>CM035420.1:20859903-21244903 GCA_020310875.1 Ceratopteris richardii
CCTTAAATAATGGTGATACTCTTTCTGACCCTTCAACTTCCATAGGTTCTGGAACTTGTCCTTCCGAAGTACTAGGACTTTCTGGAACTCTAACTTCTTCCATTTCTGGAACCAAAGTCTCTTGTGGAACTGACTCTGTAGAAGGTTGTGAAATTCTTCTTTCGTCAACTCTTTCTTGAATCCTAGGAATTTTAACTCCCTCCTCATATGGGTGAACATGTAAATCCAAATTCCTTCTAAAAAATCCATAGTCATTTTCACTAATGAACTCTGGAATCTCTACTTCTTTATCATAAACCTTATTTACATTACGTTGTCAGGAAGATCGGATGCTCGGATGATGGATCAGGTCATTCGCCAATTCAGTCGGCACACGCTGGGTGTTTAAGACAGCTCAGGTATTAAGTATACTTTTCTTTATGACTAGGGTAAATGAAGGTTCAAATAATTCTAACTACTTCACGTATAAATCTCTAAATTTAAGCAATATGAAAAAGCTTCTTACTCTATACGGAGATTAAAGATTCTTGTGTAATTTTGTCCTTAATGACTTCTTCTTCTTCTACTTCTATAGTTGCTTTACTTTTAGATTTAACTAAATGCTCTGTGGACATCAGCAATGAAGATCAATGGAAATAGGAAATGAATTAATGAAAATAACAAGCATAGGTTTTAACAATGCTAAGGATAAATCTTTCTAAATGATAAAATTTAGCTAAAATGATGATAAATTCTAGTGATTCCTATACAAAGAATATGGTAAATAGCTTGATCAAAGGTAATCTTCAATGGGTTTTCATAAGATAGATGGATCTCTGGTAATGCTCTTTGGCAATGCTCTTTGGACACTTCTTCTTTTCAATGTCTGCAAGAAGCATTAGAACATAAGTAAAGTTACAAGAAATCAATGAGAAATATAATTTAACTTACAAAACATAAATCACATGTATGTATAACATTCTCATTCACATGCATACATTAAATCATTCATATGCACTCTAAAACATACATTCACACACATGCTCATTCATTCACTTTCATATATATATATATGCCCATACATACTAACCATGCACATGCTAATGCACATGCTAAGATGCATATTTTTTAATATACACATGCATTCACTCATGCACATGCTAAGATGCATATTTTTTAATATACACATGCATTCACTCATGCACATGCTCTAATGCACTTGCACACTCATACACATACATCACTTACCTTTGAATACATATAATCGTGCACATATATTAACATTAATTGGTATGCACTAACACTCTTCAGCTCATGTATGTATACACATTAGTTCATATGAAATGCATGCATATGCACATACTCATGTATACTACCATGCTAATACACATACTCATATATGCACATATTAACATACCTTCTTACTTATGCTAACACACTTTTATAAACTTATACTTAAGCTAACACATAATAACCCACTCTCTTATGCATATACTTATGCATGCATGCATTCATAACGGTCATGCTCTTATATATTTCCACTTGCATAGTTATACTTCACATCACATACACATGCACACTAACTCGCTTTAATACATTCTCGCATTACTCTAATATGCGTGCTTCTATAAAATGCTCGTGCACACATAAATATAATCATATATACATATATTATCATATGCATATAATAAATTAATTAACTATAATGAATTATCTTATGAAAGGAATTAAGATAAAATGAATTTTTAATTAATTACTTTAATTAATCAATCTACATAGAAATTCATAAAGCAAGATAAACAATTCGAATCTCTCTCTCTCTCTCTTTCTCTCTCATGAGTCGGGATAGTGCAGTAGCATGGCGACATCTAAGGGAGAGGAGAGAACAGACATCCATTCGAGACCAGAGCATTTGGCATAGCTATGCACAAAGCCTATACCAGCTCCCAGACCAACCCCCCATTCCCAGGCCGCAGAGCTCACGCCCCACTAGCTCTCACTTCTTCACACCCACTATGGTGAGCCGCGCTATTTCCCATTCACAGCACAGCAGAGCACATGACCAATTCAGTTTACAGGCAGAACATCTCATCTACGGATGCACGACTCTTGCACCGCTCATTGCCCACCTCTTCAACTGTGCACTGGTTGAAGGGTTCCCTGACTCATGGACTGAGCACACCATAGTTCCCATTCATAAGTCGGGTGATGTTATGGATCAAGCTACATATCGGATGATCATGATTTGCCCCATATTGGCCAAATTATATGAGGCACTGCTAGAGACAGAGTTGAGCACCCTCGCCGAGAGGAAGGGCATCAAGGCTCTAGGACAGGCAGCTTTCAGACAAGACTACTCTACCACCGACCACATCTTCACTCTGAGATGCCTGATCGACCAAGCCAGAGTGAGGAAGAGGAGATTATACTGCTGCTTTGTGGACCTCTGCAAAGCCTTCGACACAATTCCCAGGGAGAGACTCTTCAGATGCCTACTTGATATCGGTGCTCCATATGAGATGATATGGGGGATCTATGCCTTATATGAGAGAGTATCTGGTAGAGTCAGATGTCAAGGAGGCTTATCTCACTCACTTGCTAGCACCATCGGAGTGAAGCAAGGATGCCCTCTTTCACCCACCCCCTTTGGTCTATACATTGATGAGATAGTGGACTTCATACGACAGCAGGGAGGGGAGGGCGTTGAGGTACGAGGGACCACTGTTCACATTCTTTTATACGATCACGATATTGTGTTGGTTTCAGAGTCTTCCGAAGGTCTACAACACCACCTACGTGGCCTAGACGACTTTTGCATCCATAGAGGGCTATCTGTGAACCTTGGTAAAACCAAGGTTATGATTTTTCATACATCAGCACAGGTGAGGAGACATAGTTCTTTCACAGTAGCAGGCGGACTGATTGAGGTAGTCAGATCATATGTCTATCTCGGAGTGACATTCACAGCAGCCTCTGGAGTTTCTCTATGTCTCAGGCAGCCCGAGATCGCATCACACGTGGATACGCATCACTAGCCTTGATGGAGAGACAGTGCCACCAGGCACACTTTCAAGAGCCCCGCACAAAGGGATGGCTCTTCGACATTTTGGTAACACCAGCCTCATGTATGGAGCAGCCATATGGGGCCGGGGTTAGCTACGTCAACATGGATAGCATTGGAGAGGCCACAGATTCTCATGATTGCCAGACTCATCCGCAGCAAGCCTTCGATACCACATGATATCATCAGAGCAGAGCTCGCTGTACCACCGATGGTAGTAGAGGCACTGTTCCAGACAGTATGCCTATTACACAGGATCCAGAGCATGGATACAGAGCGCATCACTTATCCAGCTTTCCAGGCATCACGTGACATGGCATTAGCAGGAGACACCTCCTCATGGTACGCACAGACACGAGATTGGCTGGCCCACCATGGGTTTGACATAGACAAACTACCACCACTACAGTATGACTTACAGGCCCCCACCTATTCGCTCTCCCATGAGGAGAGAAATAGGGTCATTCGACAAGAGATATGGCATACATACATACAGAGGACATGGATTAGCCCCATGGGTACATTGCCACTGAAAATGCTTCACTACCGTGAACATTTTCTATATATCTCAGACGAGGGCTTCCTTGAGACTCCACGATACATGCAAACATACCTACCACACCACCTCCGAGTCGTCATTGGGCAACTTCGAGTTTCATCACATCAGCTCGAGATCGAGAGTGGTGGAACCAGGGAGTCAGTAGAGAGGAGAGGTGGTGCCCAGTATGCCATATAGAGATAGAGAGCGAGGAGCACTTTGTTATCAGATGTCAAGCATACTCAGATCTACGAGCACAGTTCCACATAGAGGAGTCACTACAGTTGTGCATGACCATTGGAGACGAGCGGAGGTTGGGACGTTTCCTCACGACAGCATATGAGAGACGAGATCAGTCCTTTCAGCCCACGCATCAGACACGCGTGAGTACCCGACATACCATTACTAAGTTCTTTCAGCGAGATGGGCTACAGGAGACGGGCCCGCCTTCCCGAGGCATAGGACTCACTGTCGAGCAGGCAGCGGCACAGAGAGTACGACGTCGACCACATAGGGCTGGATACCGACGACCACGACTATACCAGGCGGATATTTCACGCATCATGATGGCCCATGACCACATGATGGAGCAGAGGCACACCACCACCACTTGGGTAGCCTTCTTTCAAGAGACACTCAGACCACCACCGATGTATCACATACTCCATCCACCCCCACCGAGTATTTGTAGTTAGGATATATATATTCACTCCCATCATGGGCCCCCATGTATTAGGTGGTCATTATCTGTAGAGTCAGAGCCACATCTCCCCATGCATCACTACATTATTACATTATCCCCACTACCTCTCCATCACCCGGTACACTATCCTCTGGTTGTTTCCAGCCTTTTTCAACCTACACAGTTTTGTGTAGCGAGTACTATTCCATTTTATTTCTACACAAAGGTTACTATAGTTGTACATCGTTTTGTCTCATAGGCCAAGTTTGGCCTTTCAAAGACGTTAATATCACTTTCTTCTTCTTTCTTCTCTCTCTCTCTCTCTCTCTCACAACAGCTCACAGGTCAGCAGCGAGCCCGTCACTCAGGGCAGTCCGCCGATCAGCCCTAAGCGCAGTCCATTTTTCCCGTCACCAGCGCAGTCCCGTCGCTCAACCCAGCGGTCCTCCTTGCAGCCAGTCACCAGAAACCCTAAAACTCTGCGGTCCCGACTCCTCTCTCCTCCCAAACCCTAAGCGCAGTCCATTTTTCCCGCAACCAAACCCTAAAACCCGTGGGTTTTCCACCCTGCCCCTTAGCCTCTGTCTCGGGTCACGCCATTAACCCTTACTGTCCAGCCACGAACCCTAATTGTGACACAACCATACCTCGTGCAAATAACATATGATGAGATTGACAGTGCTTCATCCAGCTGAGGCATATACGAACAGAAGAAGAGAATGGCACAATTAGGGGGGGGGGAAAAAAGAGGCCGGGGAGATGATCAGTAAATCCAGCAAAGAACCCTAACCCTAAACCCACTCGAACCCTAACCCTAACCCTCAACCAAAATCCTAAACCCTAACCCGAACCCGAAACCCAAAACACCCAATCCTAAACCTAACCCCAAATCCCCCCCCCTCCTACCTAGCCTCAGCCTCTCTCTAATCCTAAGCAACTCTCTCTCTCTCTCATGGCTCCCATGGACAGGAGGGAAGTAGACGAACTTATCGCCAGAGCTCTCAAGGAGGCCAAAAAGGAAGCAGACCGCAACCTCAATATGGAGATACGAAAAATGATGGAAAAGTTCAAAGGACTTGAAGAACAAGTAATGGATAAAGTCAAAGGACTCGAAGAACAAGTAAAGACTCTCACAGAAGAGCGAGACAACTGGAGGACAGCCTATGAGCACCTGAAAGAAGAGGGAGAGATCTCCAATGTGGAGACACTCAGAGAAGAAATAAAGAAGGAAATCAAAACGGAGGTAGAATCCACTCGAGAGTCGTGGGTGGAAGTAGTGCACAAAAGGGTTAAGAAGGAAGTTAGGGAAGACGTGCAGAAAGAAGAACTCACACGAGTCGAGGATACACTTGAGGAGGAGAGGCTTCGACACACTCGAAAACTTCACATTCGGATTACAGGCCTACCTGAGGGAGCATCACCAGAGGAAGATGCAACTGACATTTGTCGTCGACTTGGATACGAGAGCATGCCCTTCACAGGTCCATGGAGGGTTGGGAGGGATACATCATGTCTACGAGCACTCATCCTTAAGATGAGCTCTGAGGAGGCACGGACCGCGTTCTTTAGACGTCGATCAGTACTACGTGGACTACCAGGCGGCGCCCTCTACATGGACGAGGACCTCACGAGGATGCAGGTGGCACATCGACGCACTTGCATGCCACAGATACTCCAGGCACGCCGAGAGGGGAGAAAGGCCTTTTACCGGGATGGTAAGGTCTTCATAGATGGACGCCCTATCAAATAGGGCCACGCGACCTATGAGACATCACTACACCAGGAGACACCACTGAGAGGAGCAGTTTGGAACTGCAACGGGGCACTCTGGACGCGACCAGACAGACTCGAGGAGATACTGGCATCACATGACTTTGCGTGTATCACAGAGACACACGAGAGCCCAGAGAGAGGTCTACCACGCATCGCAAGTTTTCATTGGGAATCTGCATTCAGGACCACGACGAGACAGGGTACAGCGCGAGGATCGGGAGGAGTGGCCATCATATTTCGACACGAGATACAGAGCCGGATCCATATTATAGGTAGAGATGAGGAGGCACGATACATGTGGGTTCGCATGGAGTTAGCACAGGGGAGTTGGATTTACATTGCTATATGCTACTTCCCACCAGGCGGGTCTCGATACGCAAGACAGGATCTTGGGGGACCGACCTGAGACAGAGACTCACCATACACAGCGCTTTCAGAGGAGATACTACATTACGGCACACTAGGGGAAGTCTTCCTTATGGGGGACTTCAATGGCCGCACTCAGTCACATCAGTGCGAGGCATATGACTTGGATCACCCACATCTCATGAGGGCCAGAGACCCGGATGAGATGAGCACCAACAGAGTATCGGCAGATATGGGTCAGGACACCACCGGCTATGGCAGACATCTACTCGAGCTAGGCAGCATACACCATCTCGTTATATATAACGGGATGAATCGTTGGCCAGGTTCGGGTGGATTTACTTGCTTCCCTCACGGGGGAGGTGAGAGCACAGTCGACTACATTTTGGGTACCACCTTTGGAGCTTCACTCATCCCCTCACTTAGTATTGGACGACGTCCGATTGGCGTTGACCATACATTTATCACACTCACACTCTCATCTCCGATTCCATTAGATCCTCTCTCACCCGCTGAGACACATACCACAATACACTTCACACACGAGCTCTCACACGTTTATGCACACCATTTACACACCCGCCTACTCTCGCTCGATCCACTCTCACCTTTGGACACACTTACATCATAGATCACCACCATCCTACACGACTTAGCTCTCCACAGCTTCCAACACCGCACACATATGCACCCTCCACGCACAGGATCCATGCCCCAGAACCGTTGGTATGATGCAGATTGCTGTGAGCTACGGAAGCACCTACGGATTTTAGAGCATAGGGGAGATATTACACACACACAGGCACAGCGCCGCATGCAGAGCCTCACTCGCCGCAAACGGCGAGATTGGGAGGAGAGACAGTATTGGGATATTTATCATTTGCTCATGAGTCGAGACAGTGGAGTGGCATGGCGACATTTGAGAGAGAGGAGAGAGCAGACACCTATCCGAGAGTCGAGCACTTGGCATAGCTATGCACGGAGTCTATACGAGATCCCAGACAAGCCCCCCATTCCCAGACCGCAGAGCTCACGTCCTACTACCTCTGACTTCTTCACACCTACTATGGTGGGACGCGCTATTGCCCGGCTACAGCATGGCAGGGCCCATGAACATTTCGGTTTACAGGCAGAGCACCTCATCTATGGAGGCACGACTCTCGCACCGCGCATTGCCCACCTCTTCAACCGTGCATTGGTTGAAGGGTTCCCGGACTCATGGACTGAGCACACCATAGTGCCCATTCATAAGTCAGGTGATACTATGGATCCAACTACATACCGGACGATCATGATTGGCCCTATATTGGTCAAGTTATATGGGGCAGTACTAGAGACAGAGTTGAGTACTCTCGCTGAGAGGAAGGGTATCCGGGCCCGAGGACAGGTAGGTTTTAGACGAGATTACTAGACTATTGACCACATCTTCACTCTGCGATGCCTGATAGACCAGGCAAGGGTGAGGAAGAGGAGATTATATTGTTGCCATAGTTTTTCCATACGCGAACCATACGGCAAACGCATACGGGTATGGAAGTATGAAAAAAGTATGGAATCTTTTCAAAAATATCATACGTGATATCATACGTCTAGAACAAAAAATATTGAAAATATGAAGTATTATATATACAATAATATAATTTTAAAGATCAAAATTATATTGGCTACTATAGATGAGGGTGTTGTACATATGTTTGGGTTTAATGGAGGAGAACATATGAGAGTGAATTTGCATAAAACTGGAATCAGTTAAAGATGAGAAAAAATTGGAGTACGAAAAATTCCATACTCCAACCATACGCATACATTTTCATACGTACGGTATTTTTTCCATACGCGTCCGAAAATAACTAGGATTGTTGCTTTGTGGACTTCCGCAAAGCATTTGACACTGTTCCCAGGGACCGACTATTCAGACGACTACTTGATATCGGAGCTCTGGAGGAGATGATATGGGGGATCTACGCCTTATACGAGAGAGTATCTGGTAGAGTCAGATGCCCAGGGGGCTTATCCGATCCACTTGCTAGCACTATCGGGGTGAAGCAAGGATGCCCTCTTTCACCCACCCTCTTTGGTCTCTACATTGATGAGATAGTGGACTTCATACAACAGCAGGGGGGAGATGGCATTGAGGTACGGGGATCCACTGTCCATATTCTTTTATACGCTGATGATATTGTATTGGTTTCAGAGTCTGCAGAAGGTCTATAGCATCATCTACATGGCCTAGATGACTTTTGCAGACACAGAGGGTTATCTGTGAACCTTGGTAAAACCAAGGTCATGATCTTTCATACATCTGCACAGGTACGCAGACATAGTTTGTTCACAGCAGCAGGTGGACCGATCGAGGTGGTCGGATCATATGTTTACTTGGGAGTGACATTTACAGCAGCTTCAGGGGTCTTCTCTATGTCTCGGGCAGCTCGGGACCGCATCACACGTGGGTACGCAGCACTAGCCTTGATGGAGAGACAGTGCCACCAAGCATATTTTCAGGAGCCCCGCACAAAGGGGTGGCTCTTTGACACTTTGGTTACGTCACCGCTCATGTATGGGGCAGCCATATGGGGGCCGGGATTAGCTACATCAGTATGGACAACATTAGAGAGGCCACATATCCTCATGATTGCCAGACTTATCCGCAGCAAGCCTATCCGCTGCACCACCGATGCTAGTTGAGGCACTGTTCGAGACAATATGCCTATTACACAAGACTTCGGAGCATGGATACAGAGCGCATTGCTTATCGTGCTTTCCAGGCATCACGTGATATGGCATTAGCAGGCGACACCTCCTCATGGTATGCACAGACACGAGACTGGTTGGCCCACCATGGCTTTGACATAGACAGGCTACCACCACTACAGTATGACTCACATGCACCCACCTACTCACTCTCTCACCAAGAGAGGAATAGGGTCATTCGTCAGGAGATATGGCATACATACATACAAAGGACATGGGTGAGCCCTAGGGATACATTGCCACCGAAAATGCTCTATTACCATGAGCATTTTCTACATATATCGGACGCGGGCTTCATCGAGATCCCGAGATACATGCAGACATACCTTCCCCACCACCTCCGAGTCGTCATTGGGCAGCTCCGGGTCTCATCACATCAGCTCGAGATTGAGAGGGGTCGGTCCAGGGGAGTCCCCTGTGAGGAGAGATGGTGCCGAGTATGCCAGACAGAGGTAGAGAGTGAGGAGCATTTTGTTATCAGATGTCGAGCATACTTAGACCTACGAGCACAGTTCCAGCTTGAGGAGTCACTCCAGTTGTGCATGACTATGGGAGACCAGCGACGCTTGGGGTGCTTCCTCACAGCAGCATACGAGAGGCGAGAGCGGTCACTACAGCCCACACGTCAGCCACGCGTGAGTACCCAGCAGACCATTACCCAATTCTTTCCGCGAGCAGAGCTACATCAGGGAGGTCCTTCTATAGGGCTCACGGTCCACCAGGCAACAGCACAGAGTGCACGACGACGACCACGCATGGTAGGATATCATCGACCGCGACTATATCAGGAGGATATCTCACGCATCAGGACAGCCTATGACCACATGATGGAACATAGGCGTACCACCACCCCCTAGGTTGTCTTCCTTCAGGAGGCACTCAGACCACCACTGATGTACCACATACTACACCCACCCCCCCCCCATCACCAGTAGGTAGGGTGTTTTGCTCACTCATATTATTATGGATCCCCCTGTATTTGGTGGCCACTATCTGCTGAGTCAGAGCCACGTGTCCCCAGCCTTTTACCAGACCTAGATAGCTTTGTGTTTATTTCATTTCATTTTCTACACATGGTTACTACATTTGTACATGGCTTTTGTATCATAGGCCAAGTTTGGCCTCCAGAAGACGTTAATATGACTTTCTTTCTTTCTTTCTCTCTCTCTCTCTCTCTCTCTCTCTCTCTCTCTCTCTCTCTCCCTATGCGTGCGCTGCAAGTGCAGCGCCGTGGAGGGAGGGACAGAGGGAACTAAAATAAAATATATATATTAAAAAATCCTCACTAACACACACTCTGTCTGTCTTTTTCAGCCTCTCTCATTCAGCCACGCACGCACCTGATCTCTCTCTCTCTCTCTACAGAAATTCTCTGCGCTAACTATCTCTTTCTCTCTCTCTTTGAGCGTGGGCAGGAGGGAGGGAATAAATTAAAAATAAAAAAAACAAAGCATTAAACTCTCTCTCCCTCTCTCTCTCTCCCTCTCTCTCTCTCTCCCTCTCTCTCTCTCTCCACCAGCCAGACCATTACCCAGTTCTTTCAGCGAGCGGAGCTAGATCAGAGAGGTCCTTCTAGAGGGCTCACACTCCACCAGGGAGCAGCACAGAGAGCACGACGCCGACCACGCATGGTAGGATATCGTCGACCGCGACTATATCAGGAGGATATCTCACGCATCAGGACAGCCTACGACCTCATGATGGAGCATAGGCATTCCACCACCCCCTGGGTTGTCTTCCTTCAGGAGGCACTCAGACCACCTCCGATGTACCACATACTACACCCACCCCCCCCCCCCATCACCAGTAGCTAGGGTGTTTTGCTCACTCATATTATGGATCCCCCTGTATTAGGTGGCCACTATCTTCTGAGTCATAGCCACTTCTCCCCAGCCTTTTACCAACCCTTGATAGCTTTGTGTTTATTTCATTTCATTTTCTACACATGGTTACTACACTTGTACATGGCTTTTGTCTCATAGGCCAAGTTTGGCCTCGAGAAGACGTTAATATGACTTTCTTCTTTCTTTCTTTCTTTCTCGCTGCGCGCACGCTGCGTGCAGCAGCCGTCGTGGAGGGAGGACAGCAGAGAAAAACAAAACAAAATTTAAACTAAAATTTCTCTCATCCAGTCGACTGTTTGAATGTTGCCGCGTGCATATAGAAGTACAACAGCCTCTGAAGTTCGAATAGTTAGCAACCGAAAGGTTTTCTCTCACTATCTCTTTCTCTCTCTACGATGGCAAAAACAAATCTTCAGCCCTCCCCAAAGTGATGATGTAAATGAAAACCACTAAAAGAACCTAATTATGTTTCGTACAGTCAAGGCCAATTTCTCCTGATCTCTCTCAATTATCTTTGTTTCTCTACACGTGGACAGATAGCAAGCTAAAGCTAAGCATAATGAAGACATCCTAGGAATGGATGAAAAGAAGACAAAGGAGAATGAGTACCCACAAGAAACATTAGGAATACTTTGATGCACAACTCACATTTTTATACATGCAGAGAGTTTTCTGTATACCACTCTTTTTTGTTTTTACTTTATCCTACAACCACACTTTTGCATACACTTAAATCACCACACTTTTATCTCTACTTTAACTACTTTAATTACATAACTCCTCTTCTCCTCTCTTTTTATCTACACCAATTCTCACCATTCTTTTAAATTTACTTTTCTCACACTTTAAATACACATCTTTTTCTTACCACACTTTAATATTGACCTATATACACCACACATTAATTATCCATTTTATTTATCATTTGTAATTTAATTATCCTACATTTCTTAATTAAATAATTCATTTAAATTAAGCTTACTTTAAGAGTTAATTAAATACCTTAGTATTTATATTTACACACATTATCAAAGTAACTAATTAAATCATAATTTAATTTTTAATAAATAAACGCCTAATTTATAGATTAATTTAATTGAATATCAAATATTGTTACCCTTAAAACATGCTAAAACCCTCGGAAAGCTTCTTGAAACTCACCGAAACCCATGGGGAACCTAGTTTAACCCTAGTATTAACCCATTGGAATTGTTTTAAACCCTATCACTAACCCTAGAATTAACATCTTAAACACATAAATTAATGTAATCCTAGGGATTTATACCCATGTTTCAATGTTTCATTGGCTTAATCACACATTAAATGAACAGTTTAGGGTAAACCCTAATATGAGCATATGTTTTCTCCATCAATTTGTACCTGCAAACACTTAACGAGAGATTAGCTCCAAGCAAAACATTTAATCAATAGTGTAATAGAGGGATTAGAGTTAACCAATTAACATGTTTTAATTTTCCTGAACGTCAACTAGAAAGTGAAAAACTTTCCGACAACGTGAAAGAATAACTTCACCTATTTCTGGAACATAAAACCTATATCCCTTACTCTCAATAGATATCCAACGAAAACAGCTTTCTTTGCCTTTATATCTAGTTTGCCTCATTCCTTTTTCTCAATCTGTACATAAGAAAGTGATCCAAACACTCTGAAGTAACTCACATTAGGTTTTCTATCATAATAAGCTTCATAAGGTGTGATTACCTTTAAAGATTTTGTAGATGACCTGTTCAAAATATGATTAGCTGTATGTACAACATCAAACCAGAATTTCGGTGAAAGCTTCTTGGACTCCATCATGCTCCGCATCATCTCAACAAGTACTCTATTAATTCTTTCTGCAACACCATTCTGCCGAGGAGTATAAGCAATAGTAAGGTCTCGAGTAATACCTTTCTCATCAAGAAATGTCTGGAACTCATTTGACAAGTATTCTCCACCTCTATCACTTCTGAGAATCTGGATAGTTTCCTGATTTTCATTTTCAACCATAGCTACAAATTTCTTGAACATAGGAAAGACTTCTGACTTCAACTTAAGACCATAAATTCATGAGTATCTCGTAAAATCATCAACGAATAGAACAAAATACCTAAAACCCTTAATAGAGTCTACTCTCATAGGTCCATTCACATCTGAATGAATAATCTACAATTTCCTGGTAGCTATAATATGACCATGTTTCTTGAAAGATAGTTTATGCATCTTACCTTCAAGACAACCTTCACATATATCTGAATCATCTGGTAGCTCGAACGAGGGTAAACTCTCAACCATACCTCTGTCTTTGATACTCTTTAGAGGTCCAAAACTAATATGTCCAAATCTTTCATTCCATAGCTTCATATCTTCCACCGTTGACGAAGATTTGACTGCATAATACGCTTGTCTTCTTTGTGTGATAAGATCTTACAAAGATCTCTCTTAAAAACAACTTTAAAACCATCACATAAAAATGCAGATATAGATTGCAGATTCTTCTTCATTTCAAGTACATATAAAACATCTAAAATCTGAAAATTACCATCTTCTCTTGACTTTAGGGTTACTGTACCTATTCCCACAAAATCCAAATCATTGCCATCTACAATAGTAACTCTTCTACCTGTAGAATAGGAAAGAGAAGAAAACGCATCTCTATAACCTTTCATATGCTTTGTAGCACTTGAGTCAAATATCCAAGGACTTGCTGAAAGAACTTAAAGTTGCTTGATCAAAAGCTACTTCCTCAATGGTCATACAGGCATAAGAATCACCTTGAGATTTCCCTTTTTTATCTTCTGCAACATTATCTGATTCCTTTTTCTTTCCTGCTGCAATCCTTTTATAACATGCTGCTTTTAAATGTCCAGGTTTCTAACTCTTCAAATGTAACCTCTCTATCTCTTGTGATAAGGGTTACGGGTAAGAGTGGTTATGAAAGACCGATATGAAATAGGAACTAAATTAATCAACGAGTCTCGTAATGTGGGTTTGAATTGACTCACCAACCTTCATCCTTGTATTTGCTAGTTGTCTCCTCAAGTGAGCTTTCCTAGCAGGATTTCTTCTCCGAAAAAGATTCTCAAGCTTCAACCAAGCTTATCTAGAACTTATGCAAGATCTGATGTGTGGTAGAATATGCTTTTTGACACTCATTGCAATGTATGAAAGTGCTAAAGCATCTCTAGCATCCCATCTTGCCTGATCTTCAGTAGGAGGAACTGTAGGTAAAGACCTACCTGTGACTCTGGATGTAGAAGTGGTTACCTCTTCTTCAGTTGGTTCTGTAATAGTAACTCCAGTACCTCTTGAAGTTGTTGTAGCCCCTTCTTCGCCTTCTCGTCTTCGTCTTGTTAAGGATCCATTGACGATACTCCATAAATCCTTTGTCACTAACAAATTCATCATCATGAAACACCACACGAGAGAATTAGAAGATCCATCCAACTTGTCCTCAATCTCAATTCTAATCTCACTCATCTTAACTAAGTGTGTATGTCAATTATGCTCTGATACCAAGTATTGGAATTTGGGGCCCCAGGATCGTTCCAATACTAAAACTTTTGAGCATACACATTTAATTAATCAAGATGATAGGTGAGAGAGAGAAAGAAAGAGATCTTGAGATAAGGATAGGGAACGTAAGCTCAATACTTAATCACTAAAAAAGTAGATGTCCAAATTACAACATGGGAGTACTACTCAACCATATGATGTGGTGCACTCACTAATGGAAGAATAGCCAAGAAGCTGATGATACAAAATTCAGATTATGCTGTTATAATCTGAGTGTGTGTGAAGTGAATGAGCAACGAAGCGAACCTAATTCTCACAAAATAGTGCAACAAATCTGAAAATCAGCAAACCCTAATTCTGAAATTAGGGTACAGAAACCCTAAAAACAGAATATAAGGCTAACTTACAAAAGATAGCTGCCACCATCTTGTAGAAGACCTCTTGCTCCAAGAGAGTAGCCTCTCCTTCACCAAAATTGCACCTCCAAAGCTTCAGAACTCCAAGAGCTGGCCTGTGTTGTCTTAGAAGTGTGTCCAACATTGTTCTTATATAGGTTGAGCCCCCAAAATAAATCTCTAGCGATCCAAATAGCTAAAAAGCTGTTCGTTAGCAGAAAAACAGCTATCACTGTTTTTAGAAATCTTTATCGCAATTTTTGCTTTTCAAGACTTTAAAATAATCCAATTGCTATTTTGAGTTTTGCTTTAGTTTGATCGCTCCAAATTAGTTGCTCTTAGGCCAATTTGACAATATAACCTAGCTTTTTAAGTTTGGACCTCTAGAAAATCCTCCATTTTGGGCTGAATTAGGGTTTGGATTATCTCCTTGCTTTGACCTCTGATGGAAAAATGAAGCATACCACTAGATAGCTCTCGCAAAGCTCTACCTATCTAGCCTAAGAAAGTTTTACCCAAACTCTACAAAAATGCTAAGTTCAAAATATAGAATTGCTTGAATGTGGACCATATGTACATTGACTTCCAACAGCATTTATGAGTTCTGTGCATATAAGTTAATGTGTTGTATGCTTGTACATGTGTGTGGAATTTCATGTGTATTTAAGTGTGAATTTAAATACATTGTGTGCTTGTGTCTATATGGGTATGAGTTTGTATATGCGCATTTATGATGTGCCTATATATATGTATGGATGTACGTATATTTGTGTCCAAATGTGTTCATGAATGTTTGTATGTGGATATATATGTGCGTGTATAATCATGTGTGTGTTTATGTTTTATATGGATATGTGAGTGCAACTAACCCTATGTGTCTTATGTGTTTATGTGAATGTGAGTATATGTATGTTTATATGGGTCTGTGTGCATCATGATTATACGAAGTGTACGTGCATATGTGAGTATATATATGTGTGTTTCTATATATGTATGTTGACGTGTTCAAATATATTCATGTATGGACATGAGAATGATGTATGTGTGTGTGGATATATATGTTTAGGTATGTCATTATGATTTCTTTTACTAAATGCATGTGTTTGTGTGTGATATGAATATGTATGTGTGTATGCCAAAATGTGTTTATGTATAAGTATTTTGTGTTTGTGGGAAATATATATGAGTGCATTCATGTGTAAGTGTGCCCATATTTATATATAAGTATTTTGTGTTTGTGGGAAATATATATGAGTGCATTCATGTGTAAGTGTGCCCATATTTATATGTGTATCTCATGATATGTATGTATCTGTATGTGCATATGAGAAGGTGTATAAATATGTATAATTTGTAATGTCTTGTTCATGTATATGTGCCTAAATATGTAAATGTGTATATGATTTTGTAATGATTTATGTATTCACATATATGTGATCAAATGTGAGTTTCTATGTGTGTGATCATCTTTATAAACCTGTGTGTCTAAATGTCCTTGTGCATGTGAATGATGTTACTTATCTTTGTGAATGAGTGCATATTATTCTCAACAATAGACATGTTGGGTACTTTCTTCTTTTTGTTACACTTGGCAAGCTTTCTACATTAACCAATGGTATGTCCAACCTTTTGATAATTTTTTTATTTCTTCTTCCTTTGCATATCACCGTCAAGAGAGGAAGACGTGGAAGAGAAAGATTCATGCTTTGGTTTTAATGAAGCAAAAGCTGAACCATAGTTATTTTTACCATATTTGAATTCCCTAAAGCAAACTACTTCTATTCACTCTTGATTGCTCTTCTGCAAAAGAAGAGACACAACCTCATCAAAAGTATACAAATTTGTATTTCCGTTTGCAACCAAATGAAGTGTATTAGCAAGTTTTGAAAAGATTTTGATAATTCTTTTGAGTTATGTAGAAATGAGTGATGCATCCATAATGATTCATCAATGTTTGTCAATTTCTCTTTCAAATCCTTGATGCATGTAGCATATACATCCACTAATTGATTTTAAACCACATATACATCTTCAAGTTGCTTTCTTAGGTAAGCAACTTATGCCTCATTGTGCGCTGCATACAAAGAAGCAAGAGTATCCCAAGTTTGACTTGAAGTAGTGCATGACCGGATTTGTGGAACAATATGTCACTTCACAAAATGAGAAATCAATGCTTGAGCTTAAACATTCTTTCCATCCCATCTAAGTTTCCCTTGTATAGGTAGATGAGGCATAGTCATCATACTTGAAGAAGAATGTGATCCTATGATAACAAGCCACGTAGTAGAAGAAATGTCATGTCGCTTGGCGACATCTTCCACTATGTTCCATAGTTTCTTTGTAACAAGAACATGATTCATCATGTAAGACCAATTTGGATAGTTGGTCCCATCAATATGTATCTTTAGCTTAAAGCATGCCAAACAAGTCATTGTTGCTTGCTATTGCACCAAAGAATTCAAAAGTAGCAAGATACATACTTCAACAAAGTTGAAATGTAGCTCTCAACCTAAAACTCGGATGACAACTCTCATTGCATGTATGGTTTCAAAAGGGGGATAAAACCGTAGCGAACTTGGTGGAAATGATCTCTAAGTGTTTAACTTTGTGCTTTTATGTTGTGGAAGTAATTTTCACTATTAAAAGTACGCACGATAACGAATGCAGAAAGAAAAAAGATTATGAAGGAGTTGAACTTGTTCTTGTACTATTCTTGGGTGTGTGAGTGACTCAGGACAAATAAATAGAATTACACACTAGAACAAAGAAGGAAATTGACACACCATGAAAAGTGATGACTAGAAGAGCTCTATATTGAACAATGATCAATGATATGATAACGAGTGAAGTGAGAGCTATAATGAAATCCCTAAGTACCATGTCACCACCTATGAGTATATCATGAAATATGTGGTTACATGGGAAAAAAACCTCTAGCCAAATCTAGAGTAAAAAACGCCAATGTATAGGAAAATGGTTCACATCAAAGCTACTCGAGGGACACATGAGTGTAGCAATCAAATCCCATGGGGATAATGAGCAATCTAAAATTTTTTCTAGACTCGATCTCTTTGGAACATTGGTATTTTGTGAATTTTGGCAAGGGATGAAATATAGAATTGAATAGAATTGAAGCACGTTTTTTGAATTTTTTACGTTTCCAAGAGCTCATCTCGATTTATTCAATGTTTTAGAAGATCATTTGTTGTAGAAAGCTCAAAGTTGGCCTAAAAATGACAAATTCAAAGCAGCCAAAGCTCAATCAAAATCCCCGTAAAGTAGATTATTGCCCATTTCTATCCAAATATCTTATGAAAATGCCTATTTTTGGCATAAATTCCTATTTATAGCAATAATTGGGTGCATATTATAAAGTTGATTATAATTTAAGCTTCATAATAATCAATAGAATAGCCACACCAAATGTCATATTTTTATGACACCTTTTCAGCTTCCAAATGACTTCTTGATACTATTTTACAGCTAGATCAGACACTACATTGTGGATAGACCTCTTAAAAAGTCTATATAAGTGGAAGAGGTCTCATTTTTTAAGGTTACTTATTTAGAGTGAGCTTAGAGAGCCCACAACTCTTGTGAGATTTTGTACTTGAATTTTGCAATACAGTGAGTTTCTTGGATTATCATCCCTCTTGCCTGCTTATTAGTGTGTGTGTATGTGTACAACCATGTGCATATTTGCCTTGCACTTGTTGCAGGTGCATGTGCTTCTATTTTGTCATGGGCAGGTCTTCATACATATTGACTAGTCACTCTATGGATATGAAATTCTTCTTATTTGGTGTGCTCTTGGACTACGATGATGGGAATTCTATACTTTTGATGCTATTGTTAGGAAGAGTTCTTTTCAGACGCATATGATAGTCACCTATCTTGCATGTATTGTAGGTACTTTTCTATCTTATTTATCATTTTAGATAGCTAAGTTGGCATGTATATAGGTAAATATAGGTAACTTTCATACTTTAGGGTAAGATGCTTTCAAGGTTTCCATTAAAACTCAATTTGCATCTTCTTCTCAGCTTTCTCTTTTCTTCACTTTCTATAGATATTTGGAGCCTGAGGTAGTAGCTCGATTTCTCGAAACTTTAGAGAGTAAACGTCGAGCTCAAGAGGGGGCATTGCGGGGTTTTTTCAAGTGGTGAAGGAGGAGGGTAGAAGAGAAATTTCCCATTCGAAAAGAGGATGGTAAATGGTCATTTCATGGTTGTTTTACTTGCTAAAAGAGTAGGATATGATAGATCTAGATGAGATGCAAGTAGAATAAGTGGTTTAGGAGGTGAGAAGGGGGAAATAGAGTTGAAACAAGCTAAAACATGAGAAAAATGCAAAGCCAACAATTTCCCTAGGTTGGCAAGGCAATCGTTTCTCAACAACATGCTCATGAAAGTAAAGATCACTGTAGGAAGTCATAAGCTATGCACATGTAAAATTTAAACAAAAAATTACTTAAAGCCAAGAAATTGACGAGGATTACCCAACATTGGCAAGGCAATTACCTAATGGATTTGTGTGGGTTTGGTCAGATTTTTGAAGCCATAAGGTTGCCGATACCCTAACGAAGAGTGTCAAACTAAACAAGAGCAAGAAAATTTTCAAGAAAGTCTTAATCCCACCAATGATTTCTAGGGCATCGTCAACACCCCTTTGGCCATAATCTCAAAATCACACAAAAATTGGTGGCCATACTCAGGGCGATCAGGAGTTCAAAACTACTTCGCTTTGTGGTATTGAAATCGTGATCTTAGTTCTTTTCGACCTCTAAACGCACTATTGCAGTGCGTGTGCAGGCAATTTCTTCTTTTGCTGCCAAAGATATATATATAGATTTCAGTTTGCTAGTATAAGCACCTCCAAGTCTACTAAAGGTTTAGTAGAACTCGACAGGGTAGTCTTGTTCAACTTTTTGAGATATAGTTATTTTTCTACATCAGAGTATTTTAGTCAATGACATGGTTGAATGCAGTGATCTATTTCGTATGTTGGGTGGAGGATAAGTTTGATGGTAACAATTACCCATTATGAGCTTATATGATGTGTCATGTATTGGTTGCAAAAGGACCGTGGATATTGTGCACGGTGCTGAAAAATATCCTATTACACATGCAAATATAGTTACTAAATCCGATGTAGATGGCATTGAAGATATTGATATTCTTCAGGTTCCTATTTGTGCTTCAGTTCCTGTTGCACTTACTGTAGAGAAAATTCGTTGAGATGGCAAAGATTCTCAGGAAGATTCATTGATAGCTTTGTTTGTCAAACGTGCCATTATTCCTCACATTCGCTCTTGCAAAACAGCAAAGGATGTTTGGGATACACTTACCACTTTATATGAGGCAAGGGATCTGGCTTGTGTTGCTTACCTCCAAATACAGTTGGAGAGTGAGAACATGAATGAAGGAGATTTCATGGACAGTTTTTTTGACAAAGATCAAAGATTTGAAGGAGTAGCTCATGATTTTTGCCGATGAAGTCTTACCTAACAGTTCACTTGTGCATACTTATTTGAATGGTCTTCTAGATTCATATCAGATTTTTCTTCTACTCTTCGATTGATGATAAAAGACAATCCAAATGCCTTAACATTTTAGGAGTTAGTTGTTGTTCTATTGCACGAAGATATGCGTGTTGCAGATAAAGCTTTCTTTGCTAGTCAAAAGGGCAAAGATAAATGGGACTCATCTATTAGTAAGCAGTACTATGCTAATTCTGTATAAACAAAGAAGGATGAGAGAGACAAGAAGAAAACAAAAATGCAGACTTTTTTTTGTAAATACTATAAAGGAATGATCATGTTATAAAGACTTATCCAAAATTGGCTACAAAATAGGCAAAGAAGAAAGAAGCTGGAATGGTTATTACAAAGGCCTCTACACGCCAAACAGTCTACTAATCTTGTGCAGAATGAAAAATGGACATTTACTATTCTTTGCAGTTGTGACCCATCTTCTCATGAGCAGTGTATGTCTACAGTAGACTCACATGTTTGGTACTTTGATAGTGGCGCAACCAAACATATTACCTCGCAATGCAGTTTCTTTACTTCACTTGAGCCTAAACCTACAGGGAATACTGTCACATGCATCAACAATTCCTCTCATGGGAGTTGGTAAGATCATTTTGACTACTATTGATGGTAGTTCTTTTACATTGTTGGATGCTTTATTTGTGCCCAGGATCAAGAAAAATCTGTTATTAGCTTTAGCATTAGCCAAGATCGCCTTGGCTATGAAATTTGTTGATGATAGATGTACAATTCATGATCTATCAAATGATGATGTCATTATTGCTTCTAGCATTTCATGTCGTGGGCTCTATAGGCTCATAGACTATGAAAAATCTATGAATGATTCAGCATGTGCAGTACATGATTCTCATACTATGTCATATGTAAAGCTTTCGCATGCATTCCTTGGTCATTTGAATTTTGCTAGTTACGCTTGCAAAAATATGAAATGGTGTCCTCTCTACCCAAGCTTGAGGCACTTGCTAAACATGTTTTTGAAGGCTGTTTTTGGGCAAAATGTAGTGTTTCTCTTTCCCAAAAGATAGTTCAGTTCGAGCTAAAAAAAATTGCAGCTTGTTCATAGTGATGTCTATGGTTCTATGCAGACACCCTTGGGAACTACTTTTACTTTGTGGCTTTCATTGATGATTTTTCCAAGCATGCATGCGTGTATCCACGGAAAGCAAAGTCCGAAGTGTTTATGTGCTTGAAATAGTTTCTGGTTTTAGCTAAAAATTTGTCAGCATGTAAAATGGGTACCCTCCAGAGTCCGTTCTGATCTAGGGGGGGATATATGTCTTCTGATTTTAATGCATTTTTTGCTTAACATGGGATAAATGAAGTAAGTCTACGAAGTCTGAGAAAGGATGTTTGTTCGCATACTAACTTTGCTTAATTTCTTGTATTTTGATAAGATTCTCTTGCCAAGTTGATCCAATATCCCTTTTCTCTTTACTTTTGTAGTCCTAGTTATACTCCAAGCATTGATCCATCGTGCTCACTATCTGACCCTCTATCTCCCTCTTCTTGGTTTTCTTTCTCCTCTTGCTCTCAGTCCCCATTCTCCTCTCTCTCTCTCTCTCTAATCTTAGCAAAGCCCTAATCTGATCCCAGCAAAACCCTAACCTGACTAATGCGTCTGTTGTACCGTGATTGTACTTGTGATCTGTGCATTGCCACCATTTATCAGTTCGTGGCTGCACTAAGACATGAAGCAAACAAAGGGGCGCTGAACTTTGGAACCAATGGAACAAGACAAGCCAATCCATTCAGCTAACCCTAACCCCAAACTTAAATCCTAAACTCTTATCCCTACAGCTTGAAACTTGAAACCCTCTCTCTCTCTCTCTCTCTCTTTCTCTCTCTATCTCTCTCTATCAGAGGAGAGAGCAGCGTACTTCGCCGTATGCTATATTGCACCCATTGGTTCACGCTTCACACATTCCCCTGAGCAGCTATCAGGAGGGGAGGGACCAGACACCACATCGCCATATGACTGCCTCAGTGACACGATTATGGAGTATACCGGGATGGGTGAAGTCTTCCTTGTAGGAGACTTCAATGCCCGCACTCAGAGCCACCAGTGTGATATCTACGACTTTGACGACCCTGAGATGCTTCGTACCATAGAGGACATGCCTACACTCAGAGCCTCAGCCGACACCGCCACACCCACCTTATATGGCCGACACTTACTCCAGATGGGAGCAGCACACCGTCTCGTTATATATAATGGGATGGGGAGCTGGCCCACCTCGCGCGGTCTCACCTGCATTCCACCCACGACACCACAGGGGGGCAGTGTGGTAGACTATGTTATCGGACCCCCGGAGGCGACACATCTGATCACCTCATTCACTATCCCACCCTTACCGATTGGAGCTGATCACGCATATCTTGCCCTATCCATTCGCGGCTCACCATGCATACCCCACCCCGTCACCATACAGCCACGAGCCCGTACCACCATTCACTTTAGACATGAGCTAGCACATATCTATAGCTCCCATGTTCGAGAGCGCATCTACTCCCTTGATCCCTCTGCCTCCTTGGACACCCTCACCGCCCACTTCTCCTCGATCCTCCATACATCCGCTACTCTCAGCTTCCCATACACCACCCACAGCACTGCACATCCTACACGGCTGGGGCATACACCCCAGAATAGATGGTACGATGAGGAGTGTAGGCGACTATACCGACATCTCAGAGCACAGAGTATCTTGGGATCCATCACAGAGAGGGAGGCACGACGACAGATGCGAGCCCTCACACGCCGGAAGCGGCGAGCTTTCGAGGAGCGACAGGAGGCAGAGTTGGTCGACCTTCTCATGAGTAGGGATTGTGCCACCGCGTGGAGGGCACTACGTGAGCCACGTCCACCTACACCCATAGCAGATCCTTCGACTTGGCACACCTACGCCCAGAGGTTATATGACGTCCCAGGACAGCCACCTTTACCGATTCCTTCCACACCGCGTCCGGTGATATCCACCCTCTTCACAGCAGGCATGGTACGACAGGCCATCCATAGGCTACAGCATGGCCGTTCAGCAGACCACACGAGGCTACAGGGAGAGCACTTTATATACGCAGCAGATGTAGTTTCCCACTTGATCGCCCATCTCTTCAACCGTGCTCTGGTTGAGGGATTACCCGACTCATGGACTATGCATACCATTACGCCTATCCATAAGTCCGGCGATATGATGGACCCAGGGAACTACAGGACTATTATGATAGGCCATATCCTGGCCAAGATCTATGGGGCAGTACTAGAGGCAGAGCTCAATACACACGTTGAGGCAGCGGGGATCAGAGCACCCGGCCAGGCAAGCTTTCGCCGCACTTTCTCCACCATCGACCACATCTTCGTGCTTCGTTGCTTGATTGAGAGCGCGAAGGGGAGGAAGCAGAGACTATACTGTTGCTTTGTGGATTTCCGCAAAGCCTTCGACATGGTCCCTCGAGAGAGACTACTACGGAGGCTCCAGGAGTTACAGCTTCCATCAGACATGCTATGGGCCATCCATGCTTTGTATGCACGAGTCACAGGCAGGGTACGTTGCCCCGGCGGTCTATCAGAAAGCCTTGTTAGCACCATTGGTGTGAAACAAGGTTGCCCTCTCTCACCCACTCTCTTCGGTCTCTACATCGACGAGATCACGGAGTATATACAGCGAGCAGGAGGGCGAGGAGGAGACCTCGGAGGTACGCCAGTACATATCCTATTATATGTTGATGACATTGTCCTGCTCTCAGAGTCACAGGAGGGGTTGCAGTCACATTTACAGGCGCTTGATACCTTTTGCATGGAGAGAGGACTCACAGTGAACCTTGGCAAGACCAAGGTCATGATCTTCCATACCTCCAGGACAGTACGCCATCGTGCCTCTTTCACAGCAGCTGGAGGACAAATAGAGGTAGTGGACTCCTACGTCTACCTAGGTATCACCTTCTCGGGCAGCACAGGGGTATTCTCCATGGCACAGGCTGCGAGAGATAGATTGACGTGAGGTTATGCGGCACTTGCAGGATTGGAGAGACGTTGCTTTCAGACACATTTTCAGGAGCCCCGGACTAAGGGGTGGCTCTTTGACACTCTAGTGACACCCGCATTGATGTACGCAGCAGCAGTATGGGCACAAGGGATCACAGAGGCGATGTGGACGCAGATTGAGAGGCCCAAGATCACCATGATATCACGATTGCTGCGCAGCAAGCCCTCAGTTCCACATGACATTATACGAGCTGAGCTTGGCACACCACCGATGCTAGTGGAGGCCCTCTTCCAGTTGGTGACCTTTATTCTGAGAGTCAGAGAGCTCCCCACTAGCCGACTCACCAGGCCTGCATTTGAGAGCTCTAGACATTTGGCAGAGACAGGGCATGAGAGAGTATGGTATGCACAGACTTACCGATGGTTAGCAGACCATGGCATGGGCATTACGGATCTCCCCCCTTTTCAGTATGACCTCTCTTCCCCCCACATTACCCTCTCTCGTTCGGAGAGGAATAGGATCATCCGTCAAGACCTACTACAGATACACGTCAGGGAGACATGGATAGCACCACGGGAGCCTCTTCCCACAAAGAGGCAACACTACAGAGAGCACTTCCTGATTGTGACAGCGGATGGTTTCATTCAGAGACCACGATACATGGATACACATATGGCACCAGCTGAGAGAGTGACCATTGGGCAGCTCAGAGTATCATCACACCAGCTCGAGATTGAGATTGGGCGAGCCACACATACCCCCAGGGATGAGCGACTATGCAGGATATGTAGAGAGGAGGTGGAGGACGAGGAGCACTACACATGTAGATGCCAGGCATATGAGGACATCAGAGACCGCTACCCACAGCTCTTTAGGGGGCCTAGAGAGATCAGGGCTTTATTGGGGACAGAGGACCAGCGCCCTCTAGGTCGTTTCCTAGTAGAGCTCCAGCACCGCCGCGCATCACTCCTCCAGCAGCAGATGGAGATACACCCCCCCCCCCCCCCTCTCATTATATTACAGATTTTTTTAGACCCACATACACTCGTGGGCCCATCTCGATGCGGGGTGTCACATTACACAGAGCAAAGGAGCTTAGACGATAGCGTCGACGACCGAGACCCCTTGTCCGAAGAGCTCGTCCACATCAGAGAGAGATTCAGGCGATTCACGCACGCCATGACATGGAGATACAGAGACGTCAGCAGCGCACCCCTATCGATTTGGACGCCCAGAGCATTTTGAGGATCGCCATGATGCCTTACCCACCGATGCATTATATCCTACACCCACTCCAGGCATTTAGGGGGTTGTGATACCATCGAGCCTCCCCTCCCTATGCATATCATATTTGTATCTCACCCATTGAGCATATAGAGTGCATACCCATAGCACCCTTGATGCCAGCTACTATCCCTCCTTTTATACCCGTTTGCAGTACTCACACTTTATTTTCGTTTTGGATCACAGTGGATTGGATCATACTGATGTATATGTTTTGTCTCATAGGCCGATTTTGACCTCTAATAGACGTTAAAAAGTCTTTCTTTCTTTCTTTCTTCTCTCCCCCCCCCCGCCATGGCTCCCAAGTTGGAGGAACAGCTCCCCACCTTAGAGCATATCCTCCGACAGTTAATAGGAAAACAGAAGAAAGAAGGAGATTCTGCATTGAACGAGGTTACCCGCAAAGTTGCCTCCCTCGAAGCCCAGGTGGCAACCTTGGAGAAGGAAAACGAGTCCCTTCGGGAGGAGCTTCTTGCTATCCACAAGCAGCACTCACGGGACTAGGAGGAGTTGCACACTGAGCTTACTAAGATGAGAACGAAACTGGACAGCATACGCGAGGAGGGGGAGATCGCCCCACAGCTAGAGGACATTCGGGTGACTATCAAGAAGGAGTGCATGGAGGTGGTTCAGAGCGAGCTTAAGACTAAGAAAGATGGATGGGTCGAGATTGTAAAAAAGAACCTTCGACAAGAGACAAAGAAGAACAACCACCATGAGGAGATCCACATAGTACACACCACCATTGAGGAGGAGCGGATGCGACAGGCTCGCAGGCTCAATGTTCGCGTCTCCGGCCTCACAGAGACAGACAGATCACCATAGCAGGACGGGCGTCGCTTGTGCACACTACTTGGATACCGCGCGGATGAGCCTCTCCCTTTCACCAAAGCTTGGAGAGCAAAACGGGACACCACACGGAGCAGAGCACTTATCATTCACTTCTCATATGAGGCCGGGAGGAGAGACTTCCTCAGATGACGGGCGGTACTATGCACTACACAGGGCACCCCCATCTATTTAGATGACGATCTCATACGGATGAAGGTAGAACATAGACGTGCATGCATGCCGTGGGTCCTCCAGGCCCGACAAGAGGGACATCATGCCCTATACAGAGACGGTCGTGTCATCATTGATGGAGAGCCCATTGACTAGGGATTCATGGCCTATGGGACAGCATAACAGGAGGTGCACATTGTAGTCTTGAATTGCAATGGATCTTTGTGGACACATCCAAGGCCCCTCGAGGAGGTGATGGAGGGTAGAGACATGATCTTCTTGACAGAGACACACGAGAGCCCGGGGAGGAGCCTACCGAGGATTGAGGGCTATCTGTGGGAGTCAGCTCACCGCCGACAGATGAGACAGCACACCACACGAGGATCAGGAGGAGTAGCCACAGACAGTCGCTACAGCACAAGGTACAAGTGGTAGCCAGAGACCCAGAGGCACGTGTAATGTGGATACGCCTCCAGCTATCAGAGGAGAGAGCAGCGTATTTCGTCGTATTCTATATTGCACTCACCAGCTCGCACTTCACACATTCCCCCGAGCAGCCCTTAGGGAGGGAGGGAACGGACACCACATCGCCATGACTGCCTCAGTGACACCATATGGAGTATACAGGGATGGGCAAAGTCTTCTTTGTAGGAGACTTCAATGCCCGCACTCAGAGCCACCAGTGTGATATCTATGACTTTGACGACCCTGAGAAGCTTCGTACCATAGAGAATATGTCTACACTCACAGCCTCAGCCGACACCACAACACCCACCTCATACAGAGACACCTACTCCAGATGGGAGCAGCACACCATCTCATTATATATAATGGGATGGCGACTTGGCCCACCTCAAGTGATCTCACCTTCATTCCACCCACGACACCACAGGGGGGTAGTGTGGTAGACTATGTTATCGGACCCCCGGAGGCGACGCATCTCATTACCTCATTCACTATCCCACCCATACCGATTGGAGCTGACCACGCATATCTTGCCCTATCCATACGCGGCTCACCATGCATATCACACCCCGTCACCATACAACCACATGCCCATACCACCATTCACTTTAGACATGAGTTAGCTCATATCTATAGCTCCCATGTTCGAGAGCGCATCTACTCCCTTGATCCCTCTCCCTCATTGGACACCCTCAGTGCCCACTTCTCCTCGATCCTCCACACATCCGCTACTCTCAGCTTCCCATACACCACCCACAGCACCACACATTCGATATGGCTGGGGCATACACGCCTGAATAGATGGTACGATGAGGAGTGTAGGCGACTATACCGACATCTCAAAGCACAGAGTATCTTGGGATCCATCACAGAGAGGGAGGCACGACGACAGATGCGAGCCCTCACACGCCGGAAGCGACGAGCTTTCGAGGAGAGACAGGAGGCAGAGTTGTTCGACCTTCTCATGAGTAGGGATTGTGCCACCGCGTGGAGGGCACTACGTGAGCCACGCGCACCTACACCCATAGCAGATCCTCAGACTTGGCACACCTACGCACAGAGGTTATATGACGTCCCAGGAAAGCCACCATTGCCGATCCCTCCCACACCGCGTCCTGTGATATCCACCCTCTCCACGACAGGCATGGTACGACAGGCCATAGGCTACAGCATGGCCGTTCAGTTCAGCAGACCACACGGGGCTACACCGCGAGCACTTTATATACGCAGCAGATGTAGTTTCCTACCTAATCGCCCATCTCTTCAACCGTGCTTTGGTTTAGGGATTACCTGACTCGTGGACTATGCATACCATTACACCTATCCATAAGTCCGACGATATGATGGATCCAAGGAACTACAGGACTATTATTATAGGCCATATCCTGGTCAAGATCTATGGGGAAGTACTAGCGGCAGAGCTCAGTACACATGCTGAGGAAGCGCGGATCAGAGCACCCGTCCAGGTAGGCTTCTGTCGCACTTTCTCCACCATCGACCACATCTTCGTGCTTCGTTGCTTGATTGAGAGCGCGAAGGCGAGACAGGAGAGACTATATTGTTGCTTTGTGGATTTCCGCAAAGCCTTCGACATGGTTCCTTGAGAGAGACTACTACGGAGGCTCCAGGAGTTACAACTACCATCAGACATGCTATGGGCCATCCATGCTTTGTATGCACGAGTCACAGGCAGGGTACGCTGCCCCGGCGGCCTATCAGACAGCCTTGTTAGCACCATTGGTGTGAAACAAGGTTGCGCTCTCTCACCCACTCTCTTCGGTCTCTACATCGACGAGATCACGGAGTATATACAGCGAGCAAGAGGGCTAGGAGGAGACCTCGGAGGTATGCAAGTACGCATCCTATTATAAGCTGATGACATTGTCTTGCTTTCAGAGTCACACGAGGGGTTGCAGTCACATTTACAGGCACTCGATACCTTCTGCATGGAGAGAGGACTCACAGTGAACCTTGGCAAGACCAAGGTCATGATCTTCCATACCTCCAGGACAGTACGCCATCGTGCCTCTTTCACTGCAGCTCGAGGAATAGAGGTAGTGGACTCCTACGTCTACCTAGGTATCACCTTCTAAGGTAGCACAGGGGTATTCTCCATGGCACAGGCAACGAGAGATAGATTGACGCGAGGCTATGCGGCACTGCAGGATTGGAGAGACGTTGCTTTTAGACACATTTTCAGGAGCCCCGGACTAAGGGGTGGCTCTTTGACACTCTAGTGACACCCGCATTGATGTACGGAACAGCAGTTTGGGCACCTGGGATCGCGGAGGCAATGTGGACGCGTATTGAGAGTCCCCAAGTCACCATGATCTCACGCTTGCTGCGCAGCAAGCCCTCCGTTCCACATGACATTATACGAGCTGAGTCTGGCACACCATGGATGCTAGTGGAGGCCCTCTTCCAGTTTGTGACCTTTATTCTGAGGGTCAGAGAGCTCCCCACTTGCCGACTCACTAGGCTTGCATTTGAGAGCTCTAGACATTTGGCAGAGACAGGGCATGAGAGAGTATGGTATGCACAGACTTACTGATGGTTAGCAGACCATGGCATGAGCATCACCGATCTTCCCCCTTTTCAGTATGACCTCTCTTCCCCCCACGTTACCCTCTCTCGTTCGGAGAGGAATAGGATCATCCGTCAGGACCTACTACATATAGACGTCAGATACACGTCAGGGAGACATGGATAGCACCACAGGAGCCTCTTCCCACAAAGAGGCAATACTACATAGAGCACTTCCTGACTGTGACAATGGATGGTTTCATTCAGAGACCACGATACATGGATACATACATGGCACTAGCTTAGAGAGTGGCCATTGGGTAGCTCAGAGTATCATCACACCAGCTCAAGATTGAGGTTGGGCGAGCGACACATACCCCGAGGGACGAGAGATTATGCAGGATATGTAGAGAGGAGGTGGAGGACGAGCACTACACATGTAGATGCCAAGCATATCAGGACATCAGAGATCGCTACCCAAAGCTCTTCAGGGGGGGCAGAGAGATTAGGGCTTTATTGGGGACAGAGAACCAACGCCCTCTAGGTCGTTTCCTAATAGAGCTCGAGCAGCGTCGTACATCACTCCTCCAACAGCAGATGGAGATACACCTGCCCCCCCCCCCCCCCCCCCCCCCCCCCCTCATACTTATATTACAGATTTTTTAAGACCCAGAGCCACTCGAGGACCCAGCTCGATGCAGGGTGTCACATTACATAGAGCAGAGGAGCTTAGACAACAGTGTTGACGATCGAGACCCCCACTCCGGAGAGCCCGTCCACACAAGAGAGAGATTCAGGCGATTCACGCACGCCATGACATGGAGATACGGAGACGTAAGCAGCGCACCCTGTCGATCTGGACGTTCAAAGCATTTTGAGGATCGCCATGATGCCTTACCCACCGATGCATTATATCCTACACCCACTCCAGGCATTTAGAGGATTGTGATACCATCGAGCCTCCCCTCCCTATGCATATCATATTTGTATCACACCCATTGAGCATATAGAGTGCATACCCATAGCACCCCACACCCTTGATGCCAGTTATTATCCACTCCTTTTATACCCGTTTTTTGTACTCACACTTTATTTTCCTTTTTGGATCACAGTGGATTGGATCATACTGATGTATATGTTTTGTCTCATAGGCTGATTTTGGCCTCTAATAAACGTTAAAAAGTCTTTCTCTCTCTCTCTCTCTCTCTCTCTCTCTCTCTCTCTCTCCCCCCCCCTCAATATTGGAGCTCTAGATGAGATTATATGGGGGACCTACCCTTTATATGAGAGAGTATCTGGTAGAGTCGGATGCCGAGGTGGCTTATCCCACTCACTTGCTAGCACCATCGGGGTGAAGCAAGGGTGTCCTCTTTCACCCACCCTCTTTGGTCTATACATTGATGAGATAGTGGATTTGATACGACAGCAAGGAGGGGAGGGCGTTGAGGTATGAGGAACCACTGTTCATATTCTTTTATATGCTGATGATATTGTGCTGGTTTTAGAGTCCGCAGAAGGTCTACAGCACCACCTACGCGGCCTAGACGACTTTTGCATACATAGAGGGCTATTTGTGAACCTTGGTAAAACCAAGGTTATGATTTTTCATACATCAGCTCACGTGAGGAGGCAAAGTTCTTTCACAGCACCAAGCGGACCGATTGAGGTAGTCGAGTCATATGTCTATCTTGGAGTGACATTCACAGCAGCTTCTGGGGTCTTCTCTATGTCTGAGGCAGCCCGGGACCGCATCACACATGGATATGCAGCACTAACCTTGATGGAGAGACAGTGCCACCAGGCACACTTTCAGGAGACTCGTACAAAGGGGTGGCTCTTCGACACTTTGGTTACACCAGCACTCATGTATGGGGCAGCCATATGGGGGCCCCGATTAGTTACATCGGCATGGACAGCATTGGAGAGGCCACAGATTCTCATGATTGTGAGACTCATCCGAAGCAAGCCTTCGGTACCACATGATATTATCAGAGCAGAGCTAGCAGCACCACCGATGCTAGTAGAGGCACTGTTCCATACAGTCTTCCTATTACACAGGATCCGGAGCATGGACACAGAGCGCATCACTTATCGAGCTTTCCAGGCGTCATGTGACATGGCATTAGCAGGAGACACCTCCTCATGGTATGCACAGACACGAGATTGGTTGGCCCATCATGGGTTTGACATCGACGGACTGCCACCCCTGCAGTATGACTTACAGGCTCCCACCTATTCCCTCTCCCACCAGGAGAGGAATTGGGTCATTCGACAGGAGATATGGCATACATACATACAAAGGACATGGATTAGCCCCAGGGATACATTGCCATCGAAAATGCTCCACTAATGTGAGCATTTTCTACAGATCTCGGACCAGGGCTTCATTGAGACTCCACGATACATGCAGACATACCTACCACACCACCTCCGAGTCATCATTGGGCAGCTTCGAGTTTCATCACATCGACTCGAGATCGAGAGTGGTCGGACCAGGGGAGTCCCTAGAGAGGAGAGGTGGTGCCCAATATGCCATACAGAGATAGAGAGTGAGGAGCACTTTGTTACCAGATGCCGAGCATACTCAGATCTACGAGCACAGTTCCACATACAGGAGTCACTACAGTTGTGCATGACCACGGGAGACCAGCGGAGGCTGGGACGTTTCCTCACTGCGGCATATGAGAGACAAGAGCAGTCGATACAGCCCACACATCACACACGGGTGAGTACACAGAAGACCATTACTCAGTTATTTCAGCGAGATGGGCTACATCAGAGAGGCCCACCTTCCAGAGGCATAGGGCTCACTCTCAAGCAAGCAGCGGCACAGAGAGTGCGACGTCGACCACATAGGGCTGGATTCAGACGACCACGACTATACAAGGAGGATATCTCACGTATCATGATAGCCCATGACCACATGATGGAGCACAGGCACACCATCACCGCCTCGGTAGCCTTCCTTCCGGAGGCACTCACACCGTCACCGATGTACCACATACTCTACCCACCTCCACCCATTATATGTAGTTAGGATATACATATTCGCTCCTATGATGGGACCCCCATGTATTAGGTGGCCATTATCTGCAGAGTCAGAGCCACATCTCCTCCCACACCACTACATTATCCCCACTACCTCTCCATCACTCGATACATTATCTTGGAGTTATTTCAAGCCTTTTTCAGCCTACACAGTTTTGTGTAGCGAGTACGATTCCATTTTATTTCTACACAAGAGTTACTACAGTTGTACATGGTTTTGTCTCATAGGCCAAGTTTGGCCTTCAGAAGACGTTAATATCTCTCTCTCTCTCTCTCTCTCTCTCTCTCTCTTTTTAGAATTTGCTCTATTTTCCTTCCTTGCCTCTCTTTTCCTTTGTGCATCCTTACACAAAACGTCTCTTTTTTCTTTTTCCTCACACTACAACATGCATACATTCATGCAACAAGAAGTAATATCTATCCACACACCCTCAAGTCCATGGTCATTTGGTCCTTTTGCGAATGAAATTCTCTTCTACGGTCAGTGTTTGCAAAAAGTCACTTACTAGTGTCTTTTGCTCTTTTGCATATGTTCAACTCTTTCAACTCATTAATCCACTTAACACACATACACTTGCAAACATTAGTACACACATTCACATTTACATGGCTTCTCTTGTTTAGCCATGTACATACATACAGTCTTCTTCACTTATGTACTTGCAAATATCATAAATGCATTCACCAATATTCAGCAACATACATGAGTTCAAACTAATATATTCTTCAAGGACCCTATCGGATGTGATTACATCGAGATAACACTCGAAGTTGAGATGACAAAAATATGTAATTGTGCATGCATAGCTAAAATAATATCTCTTCCTTAGTTCCGCTGAAAACAACATGACAAGGATGGCAAAGGGATCGTTTGGCTCAAACTTCTGCAATATATCAAGAGAGTCCCCTTGTTGGATGTGAAACATAAAAGATAATTGCTATGAATTTAGCAGGATCGTCCCCTTTCTCTCGAACATACACAGCTGCACAAATATGATCTATCTCTCCCTCTTCCTCATATATGCAACCGGCTACTTTCCAACTTTTCATCATACATTATAGCACAACCCACTCACAATCCTCGCTTGCTCTTTCATGTATATTTTTGTTCTCTCTCTCTCTCTCTCTCTCTCTCTCTCTCTCTCTCTCTCTCTCTCACATAGTGCAAGGACATACATGAATAGCTTCATCCATAACTGAAACAAAAGCAGCAAAGTTCATTTTGATAAGCTCAATCCTTCGTTTCTAAAAACAAAGACCTTCTTCATAACACCATGAGAAATCGAGTTCTCCTAAATGTGCTTGACTTCAACGTCGTCAAATTGACAAGAGAGTAAAAGAATTTCATTATATACCAAATGTCCATAATATCTATGAAAACACACATAGCTTCATCCATTTAGCAGCATCCTTTATAAATGGGCAAGTGATAAGGCATGTTCATTGCGGAAAATCGTCGACGTATGATGCTTATGTGTTTGCGCATCATACAAAAAGATGTATCAAAACAGAGACAGATACAACAGAGAGATATGCAATAGATACATGCTATCAGATTGATGGACTTCAAAAGCAAATAGAATGCTCCTTTTCTCAGTTCATATGTACCATACAACTTCAGGCCAAAGGCCAGTGAATACCTTCTTTGGTTGGAACCTGTAGGATGCTTGATCCTAGGCACAAGCACTATGCCGAAGGACCGAAAGTCCCTCCTCCATGTATCTTGCCTAAAGAGAAATATTTCATTTCCTCAGACTTCTCTCCATCCAGCTCTGCACAGAGTCCTGCCTGTTAATCCACCGGCTGCACCTATCCTTCCTTGGTTGAAGACTGAGACACCCAAAGGGGAGAGCTCCCAGTTCTTCTTTTATCGATAATCTCCGAAAGTGCTGTGTCCTCTAGGAGATACACCCTCCCCTTCCACAAGCTTGTGCACAGTGTGGTTCCCCTCAAAAACCTGCTGTCTTCGTGAAAGAAACCCAACAGCAAGGCTTCAATCTGCTAGTGGAGCTCTAGCGCTGAGAATTATTTTTAATTTTTTTATTCTATCACTAAAACCTCATGAACAAGTGCTTTTTACTCTTGCCTCTTCATTCACTAATGTTTGACATAGATTGCCTTGGGATTTCGAGGGAGTGCCACTTTGAATGTTTTGTGGTAGCACAAAGGTTCTGACTTTTGTTAAAGGATGGGACTTGCGGAGAAACCGGTGAGTATCAGCAGCTCGGCATCAAGGCACTAAGATAAGCTGATAATATCAAACAGACAGCATCCACCATATGAAGGTGCTGGTGATGTGAAATTCTCTTCCAACGATTTTACCAAAAGAGTCTTTGAATCTATAATTCCTATACAACTTTGGATGACTTTGCAGGTGCCGCAAGAGGAATTTTGAGTACCAAATGTCTTGAAGTTCTAGAGCAGATGGTCAACTCACTTGCCAAGGACAGGTGCAAAACACCACATTAAACATGAAAGGCTTAGCCCTCTTCTCCAAAACTTCTTCAAACATACAGACAACCTATATGATGATTGTTTCCGCTGATCAAGATTTTCCACACTGCAAAACCTTGTATGGAAATAATAGGATGCTTCATGAGAAGAGTTGTTGCTGAAAATTGAACTATTGATAGCTGAAAAAGGTATATTGCCAAAGGACTGTTGTATCCTTGCTCCCAGCCGGTATCACACCCGAGGGCAATTTTTTATTGCCATCTTCCAATCCGACCTTGCAAGCAGGCCATTCCCAAACTAATCAATTCAGAAATGATTTCAACAGTTCCCTTATGAACACTCCTTGATAATCAGCAAGTCAAAGAACCCATCTCCACCTTTGGGGCTGCTAGAACAGTCTGTTGCCCAAGAGATGTTCATTAGCCAAACAAGGATGAATTTTCCATTCATTATTCTCCATTCAAATTTCTCCAGTACTGATATTGATCCTGAATATCCTCCCCATTGCTGCCCCTTTTTCAATATTCATATCAGGAATACTTAAAGAATGGAGATCAGACTCCTTCCGAGACATATGGTCCACCAAACCTTCATAACCAGGGGCAGGAACATAGGCTAAAGTACTCCGGTGTTTCCTCAGACAAGCAGCACGTATCAAACTACATATATCATTCCTTAGCTCAGTAAGACCACAAAATCTCTCAGATTCAATATCCACAATTGCTACAATCCCCCATCAAAGAAAGAGCACTATGATGTACATTTTTTCCTTGCACAATCGTAGCGGCATCTAAGCTGTGTGTATTTCCTCTAATTATTGCAAAAGTAGCATTTTCTACATTGTAAATGCATTCCCATAATGTAGAATCAACTTAGCCATCCCATTTCCTGCCCAAACCATCATGAAACAAGCTTTTTCTTTAGCAAAAAGCTCATGGTACCCTTCAATGTCATCCAGTCTCAAGAAGTCATGATGCTCAGCATTTTCCAATTCAATTGATCTATCGAAAATGCCTACTAGTCTGTAGCAACTCCTCTATAGTTTCAGATGAAGGAGCAACCAATCCTGATGAACAAGAGACTCAAGTTCTGTTAGAAGCTCAAGTAGTTCCTTCTCAGATGAGGCAAGCTTCAACTTTGAGGGAAAGTGAAACCTCGATTGCGCACACAAGTTTTTAGATCATTTTCATTTTCCTCTTTGATTGAGTGCAGCTCGGATTTGAATCTCCTTCAGCGTCACCTTGAGCAAGAGCCGGTTAAACAAGTTTCATGTTGAGGTCTCCTTTCGTGCAAAATGCTCTAGATCCATTGTGTAATCAAGTTGTCGAGCTTGTGATATTGAGCTTGCATGGAGCTTATGTGGTCGTTTCATCAGATTTGTCTACTTCAGGGGGATGAACAAGACATCATGTGTTTGTGCAGCATCACAGAATAGATAAGAAACTAATGAGCTATAGGTTGCATAAAACGATGATGATTCATTCGGGTATCAACAACTACTTATGTCATTGCATTGTCAAATCCTCTCTATCAATGAACGTGACCTTCACTAGCAGTGCAGAAAGCTTCTATGAAGCTCTACTAACACCTGTTAAGCTTCTTGTGACATGCATGCTGCATTTGAATGCCATAATCAACTTACATTTGTCATGACTGTGTATCTCTGCTGAGTCTCCAACAAGACAAGATCCTTTTATCTAATCGTCATGCATATGATTTTGCAATTATTACAAAATCCAAGGATCATGCCACCTCAGTAGATCCTCAATGCATTGTTAGAGAGATGCGTTTCATAGCATGTATCTGTTGCACCTCTACTCACATGTATTGCCCATCAACAGACCCGTGATTCACCGTAAGGGGATAATGAGCCAAATCCACGTGCTGTGAACTGTGCAGGGTTATGTACCCCACTGGCACCACCGATTATGCCCCGAAATAGAGTGCTCCCTCAGAGTAGTACTGACATCGCGCGTGAGCAACACACGCATAGAGAGCCAACAGATGTGCAAGCAGCTTGTAGTTGGCACTAGGAAATGCACCCCCCGTACATGACAGCAACGTAGCTCCATTCCAATGTCGCGACTTTGCGAATTGTAGGAGCGGAATATATCTTGACACTCTCTTGTTGTAGCAACAGCTCGAAAGCCCACAATATCTAAGACTACACTCTCCTGTAGAGTTCAACTCCTCTTTCAATACCCCCCTTTGTGGACCTATACGAAGAAGCCACAAAAAACCTCCATCTGATGTCCCCCCTGAGGATTGGTCCTAGTGTGTCCTCTTGCTTTGTGCACTCTTCTTCACCTGCGGAGATAAGGAAAAAAAACCTCCCAGAGCTCCTCCCCCTTCCTACTTCGTTACTTGCACAGGTACACGCTCGAAGGAGGGAGAGAGAGAGAGAGAGAGAGAGAGAGAGAGAGAGAGAGAGAGAGAGAGAGAGAGAGAGAGAGAGAGAGAGAGAGAGAGAGAGAGAGAGAGAGAGAGAGAGAGAGAGAGAGAGAGAGAGAGAGAGAGAGAGAGAGAGAGAAAAAGAAAGAAAGAAAGGTATATTAACGTCTTCCAAAGGCCAAACTTGGCCTATGAGACAAAATCATATACAACTGTGGTAATCTCTGTGTAGCAATGGAAAGGAAAAAAATACTCGCTACACAAAACTGTGTAGGCGGAAAACAGCAAAAGATGGTGTTACCTGTAATGAGGAGGTAGTGGGAATAAAATAATGGTGCCGGGGGGAGAGTGGCTCTGGCTCAGCAGATAATGACCACCTGATACAAAGGGGAGCCATGAGGGAGTGAATATGTATACCCTAAGTGCTGATGATGGGTGGAGGTGGGTGGAGTATATGGTACATCGGCGGCGGTAGGAGTGCCTCCTGGAGGAAGCCTGTCCAAGTGGTGGTAGTGCGCCTATGCTCCATCATGTAGTCATTGGCTATCCTGATGCGTGAGATATCCTCCTGGTGTAGTCGTGGTCATCGGTACCCAACCAGATGTGGTCGGCGTTGCACTCTCTGTGCCGCTGCCCGCTGGAGTGTGAGCCCTATGCCTCTGGGAGGCGGGTCCGTCCGATGTGGACCAACGTGCTCAAAATACTGAGTAGTAGTCTGTTGGGTATTCACCCGTGTCTGGTGTGTAGGCTCTAGCATCTGATCTCGTCTCTCATATGCAGCCATGAGGAAACGCCCCATCCTCCGCTGGTCTGCAATGGTCATGCACAACTGGAGTGACTCCTCTATCTGGAACTGTGCTCGTAGGTCCGAGTATGCCGGGCATCTGATAACGAGGTGCTCCTCACTCTCTATCTCTGTATGGCATACTGGGCACCACCTCTCCACTCGAGGGACTCCTCTCGAGGGACTCCTCTAGCCCGACCCCTCTCGATCTCGAGCTGATGTGATGAAACTCGAAGCTTCCCAATGATGACTCGAAGGTGGTGTGGTAGGTATGTCTGCATGTAGCGTGGAGTCTCAATGAAGCCCTGGTCTGAAATCCGTAGAAAATGCTCACGGTAGTGAAGCATTTTCGGTGTCAATGTCCTCCCCGGGTTCATCCATGTCCTCTGTATGTATGTATGCCATATCTCCTGACGGATGATCCTATTTCTCTCTTGGTGAGAGAGTGAATAGGTGGGAGGCTGGGAGTCATACTGTACTGGTGGTCGTCTGTCTATGTCAAAACCATGGAGGGCAAGCCAATCTCGTGTCTGTGCATACCATGATGAGGTGTCTCCGGCTAGTGCCATGTCGCGTGATGCCTGGAAAGCTCTGTAAGTGATGCGCTCTATGTCCATGCTCTGGATCCTGTGTAATAGGCATACTGTTTGGAAGAGTGCCTCTACTAGCATCGGTGGTGCAGCAAGCTCTGCCCTAATGATATCATGGGGTACCGAAGATTTGCTGCAGATGAGTCTAGCAATCATGAGAATCTGAGGTCTCTCTAGTGCTGTCCATGATGATGTAGCTAATCCCAGTCCCCATATAGCTGCACCATACATGAGTGCTGGGGTAACTAAAGTATCGAAGAGCCACCCCTTTGTGCGGGGCTCCTGAAAGAGAGAGAGAGAGAGAGAGAGAGAGAGAGAGAGAGAGAGAGAGAGAGAGAGAGAGAGAGAGAGAGAGAGAGAGAGAGAGAGAGAGAGAGAGAGAGAGAGAGAGAGAGAGAGAGAGAGAGAGAGAGAGAGAGAGAGAGAGATGGGATTACAATTTTTCTTCTCCCCTTTTTTTTTCTTCTCTCACCCACTCACCCACTCCCACTCCCCCTCACCCTCTGAACCCTGACAAAAAATAGGTCTGCCAAGAGAAAACAACCTGGAATGACTTTTGTTGTTTTCTTTGTTTTTTTTTTCTACATTTTCTAGAGCGACCAACCTTGTGCATATATGTCTTGGAGTTCTTTAAAAAATCAAAATTTATGACAACATTCACTCCTTGGATGTGATTCTTAGAGTAAAAACATATGAACAACATTCACTCCTTGGATGTGATTCTTAGAGTAAAAACATAAGAACAACATTCACTCCTTGGATGTGATTCTTAAAGCATCATTTTTGAAGTCATGAAAGACATTATTTCTAGGCGATGACACCATCTTGGCATAAATGTTAAAGCAAGAATAACCTATCTTTGTTAATTTTTTGGCAAGCAGCTCCACATGATCTATTTATGTTTTTCTTCTTTAGACTCTTTTATGTTGAAAGCCTGAAATTCATTAAAGCCAACAATGATCAACTAGCTCAAAAAACTTATTATATATGGAAGAGACAATGAAATTCAAATGCTCATAGCGACCAGTGTGATTACAATTAGAAAACATCCTTTTATGGGAGTGATACACATAAGGTTGAATGTATAGAATGCACAAAAGTATAAGGAATAAGCAAAATATGCTATAAAAATGAATTAGACACTCAATAGTGGTACCTCCTATTTTTCATGAATATGTAGAGATTGATCCCAGATAGAAAAACTGAGATTTCTCCCAATCTACTAAACCAAATGCTATGCACATTTAGATGCATAAACTAGACACAAAAGGCTTTCCAATGTGCCATCCTTCATCCAATTTGAAGCTTTGTAGAGAGAACAACAACCTCTGCAAGATTACTATTGGTGAAGAAGATGATGCAAACAAATGAAGGAGCATGACAATGATGGTCACAAGTGTATGTATATTGCTTCCATGTTATGTACAATTGAGTTCAAGTCTTTATATAGACTCTAAAAGTGTTCCACGAGTTCTACAAGTGGATTTTCAATTCAAATGAAGATGGGAATGGTTGTTCGAGGGAATCAATTCACTTTCCTACAATCTAGGAAAAGTGAAGATCTAGTTTGATCTACTTTTAGGTGATTGATTGCTTGATTGAATGCAACTCAACCACCACAAATTTGTGGAATTTGGGCTCTCTTTTTCTACTTCTACATGTTTAAATCTCAAGTCTTTTACAATGGTAAAAGATCCACAAAAAATCTTTTTTTTTTAAAATACAATAAATGAGCATAGGAAAAAAAATCTCCAATGGATATTCTTTCGACGTAATCCAAACGATAGCTTTTGATGTCGATCAAATCCACCTCAAGCATAGTGCAAACTTGATGTTCCAATAGCTCCCCCTCAAGCTAAAGTATGCTTGAGTCTTCATTCTCTAATAGGTTGAATACCTGCCATAGCTTTGAATCTACAAAGCTTTATTCCATCAAGTGTCGTCGTCATCATATCTTCTACTTTCTTTTGAGTTGGAACAAAAGAAATACCAATCTCCTTTGCCATGAGCTTCTCCTTGATAAAGTGGTAATGAAACTCTATGTGTTTGGTTCTTGCATGAAAAATAGGGTTTTCCACTAGATGCATGGAACTTACATTATCTCTAAATATATGAGGTTTGGAACTCACAAGTACCAAATATGTATACAATGCTTTTAACCATATTGCCTCTTGAGTTGCTACGCTCAAACCTTTGTACTCTACTTTAGTCAAGGATAAAGCAACTGTAGGTTGCTTCTTTGAACTCCATGACACTAGCTTCCTGCAAATGCTAAGCAACCAGAAGTACTTTTTCTATCATCCTTAGCTCCTACCCAATCTGCATCTGAATAGATTTTGATATCCAAATATAAAGAGTAAGGATAGAATATACCCTCATTGATTGTACCTTTGAGATACTTAAGTACTCTCTTACTTGCATCCATGTGTGATCTTCTTGGAGAGTGCATGAATTGACTAAGCACTCTGACAATATATGAGATGTCTACCCTTGTATGAGTAGCATATATCAAGCTACCTACCAAGCTTTGATACTCTTTAATGTCCTCAATTTTCTCATCTTCATAAAAACTAAGTTTATGATTCATCTCCAAAGGTGTACTTGCAAATTTAATATTCTCCATTTTGAACTTAAGAAGTAGGCCTTCAATGTATCTTCTCTGAGTGAGATACATTCCTTCATCTGTGTATATCACCTGCATACTTAGGAAATATGTGAGCTCACCTAAGTCACTGATTTTGAACCCCTCCTACATGTGTCCCTTGATCCGTTGAATGCCATTTAGATGATCACCTGTCACAACAATATCATCTACATATACACATAAACAGATAACCTCATTGTGATCCCTTTTGATGAATAGAGAAGGATCTGAGTTTCCAGCTTTGAACCCTTGATCGTGAAGGTATGTAACCAACCTATAATTCCAAGCTCGAGGAGCTTGTTTCAATCCATACAATCCTTTCTTAAGTTTGAAAACATAAGATGGATTATTAGGGTTTTCAAAACCTGGTGGTTTTGACATGTATACCTCTTCACTTATCCAACCGCTTAAGAATGCATGTTTTATATCAAGTTGGAGGAGTCTCCAATTCCTTGCAACAACTACACTTATCAATGTTTTGATTGTAGTCATCTTTGCAATTGGTGAGAATGTTTCCTCATAGTCTATAACATGAGCTTGTGAGCATCCTTTGGCAACTAATCTTGCCTTGTACCTACAAACTAACCGATCTGAATTTCTTTTAACTTTATATACCCATCTACAACCAATTACCTTTTGATTCGATGACATTGGAACCAAATCCCAAGTATCCATCTCCTTCAATGCATCGATTTCTTCTTTCATGGCCTTTTCCCAATTACAGTTTCCCTTTGCCTCTTCATAGGTTGATGGTTCTTATGAAATTGAATCTTTTGCCAAGTAGATTGAATGCTTTGTAACAAATGTGGAATCATATCCATACCTTTCTGGTTGTTTCTTCTCTCTTGTTAATTTTCTAGATGCTTGTTTGGAGCATTCTCCAACCTCTTGCATCTTTGCTTTGCCTCTTGACTTCCATAGTTTGTAATCCTTTTCTCTTTCATCTTGGTCATCATTTGTATCACTTCTTGGATCCTAGACCTATGTATCATGCTTGCTTCCTAATTGATGAGACTTAGAATCAAGATCATATGGTAGAGTTACCTTTTGTTTGTCTTCATCACACCAAGACTTGTGTTCTTCAAACACAACATCTCTACTTGTATTGAATTACTTGGTTGAAGGATTATAGAACCTATAACTTATTTGAGTTGATCCATAGCCAATAAACACTACCTTTGTTGCCCTTTCATCTAGCTTACCTCTTATTTGTGATGGTACATGAACAAGTTGAACAACCAAACACCTTGCAATGTCCAACACTAGGTTTTCTTCCATATCATGCTTCATAAGGAGTCATACCTTGACATGATTTGGATGGTAGTCTATTGACAAGGTACACAGTAGTTGAAATAGCTTCTACCCATGGATAATGTGGAAACTTCTCTTCAAGCATTGTTATGGTTGATCCAACCAATATCTTGTTTCTCCTCTCGGAAATTCCATTCAATTGAGGAGAGTACCTGATATTCACTTCCCTTTTGATAGCTTTTTCTTGCAAGAATTGATCAAACTCTTTGGAGAAGTATTCTCCCCCTCCACCATACCTGAGCTTCTTGAGTGATCTACCTGTATGATTCTCCACATGTGCTAGATACTTCTTGAAGCAATCAAACACTTCATTCTTACTCTTGATAAAGTATAGAATAGTCCATCTACTATGGTTGTCAATAAATGAGACATAATACCTTGATCTTGCCAATGAAGGTTCTTGATTTGGTCCCCATCCATCTATATGTACTAAGTCCAATAAGTTTTTGAGGATGTTGTCTTTGTGGTTGAATGGTTGTCTTTGTGCCTTTCGAATGTGACATGCATCACACCTATTGATCACGTGTTGCTTTGATATGTTCGGTAGTCTTAGAACACTTTGATCCCTGTATATGTCCTTCAAGGTTCTTTCATTCACATGAGCAAGTCTCTTATGCCACACTTCAATCTCAATTAGGGTTTGAGAACCAAAATTGAATAGAGCTATGTTCTTGGTTTCTCCTACTTCAAAAGTAAAGAGCCTACCATATGCTTCTCACCTCTGGCTATATTCTTGAAGCCTTGACATGGATCTTCCACAAAAGCTCCATGTTGGGTGAACCTAACTTGCAAGCCTTTTTCAACTATTTGGCCTACACTTATTAGGTTTTTAGTGATAGTACATAGAGAACCTTACTCAGAATGTTTGTCGTGCCATTGCAAGCTTTGACATTACCAATCTTCTCCACATTGTTCTTTGTGTAATCCCCTGTTTGTACTTCATGTCTATGCTTTGTAATTTCCAAATCAGATAGAAGAGCAATATTACCTACAACATGACTTGAATATCCTAAATCTATGTAGAACAAATGATCATCTTATTTACCTTCTTTGTGGCTTAGATTCATAAGAAGCAATGAGTCTTTGTGTGATTGATCTTCTGAATAATTGTTGAAGTCCCTTCTATTATAGCATCTATTGTTATTGTTGAAGTTGTGTCCACCTCTACCTCTATTGCTGCCATATCCACCTCTTCCACTTCCTTTCTGGATCTTCCTATTGAACCTGCAATTCTCAATGGTGTGGTTGGTCTTATTGTAGATGTCACAAGGTTGAACATTATGATCTTTGGCTTTTTCATGCTTTCGTTCTTTATTCTTCCCTTTCCACTTGCTCTTGCTTGCAAAGTTGGCTTGGGAAGCCTCTTCTTCATCTTCTTCCTTCTTCTTGCCTTTCAACTTCTTATGCTTCTTATCTACATATAGAGCACTAGTTGAATTATCATGATAGGAGTTACCTTCCTTTATGCTATTGTTGGCCTCTTGATTGAAGATTTGTCCAAGAAAGATGTTGAAAGTCTAGAGCTTGTACATCCATGATGAGATCATAAGCCATCGTGAAAGATTGCCATTGCTTATCACTTTGAATCCCATTGAGAATTTTTCCTGAGGATAGCCTCTTCTTCAATCAGCTCTCCACTAGATTCTAACTGATCCGCAACCTCTTTGACCTTGCTAACAAACTATGTGATGGTTTTTTTAGGTGTCTTCTTCATTTGGTTAAAATCGTTTCAAAGATGATTCTTTCTTGCTTTGGTACTAGCAGAAAAGAAAGTCTCGAGGACATCCCAGGTCTCTTAAGATGTCTTGCATCCTCTAATATGTGGTAATAGAAAGTTAGAGATAGATTTTCATTTGTATGACCTTGCTTGAGCATCCCTTGTGCACCAAAGTGTGAGCTTATCTCTCTCCTCTTGTGTAGACCCTCCCTTGGAGCTTGGAATAGGCAAAGCTTCATCACTTGCTACAATTCCATAAAGATTTCTACCTTGCAAATAAGCCTCCATTCTGATTTTCCAAGCCACATAGTTGTGTCAATCAAGCTTCTCGATCATTGAGGGAAAGCCGTCACCCATCTTGATTTAGTTCTGATACCACTTAAAGAACTTGGAGAAGCTTATGTCAGGGGAGAACTAGATTGTGCTCTCTGACTACAGTAGACAAGATTTCCGAAATACACTTATGATTACAAGAATACCCACGTAGGGAAAATGATACAAGAATATGTGACTGATACAAGATGTCCCACAACCCGGGACCGATAGGTATGGAAAACTGGACTAGAGATGACACAGGAGATCCCACAACCTAGGATCGTAAGTATGAGACAAGATATCTAGATTACAAGAACTCCCTTCTGGGAGATGAACTGGATACACGAAAGAACTCGACAGGATCTCGTACTACGAGATTACAAGGGGACAAGATAGGATGTCCAAAAACTAGACTAGAACAAGGAACAAGACAAGAACTAGAACTGGAACTTGAAGAGTACTTACTTGGCGGCCACGACTCCTTGAGCTCCCAAGACTGGTATTGTCAAGACTGATTATGAATGTGGCCAACCCCTCCTTATATAGGTTTTCAAGGGTGGTTCCCAAGGGCGGTTGTGACTTGATGATGTCATCATGATGTCATCAACTTGAATCAGGACCTCAAGGTGTCAGAATTCAGTAAATAGACAATCGATTTTGGGGTTTTGACATGTTCCGGACGCAATGGAAGCATTAGTTTCTCCAAACTCTAAGCCAATCATGAGATATAGAAATTGACATGGAATCTAAGGTTTAGATGGTTTCTTTGTCCATGACATCACCTCCCCCTCAAGCGACGAGTTCCATGAGGAGCGGTTATGTGACTCTGAGATCTTCTAGGACTTGAATCTTCATAACTCTTGGTCTTTGTAGAGTTCTTGATATGTGGTACTGGAACAAGATGATGATGGATATCCATGATGAAATTGGAAAGGGTTTGTAGTATATCGAGGTACAGAATCAAGGGTATGTGTTAGCCCACGAAATGGTTGGTTTTTATGCACTAATATGTTTGTATTTGGCAGAAGAAGATGTTTGATTACAGGTATTTGAAGACTGATCAAATATTTGAAGGGAAGTATTTGCAACTACATGATGCCATCATGATCAGAAGGGATCGGGAACTTGGTACTGCTGTTGGAAATGCAGTGATTGACATGTATGCCAAATGTGGCTTAGTTGATAAAGCAAAGGAGGTCTTTGATAAGCTATCAGCAAGAAATATTATATTATGGACCACATTGATTGCTGGCTTGAAAGCATGTACCATACTTGGAAGTTGGAGCTACATGTAAGGGTGGATTTGGTTGTGTTTTCAAGGGCTGGGTGGATGAGCATGGCTTTATGGCTGCTCGCCCTGGAACTGGCATTGTCATAGCTGTGAAGAAGCTAAACCTTGAAGGTCTTCAGGGGCATAAGAATGGCTGGCAGAGGTGCACTTCCTCGGACAACTCCATCATCCAAACCTAGTTAGGCTAATAGGTTTCTGTGCTGAGGATGATCACAGGCTTCTTGTATATGAATTCATGCCTCGTGGCAGCCTTGAAAACCATCTTTTCAGACGGGGTAGTCATGGTCAGGCTCTATCTTGGGCAATAAGAATCAAGGTTGCTGTGGGTGCAGCACGTGGTCTAGCCTTCTTGCATGAGGCAGAGAGGCCAGTCATCTTCAGGGACTTCAAGACATCAAATATACTTCTTAATTCGCAATTCAATGCAAAACTGTCAGACTTTGGGCTTGCAAAAGATGGGCCAACTGGAGACAACACACATGTATCCACGCGTGTGATGGGCACATATGGATATGCTGCACCTGAATATGTAGCAACAGGGCATCTTACTGCAAAGAGTGATGTGTATAGTTTTGGTGTGGTTTTGCTTGAGATTTTGACTGGGAGGAGGGCTGTTGATAAAAATAGGCCATTTGAGGAGCAGAACTTGGTGGAGTGGGCAAGACCCTTCTTGAATGACAAGAGAAAAATCTTATCTCCTTATCATGTTCTCTCTCCACACAAAACGATCTCCCTCTCTATCTTCTCGCACTCTCTCAAACTTCGTTTTTTTCTCGAAGTCGGCTGCCACAAGATAAGGAGGGGAGGGCTAGCATTTTGGGGGGGCCACGAACAGATAAGCGAGGGGTTTTTTCCACGTTTGGGGAAGCTCTCTCGCTCTCTCTCTCTCTATTGATTCGTGCTTTGGGTGAAGCAGGTGCTGCTGTAGAGCGCACTACAAAGAAGTGGCGGAGAGATTGTGCAGGCCTTAAATTCTTTCAAGGTACAGCTTGCTCTGAGCCAGAAACGTTGTCAGAACATGCAAATTGAGGAGAATATGATAAGGGAAGCGTAGATTGATCAAGCACATCTATAAATGAGGCCTGGTTGAGCATAGGCTTCGATGCTTCCTCCGACTTTGATCTCCATTGAAATACAGAGCGGTCAGAGATTGCATGTCGATCATCGCCCACGGAGGAATGGACCATCGCCCACGGAGACCTTCACAGATAGTCAACGACAGAAACAGATCGACAGAAAAATTTTCTCGGGTGTTTTCCATTCAGTGCTAAAAGAGGGGTATTGGGCATATAAAGGTGTTGTTCAAAGGGGAAGGTGCTGATATATCATCAGAGAATGACATGAGTATTATGCATCGGTCGTTTGCCATAACAAGGAGGCAGCATACAGAAGAGGTATCATCCAAGTGCTGACAAAGGAGAACATCGACTGCAGGGAGAGAAGCAGAACAGTTTGATGTTGGGAGGGAATGCATGAAGTGCTACTGTATGTAGCAAGGCAAGGGACTCTTCAAGTCCGCGGTTGATTCAGAAGTAGAAGACTGGTCAGTGGTGGGAATATCCTTGGCGATAATATATGTGACCCAAGTTCATCTGTACTCTTATCAGTGAAAGTAGTATCGGATTGCGTCACTCCAGTTGCAGGTGATTCATCGACAGTCGAGGATCCCAGCAAAGAAGCTTTTCCGCACTTCCCACAATACATTTTGCAGTTGACATGGAGGGTGGAGGAGTTCCTGATTACCTCGTGGAAGTGGGACTTATAGAAGGGGACGGAGGAATGTAGCGGGTGGCTTTCTTGACATGTGTCTCGGCTGCAGCATGCACTGGGATAAAGCAGGTGAAGGCTTGCAGGGAATGAAGAACATGCTGCCCGAAGATCTACGAATTCAGATTCAATAGTTTTTGTTCAGACGAAGGATCCATAATTGGCAAATTGTTCTTTGCTGCACGCTTTTCTGTCAATTATTAAAGAAAATTTTTTTATTAATGTTGAATGGTTAAAGAGTGCAGCCATAATCTATGCTTGCATGTATACTGTTCAAATTTTGCAAGTCATCAAGTCCTATCACAGCACTTCAGTACTTCATGTATCCTAGTTAGCTTTCAGTTCAGTGGCACGCAAGCTTGATGGTCTAGATAAAGTAGTTGCATTCAGTTATGTTCAAACGATCACTGAATTGGCCTCTTGGTTACAGTCTTTGGGCCTTGCAGGAGCTCTTGCAGATGGAAGACAAGTACATAGAAACATTGTCTGTAAAGGGCTTGATAGTAATTCCTTTTTCGGAAACTCACTTGTGCAGTTCTATTCACGTTGTTTGGATATTGTTAGTGCACAGTTTTGCTTTGAAAGAGTGAAACATAGAAACGTATTTTCATGGAATTTTTTTGATGGGTGCATATGATGGCATTGGACATCATGAGGATGTTCTGTTTTGCTTCCAACAATTGCGGATGGAGAATGTTATTCCAGATGGTGTGACCTTTGTTCATGTTTTGTCTGCATATTCAACCAACCAAGTGAGCTTGCTACATGCCAAACAGATACACACATGTGTCCTTGCCATGGGATTCGACTCAAATGTTATCTTGACAACTGCACTGTTTGACCTGTACAGCAAGGGTAAGGACGGGAACTTATGAGCTAGTGCATAGCCATAAGAAGAATCCATCGCGAGATCATTGTGGGTTCCAAATAATCCAAGTGGACCAATTCCACGGGGTTTGAGCAAAATAAGGACTTGAATAAGCATCTTTTTCGTGGGCATTAGGACTTAACATTTTGGCGATCCTGCTGGGGATTGGCTTAGCACATCTCATCGAGAGTGCTACGAGTTCGCTTGGTGCCCCAATCGTGTGGCACAGCCAAGTCGATCCCAAATCTTCTTTGACCTTCATGGAAGAAATGGCCCAACAAAAGCCAGCATGTGGTTTGGAGAATGCCAATATGAGGCAACCGAACTTTGGACAAAATAGGAGATGGATGGATTCTCATCCGACCATGAGACGTCATGTGAACCGAGGGTGGCGATTTGGCCCGATATCAAATTATGTGAGATGCTGGTGTTGCGAGCAGATTGGGCATATAGCCAAATATTGCCCTCGTGTATGCACCCCGTTGGATTTTGTCCCCACATGTGCGAACTGCGGGAAAAAGAGACTATGCGAGCACGTGTGTGGCTCAAAAGAGGTGACTGGCATAAAGGTCGCAACGAATCAATCGGATAGGTGTTTATCCTCCTTGTATGTGGAAGTTGACAAGGGTGGAGTTACTTCGTCAACGGAGACTGCGAGAGCAAGTGGAAGCAAGGACACTGGATCTCATGATCGAGACTTGGTAGAACTTGTAAAGAGCTTGGAATGTCAAGTCAATTTGCTTCGGGTAGAGCGAGATAACGAGAGGATCAAAATAGAGAAATTAGAGGAAAATCAAGTGAAAATGGCCGAGGTCCTAGAAACTTGGGAAAAGCAAGTACGCGTGCTGAAAAATGAAAACAAGGAAAGGAAAAGAGTAAACAAAAGCTGGAGGCAAGATCTTGTGAAGCCCGAGAGTGAAAACGTGGTCTGGGACTTGAGATCCGGTTTGATGGTAGCCGACTGCTTTGGAGTTGCGATCGAAGAAGAGCTCTCAAGAGACGAGGATGACCTACTGAGGAGAGTCGAAGGAATGGAGCATGAAATCGAGAAGGTACAAGGCATAATCCGTCGATACAGTGATCAAGCGGGTAAGGCATGTGACGAGTTCCACCTGGAGTTAGAAAGAATGAAGAGTGCCCAAGCAGAGAGTGATGAGAAAGTGAGACGTGTAGAGAAAGAGAATGCAAAGCTGAGTAGCAAGCTCGGTAGGTGGATGAATCGGAAAGACGATGAGATGCGAGTACAGGTAGAGGACCCGAAAGCAGGAAAAATGGAGGAAGAGCTGAAAGCGGTGTTGGATAGGTTGGATGCATTCGGAACGGAGTTAGAAAAAATGAAGAATGAATTGTTGAAGAAGGTAGATGATCTAAATGAAGAAAATATGAGTAGGATTTGGGAGGAAAGATCGATTAGAGAGGAAGTCGAGAAATTGACTGTTCGAGTTGAGAAGAGGGAGGATGTTCCCCTCGAATCTGCAAAAAGGGTGAGAGAGGATAAAGAGATGGAGCAAATATGGAATCGGTTCCGAGGCATCGATTGTGACCTGTTCCAATATCAGAGTGATATTGAGCACAACAAACAAGGATTAAGGGACTTAGCGGCGAGGCTCGAATCATTGAGGAGCACAACGAGCAATGGTAATTTTTCAGGTCATTTGTCGGGTCAGGTAGAAGCTCTGCGAGGCAGAGGTTGGAGATGAAAAGAAATAGACGAGGCAATGGATGTCGGTGAGGACGGCTTGAGTCTGACTAGGGTTTGCTTTGCGGATTACGAGTCTGAGATGTGAGGACGGATGGACCAAGTGTGTTGTACACTTAGGAACTGAAGTGACACTTTCAGAGGTTTCAGGTCGACGAGGTGATTAGTATGTGCGGGTTTTACGAGGACGGGTTGACCATGGCATTAGTGGCTGGATTTTGGCTTGAGTGGCAGCAGAGAGGAGATATGTCTCATCGGGATGTCCACAGGGAACCTATGTGTGTGTGTTGTGATCGGGATGGTTGGGAAAAAGTCCTTTCTTTTGTCTCCTAATTCTCGAGATGCGGGAATGAAAACAAAATGAAAAAATATATGTTTGTGTATGGGTGAGTGTGGCTACGCGCCTATGTGGGCCGATAGGTGGGTGGACCCACTTTGGCCGGGTGGTCAAAGCCACGAACCGACGTCGGTTTCGCATAGGGCTAGCTGTCTGTGTGTCGTGCGCTGCGTTGGGTTGGTAGATGGGTGGAACAAACTCGATCGGGTGGTCGAGTCCACGAGTCGCATCCAGCTTCGGCGTAGGCCGGCAAGTGTGAGTAAATGTGTGAAAAAATTTGATGAAAAAAAAAAAAAAAAAAAAAATTGTGGAAAAAAATGAATGAGAAGAATTCCTCGCTCGAGGGGGGACATAAGAGAGGTGAGAGAGCATGATGCTCGGATGGGAATATATGTGTTTGTGTTGTGGGGATTTGGGTTATGTGTGGACTCCCGATGAAACATGTCAAATTGAAGCTTAAGCTCGGCTAGGATTTTGGTTGCGATGTGTCTATGGAAAGCTTGGACTTGAGAAATCCAATCGTGCTATTTGCATTGTTTGTCTGCAAACCTTCCGGAAGTGTTCAGTTTGGCTCTTAGGTGGTATGACGACTTGTGAAGTTCGGAATCGCGTCGACGATGAGTGATCTTGTTAGAGTGAGCTCGTGTTAGGCTTGAGTGGTCTTTGCCGTGTGTCCATCGATTTAGGAGTGGTGTGGTGGTGACCTAGCATAGAATTTAGTTGAAAAGCGGAAAAAGAACAAGAGTCAATGAAAAGAAAAGCGGGTAGTGGAAACCCTAGGTAGAAGGGGGATGAACAATCGGCGAGAGAACCCAGCTAGAAACAAAAAATGGAAGTGGGGAATGGTTTTGATTATATATGGTGTGTGTGGAAAATGTGTTGAGTATGCATGTGGAATAAAGATGTGTGATGTGTTGAATGAGTAGTCGAAAAGAGTGACGAGAGCGAATGTGGACATGTCTTCTGTTTGCATGTATGTATGTTGTGTGTGACGAGAATGCATGTGTGATGCGGGATCGTGATGTGTGTGTTGAGTATATATGTGTGATGTGGATGATTGTCTTTCCATTTTGGTTGTAAATGTTATTGTGATTTGATGAAGAAAGGTTCTAATGTTTTAATGAAGTTTGTAGACAGGTGGACATGTCGATGAAGATGTGAGAGGATGGACAAAGATGGTAAGTGAAATGATTGGATTTTGGTACTGACCGATGATTGTATGAGGGTGATTTGAGGTGCTACATTGAGGAAGAAGAGTATGGTCATGTAAGGTAAAGATTTGTATTTGATTGAGTGATGATCACATGTTGGATAACTTGAGTACAGGTAGCATATCGCTTGTCGAGGACGACTTCGCAATTAAGAAGAGGGGAGTATGTTAGCCCACGAAATGGTTGGTTTTTATGCACTAATATGTTTGTATTTGGCAGAAGAAGATGTTTGATTACAGGTATTTGAAGACTGATCAAATATTTGAAGGGAAGTATTTGCAACTACATGATGCCATCATGATCAGAAGGGATCGGGAACTTGGTACTGCTGTTGGAAATGCAGTGATTGACATGTATGCCAAATGTGGCTTAGTTGATAAAGCAAAGGAGGTCTTTGATAAGCTATCAGCAAGAAATATTATATTATGGACCACATTGATTGCTGGCTTGAAAGCATGTACCATACTTGGAAGTTGGAGCTACATGTAAGGGTGGATTTGGTTGTGTTTTCAAGGGCTAGGTGGATGAGCATGGCTTTATGGCTGCTCGCCCTGGAACTGGCATTGTCATAGCTGTGAAGAAGCTAAACCTTGAAGGTCTTCAGGGGCATAAGAATGGCTGGCAGAGGTGCACTTCCTCGGACAACTCCATCATCCAAACCTAGTTAGGCTAATAGGTTTCTGTGCTGAGGATGATCACAGGCTTCTTGTATATGAATTCATGCCTCGTGGCAGCCTTGAAAACCATCTTTTCAGACGGGGTAGTCATGGTCAGGCTCTATCTTGGGCAATAAGAATCAAGGTTGCTGTGGGTGCAGCACGTGGTCTAGCCTTCTTGCATGAGGCAGAGAGGCCAGTCATCTTCAGGGACTTCAAGACATCAAATATACTTCTTAATTCGCAATTCAATGCAAAACTGTCAGACTTTGGGCTTGCAAAAGATGGGCCAACTGGAGACAACACACATGTATCCACGCGTGTGATGGGCACATATGGATATGCTGCACCTGAATATGTAGCAACAGGGCATCTTACTGCAAAGAGTGATGTGTATAGTTTTGGTGTGGTTTTGCTTGAGATTTTGACTGGGAGGAGGGCTGTTGATAAAAATAGGCCATTTGAGGAGCAGAACTTGGTGGAGTGGGCAAGACCCTTCTTGAATGACAAGAGAAAAATCTTATCTCCTTATCATGTTCTCTCTCCACACAAAACGATCTCCCTCTCTATCTTCTCGCACTCTCTCAAACTTCGTTTTTTTCTCGAAGTCGGCTGCCACAAGATAAGGAGGGGAGGGCTAGCATTTTGGGGGGGCCACGAACAGATAAGCGAAGGGTTTTTTCCACGTTTGGGGAAGCTCTCTCGCTCTCTCTCTCTCTATTGATTCGTGCTTTGGGTGAAGCAGGTGCTGCTGTAGAGCGCACTACAAAGAAGTGGCGGAGAGATTGTGCAGGCCTTAAATTCTTTCAAGGTACAGCTTGCTCTGAGCCAGAAACGTTGTCAGAACATGCAAATTGAGGAGAATATGATAAGGGAAGCGTAGATTGATCAAGCACATCTATAAATGAGGCCTGGTTGAGCATAGGCTTCGATGCTTCCTCCGACTTTGATCTCCATTGAAATACAGAGCGGTCAGAGATTGCATGTCGATCATCGCCCACGGAGGAATGGACCATCGCCCACGGAGACCTTCACAGATAGTCAACGACAGAAACAGATCGACAGAAAAATTTTCTCGGGTGTTTTCCATTCAGTGCTAAAAGAGGGGTATTGGGCATATAAAGGTGTTGTTCAAAGGGGAAGGTGCTGATATATCATCAGAGAATGACATGAGTATTATGCATCGGTCGTTTGCCATAACAAGGAGGCAGCATACAGAAGAGGTATCATCCAAGTGCTGACAAAGGAGAACATCGACTGCAGGGAGAGAAGCAGAACAGTTTGATGTTGGGAGGGAATGCATGAAGTGCTACTGTATGTAGCAAGGCAAGGGACTCTTCAAGTCCGCGGTTGATTCAGAAGTAGAAGACTGGTCAGTGGTGGGAATATCCTTGGCGATAATATATGTGACCCAAGTTCATCTGTACTCTTATCAGTGAAAGTAGTATCGGATTGCGTCACTCCAGTTGCAGGTGATTCATCGACAGTCGAGGATCCCAGCAAAGAAGCTTTTCCGCACTTCCCACAATACATTTTGCAGTTGACATGGAGGGTGGAGGAGTTCCTGATTACCTCGTGGAAGTGGGACTTATAGAAGGGGACGGAGGAATGTAGCGGGTGGCTTTCTTGACATGTGTCTCGGCTGCAGCATGCACTGGGATAAAGCAGGTGAAGGCTTGCAGGGAATGAAGAACATGCTGCCCGAAGATCTACGAATTCAGATTCAATAGTTTTTGTTCAGACGAAGGATCCATAATTGGCAAATTGTTCTTTGCTGCACGCTTTTCTGTCAATTATTAAAGAAAATTTTTTTATTAATGTTGAATGGTTAAAGAGTGCAGCCATAATCTATGCTTGCATGTATACTGTTCAAATTTTGCAAGTCATCAAGTCCTATCACAGCACTTCAGTACTTCATGTATCCTAGTTAGCTTTCAGTTCAGTGGCACGCAAGCTTGATGGTCTAGATAAAGTAGTTGCATTCAGTTATGTTCAAACGATCACTGAATTGGCCTCTTGGTTACAGTCTTTGGGCCTTGCAGGAGCTCTTGCAGATGGAAGACAAGTACATAGAAACATTGTCTGTAAAGGGCTTGATAGTAATTCCTTTTTCGGAAACTCACTTGTGCAGTTCTATTCACGTTGTTTGGATATTGTTAGTGCACAGTTTTGCTTTGAAAGAGTGAAACATAGAAACGTATTTTCATGGAATTTTTTTGATGGGTGCATATGATGGCATTGGACATCATGAGGATGTTCTGTTTTGCTTCCAACAATTGCGGATGGAGAATGTTATTCCAGATGGTGTGACCTTTGTTCATGTTTTGTCTGCATATTCAACCAACCAAGTGAGCTTGCTACATGCCAAACAGATACACACATGTGTCCTTGCCATGGGATTCGACTCAAATGTTATCTTGACAACTGCACTGTTTGACCTGTACAGCAAGGGTAAGGACGGGAACTTATGAGCTAGTGCATAGCCATAAGAAGAATCCATCGCGAGATCATTGTGGGTTCCAAATAATCCAAGTGGACCAATTCCACGGGGTTTGAGCAAAATAAGGACTTGAATAAGCATCTTTTTCGTGGGCATTAGGACTTAACAGTATGATTCTCATGATGAACTGTATTATTCTTTTGACTCTGATGATGGTCCTTCTGATGTGGGATGGTGATTGTGGAAGTTCTAATCCCAACTTGTTTCTTTTTCTTAGGACATTGGAATACCATATGATCATGCTCTCCACAATAAAAGCATAATCCATTATCCTTTCGATATTGTCTTTCCTTTGTTGTAAGTCGTCTGACCATGATGTGATCCAATTGCATGGGTTCCGGTTGTGTTTCCTCAAGCATATGTTGTTGTGGAATAGAAGTAAAGTTGTATTCTCGATCTATAATAGAAGTCTTCTTCTCTTGCTTTCTCTCGAACAACCTATTATCACATTCAATTGCTTGATTCATGAATTCATTCAAAGTATTTACCTTGGGCATGGTTAGCATGAGGTCCTTAACATCATCACGTAAGCCCCATCGAAATTGGTTGATAAAATAATCCTCATGCCATGTGAGGTCACAAATGATTTATGTGAATTCTGATGCATAGGTAGATGCAGGCCTATTTCCTTGATGTAGCTTCCTTAGCTTTGTTTCGGCAACACGTGAACAATTGGTGTCTCCAAATGAGGATGTGAACTCTTGAATAAAGGCCTTGAAATCATGCAAAATATCCATGTCCTTTTCAAGGATAAGTGCAAACCATGAAAGAGCAAGACCACATAATAGAGTTCCTATGAGTCCTACTTGAGAAGCATCATCTAGGGACCTATCTGGTTGCATCCTTATGAATAGCTTCACTTGTTGCACAAATCCTCAAAACTTTGATCTCGTCCCATCAAATTTCTCAAGCATGCTCACTTTTGGACTTTTCTTCATGTTAGTTGTCATGGGGGTACTTGAAGAAGATTGACTAACAATGATCTGCAGCTCTTGGATTTGCGTCTGAAGTTCTGTGATTACATCTTGAATACTCTGTTGTTGAATCTTTTGTTGGTTCTCTCGTATCTCTTGGACTTGTTGTTGAATTACTTTAAGTGCAGAAAAAAATTCTTCTCGAATAATCTCCATGGTTCTTGGTCTTGATGAAGGTAGTCTTGCCAAAAATGTCAGGGGAGCACTAGATTGTGCTCTCTGACTACAGTAGACAAGATTTCCGAAATACACTTATGATTACAAGAACACCCACGTAGGGAAAATGATACAAGAATATGTGACTGATACAAGATGTACCACAACCCGGGACCGATAGGTATGGAAAATTGGACTAGAGATGACACAGGAGATCCCACAACCCAGGATCGTAAGTATGAGACAAGATATCTAGATTACAAGAACTCCCTTCTGGGAGATGAACTGGATACACGAAAGAACTCGACAGGATCTCGTACTACGAGATTACAAGGGGACAAGATAGGATGTCTAAAAACTAGACTAGAACAAGGAACAAGACAAGAACTAGAACTGGAACTTGAAGAGTACTTACTTGGCGGCCACGACTCCTTGAGCTCCCAAGATTGGTATTGTCAAGACTGATTATGAATGTGGCCAACCCCTCCTTATATAGGTTTTCAAGGGTGGTTCCCAAGGGCGTTGCGACTTGATGATGTCATCATGATGTCATCAACTTGAATCAGGACCTCCGGGTGTCAGAATTCAGTAAATAGACAGTCGATTTTGGGGTTTCGGCACGTTCTGGACACAATGGAAGTATTAGTTTCTCCAAACTCTAAGCCAATCATGAGATATAGAAATTGACATAGAATCTAAGGTTTATATGGTTTCCTTGTCCATGACAGCTTCTAGGAGGTAGAAAAGTGAGTTGCGAAGCGATGAAGTTTGGTCCAGCCAACCGGCACAAGACCAACCCTTGAGCTTATGGAGACTCAAATAGACCTTATCGGAATGCGATAAGTGCAATCAAATGCACTATTTACTTTGGATCATCAAGGAGAAGGAGTCGATAGAAAACAGATAAGTTTGCGCATTGACTAGCTCAAAAAACTTACTATCTATAGAAGAGACAATGAACTTCAAATGCTCATAGCGATGAGCATGATTACAATTAGAAAAAATCCTTTTATGGGAGTGATATATATAGGGTAAAGTGTATAGAATGCACAAAAGTATAAGGAATAAGAAAAATATGCTATAGGAATGAATGAGATAATCAACTGTGGTACCTCCTATTTATCAAGAATATGCAAAGATTGACTCCAAGATAGACAAACTGAGATTTCTCCCAATATAATGAACCAAATGTTATGGAAAGCTGGATACATAAACTAGAAACTAATATCTTTCCAATCAGCCATTTGCTATCTAATTTGGAACTCTGTAGATAGAGCAACAGTCTGCAAGATTACTATTGGTGAAGAAGATGATGCAGAGAAATGAAGGAGCATGACAATGATGGTCACATGTGTATGTATATTGCTTCCATGTTATGTAAAAGTGATTTCCAGTCTTTATATAGACTCTCGAAGTGTTCCACGAGTTCTACAAGGGGATTTTGAATTCAAATGAAGGTGGGAGTGGTTGTTGGAGGGAATTAATTCACTTTCCTACAATCTAAGAAAAGTGAAGATCTAGTTTGATCTACTTTTAGGTGATTAGTTGCTTGATTGAATGCAACTCAACCACCAAAAAATCATGGAATTTGGGCTCTCTCTTTCTACTTTTACATGTGTTAAGCTCAAGGCTTTTACAATGGTAAAAGATCCATTACTCAAATCTTTTTTAAAAAATACAATAAATGAGCATAGCAAAAAAATCTCCAATGGATATTCTTTCGACGTAATCCAAGCGATATCTTTTGATGTAGATAAAATACACCTCAAGCATAGTGTAAGCTTGATGTTCCAACAGATAAGGTGCAAAATAGCTCATGTGTTCTCTGTGTCAAATTAGAGGCATCTCTTAATGAAGGTTACAAAAAAATCAAAAGCATTAGTGTTTGGATCTGCCTCGAGCTCGAGAGTTCATACAAAGAACTGTTAGATGAGGCACTAAGGACCTTCGAGGGTGGTGTCCCAGCACTATGGCACCCCTCGCTGTTCTGCCAAGCCAATAGTACTAGTTGTGTAGTATGCATACTAAGGGAGATAACAAAATTTGAAAGTAGATTTCCAAATTAAATGCATAAAAGTGATACCAACATAAATCCAAATAGTGCTTATGAGCACTTGGTGAGGGTTGAGAGATGCAACAAATGCCGCCAAAGACAAGCAAATAGTGGTGATAACCACACATCAATTCTATACAAGTGTTTATGAACACTGCAAAATGATGAGAATGATGATCAACTCCATACCATGAACAACATTGAAGTAGACCGGCAAATTTTGAGACAAAAGGTGTACAAAATGATGAATAAGGGTGGGAGGGTGGGCAAATGGGCAAAATGAGACCCAAAGAGCATGAAATTGATGTGAAAAGCTTCTCTCAATGAGGAGAAAGGAAGAGCACCAACACTCAAGCACCACCACCACCAAAATCACCACCGAATGCACCACCAAGACCTCCACCTAATGCTCTGATACCATGTGGAGAGTACATGCATGGAAGAAAAATGAAAAGAATAGTGTACTCACGAAACAAAGAGTGTGTGAGACCCAAAATGAGTAGACCATGAAATGGGTAAACTCATGTGGATTAGAAATGAGCTTGCCAAGAGCATGGAGTAGGCTCCTCAAGCTTCTAACCAAGTACAAATGGGAGGAAAGGTCCTCCTTATATAGATTTGAGAGGGGCTCTCAAAAGTACATCTCATGTGGGATAATTCCCCTCAAAGGAGAATGAATACAATTGGTAGAAGCAAATGGCAAGGTACCCAAATACAAAGGATATAATGGAAATATAATGGAAATGGAATGGAAATAGAGTGACTCCAAGATACAAAAGGGAGATGCACTCTTATATTATCAACACTAGCATGTTAAGATCAAGGGGAGAATTGTTAGAGGATAAGATGGGATCCTATTACATGGTTGTTTATTGTACCTTGGAGTTGTCCTCTCCAATCATCATAGCATAAAAGACTAGCAATTTAAACTCCGAGAAGTATACTAAGACCACAACCCCTTTCTTATCAATGGTGTCCAAGATTTATCAACAAAATCAGTTTTAATAGAGAAATAATGAAATGTTCATCTAAAGTATTAGGGTTTTATATATCTTGAGTTAGAAATGAGCTTTTAAGATGATTTTGGTGCCTAAATCATGCCACTTTTCATGTAGATTAAGAATACGAAGTCAAAGTGAGTTTCAGTACCTGAATCACCAAGACAAGATAATCACAATTCCAATGGAATGCACATAGTCAACTTCTTTAACAAATACATTGATAATGAAGATAGAAAATGAAAGAATAAACATCTACTCTCATGAAATGCTCAAAGAACAATTGATTAACAAAATAAATTCAAGGTAAACACTTGCAAGTTCATCAACAAATCACCATCAAAGTCAAATGATGAGATAAGGAAGGAAGGATAAGAGCTCTCAAGTTCTCATTCAAGTCTCTTCATGAAAAAATAATGAATCCCCCAAAATATTTCACAAATTGAATTATATACTTTTTCAAGGGTTCTATTTTTCACTTGAAAATTAATATCTAAGACTAATAAGGTCACTTCTCTATACATTTTGAGAGCTCTAATAGTATATAAAAAATCACATCATTCAATCCTTCTAAAATACATAAATGTAATTTTTACAATTCATCTTTCTAATCCAAAAAAGCTTCATCTAACATCCTCCTAAACTTTTGTCATGCTTGACAAAATTTCTTTGAGTTGGTGTGTTCACTATTTCTTCGTTCTTTGATATACCTCTGCCATTAAATCATGACTCTTCCTTTCTGTAATGTTTAAATCATTGACCATTTCATAGAGTGCTTTTCTTCATTGCATGGCTACCATGGGTTTGTGGATCACATAGTTCTTTATATATTTTGTGTAAGCTGCTTCATATGTTGATAATCTGGAAGTCAAGACAAGAGATAACTTCCCAAAATTTTTTGATTCCCTTTCAAAAAATCCATAGTCAAATGCATCTTTGAAAATCTGTACATAATGAATGCCCATGAACGTGACTCTTCTATAATAGGCCATTACGCATATTCGATCTGGAGTTTCGCTTAAGTAAAAAAGAAGTGCATCTGATGGTGAATTGAATCCTATATAATTAAGGGTTCTTAAGTTAGTGTTAGTAAAGGTTTCTATACAAGTAATGATAAGTCTCAAAATTCTACTGAGTAATATACAGGCTGGATCATTGACATCCTTCAAATTTTCTATTAAAGTTTTGGCAGTGATAGGCATAAAATTTCTTATTGGCCAAGCTCCTTTCTTTGGTCCTGCAGTCTTAGGAATATTCAGCCATCTTGTTGGAATGTGTCCTTCATTCCTTCTTTTCCAAAACAATGTTCACTCTCTACTTCTTGCTATTGGACAATATGCTAGATTTATTTTAGTTGTACTGATGATTTCTTCCATATTTTTTGACATTCCTTATTCTTGTCCAAACAATTTATTCCTCCATGATGGATTGTCTTTTTCAAATAACTCCCTTGTAACAACCAAATCTTCACCATATTCAAAATGCTCATTTGGTGGTATTCCTATTCTAGCAGTTTGATATTTTTTTATGCTTTCTAATATCATGCAAAATGGTATCTCTAATCCATCTGCTTCCCAATGATGTTGATTAGGAGTAACTCCATTTTCTAGAGAAAATTTGACAATATGATCTTCATATTGATCATGTATCCTCCCCTGCGAATTCTTTCCATCCATATATTAGATTCAAACTTCTTTACTTCAATCTATTGATTATTTTGATAGTCCTCATCATCTCTTTTTGAGTCACATTCTTCCTACTCATCTCCTTTGATTTCTTCTATCTGTTTCAATTCTTTCTGAGAATCTTCTTCTTTTTTAATCCATTTTCAATTGTTCCTCTTCATGATTATTTTGTGGCTCTTCTTCTTCTGATGTGTGTACATCCGGCATTTCTTCATCCAAACTTGAATATACTGCTCCTTTTTGGATGTCATCAAGAATTTCTTGAATGGCTGTCTTATTATTACTATTGCATTTTTCTGAGTTTGTTTCCTCCTTCTTGTCTTTGCTTCATCATTCTTGAATTCTAATTCCTTAGATTTTGATACTCCTTGCATAACATGAATCATCACAACACAACCTTCTTCCATTTTCTTATCTGGCATTAAGAACTGTTCTGCCTTCTCTCCTTTTTCAAAAGTATCATTTTGAAGACTTCTTTACTATCTTGACATTCTTGTGCCAACCCTATCTCATTTCCTATTTCCTTGAAAGTGGTATTTATACTCTCTAAGGATCCTTCTATTTCTAGTTCCATCACTTCCTCCAATTCTTTGGTGGTTGATCCTTGAATCTCTCCTATCTTTATAGAAGTACTCGGTAGTGATAGATTCAGACTTCTAAGTAGAAACCCTTCAATATCAGTGTATGTGTTTAAATAAGTCCTTTCTTTAGTGTAGAATTTCACTTCCTCTGAACATTGTACAACTGCTTTTGGAATGTCTGACTCTTCTTGTTTTTCAACTTTATAGATCAAAGTAGATCCTCTAGCTTGATTTCAATATTTCTTGCTTTTCTGCAGTAATACTTTCTATTTTGTTTCCTTAACTTTTCTTTTGCTTTTGGATTCCTTTTTTGGATTCCTTTTTTGGTCTCCTTATGGTTGTCACCATAGTGGTTCTTGTCTCAAGAGGTCCTTGTAATTCCTTGAAGTAAGATAATAGTGCAACTTCTTTCTTAATAAACACTACTTCAGTCTTTGCATTCATCATTTGATCATGAAGCTCTTCACAGTGTTCCATCTCAACCTGAGTCCAATCTGTAGCTTTATCTGAAAAATCCTCTAACATTTTTTTGGTATTGATCTTCATATGATGCTCTCTTATCCCCTTTTTGCATCAAGTATGAGTAAAATTTTTCTGTACTGTGTTTGGGGTGGACGTGGCTCTGGGTCAGCTTGTACCTTCTCTTGCTCTTTCTTTATATCCTCTTCCATAACTTATATCACTTCTAGTTCTATTTTCTTGGGATCCATTTTCCTCTTTTTGATTGGTTGTCTCATTTCATTAGCTACTTCCTTCCTTTTTCTACCTGCTTCCCTGACTGTTATTGATTTGAGAGGACTCTTCACATTACTCATTAATGCTTTGAACACCTGTGCTTTAGGAGCTAACTTCAGCTTATCCTCCATACCTAGAATATGATAGATTATTTTAGTGAATAATTGAGCTCCATTCATAAATTTTTTTGACTCCCAATGTTTAGCAGCCTCTCTCAACTGATCACGAATATAAGGTGTCATGTCCACTGCACCATAATTTTTACTCTTATCTTTGTTATTCATCATGACTAGAGTCACTGGTTTGTGTGGTTTGGTGTATCTAGACAACCTTGGAAAGCATAGTAATTGTAGAAATGTCCTGATTTGCAAGCTCCTCATTAGCTTTTTCCTTAAAATATGAAAACTTAGTGACTCCAGTATAAGTAGCTAAATTCTTCTTGAAAAAGCTTACATCAATCTTTGTGCCCATTAGATAGAAGTTCAGAGGAGCTTTAATATGCTCTGGTTTAATTAAGATATCTACCACCTCATTTTCCCTATTTTTGACTATGCACATGAAATAAGCTTCTGTACTTCTTCTAACTTCCTAAAGGGTTGACATGGCATGCTCACATCTATCAAAGTCAATAAACAACATGGGTTCCTCCAAAAGTTTGTGTAATCCTATTGCCCTCCACCTTCTATATGTAGCAACTGATCTTTGGAAATTGTGAAATTCTTAGCACAACATAGTGTACTTGTTCTTCCCTTTTGTCATCGTGAAGATGTGTTTACTGACTATTTTGAGGAAATCCTTCAATTCTTTTTCTATCTGCTCTTGCTTAGGAATGTCCTTGTCTTTATACTCTAACTCCACTATTTATGTATCTGTGTCCAGAAACCAATGCCCTCTTGATAAGGACACTGCATCTACTTCCAATTCAGCTATTGGAATTCCTTTGGTAATCGTGTGAAAGAAAAGCATACTAAGACTCCACACATATCAAACATAAGACTCAAAGAATATGACTTGATTTGCGACAAATACCAGAAAGGAAAATAAGCTTACACCACTCAACATATCATAACATTACTATTATATTTTAGGAACTCATGTGCTTCATACAAATAGCAAGATTTTTTCTAAGTGTAAATGCCATATCTTTATATGTTTCTCTCTCTCTCTCTCTCTCTCTCTCTCTCTCTATATATATATATATATATATATATATATATATATATATATATATATATATATATATATATATATATATATATATATAATATATATATATGTATATATATATATATATATATATATATACATATATATATATATATATATATATATATATATATATATATATATATATATATATATATATATATATATATATATATATATATATATATATATATATATATATATATATATATATATATATATATATATATATGTGTGTGTGTGTGTGTGTGTGTGTGTGTGTGTGTGTGTGTAGATAGAGAGAGATATATATTAAAAAAATTCTTTTTCAAAAAAGACATAACTCACACCCACTTCTCCATCTTGCTTTTGTGCTTTTTGTGATTACCTATTACATAATTATTTACAACAATATTGTACATATATTTATATATATGCATTTACATTTTTTAATATTCTTTTATTTCTTAGAATTTTCTCATTTGTCTCCCCCTTCTAGCTCTTTCTACTTGAGATGAAAAGAGCTTGTTAATGTGCATGGGATTAACTCTTTTTGTGCCTAGTGAATGCACAGATTTGTAATGTAGCCCTACACATGCATACTTTGGCAATGCATTTTCTTTATGGTGCAAAATTGAGGTCTTAAGTAATTCACTTAAGTGGTTATTTGATGTAGAGGCTTCCCTCAACATATTTTCCTATATATCCGTATGTCCCTTCAGATTTTCATGTTGGTGTAGATTTGTAGCTTGTGTGTGTATTGCTGATTTTTTCCTCTAGTACCATATTAGGTTTTTTGTTTTCTTGTTATTTTGATTTTTCATACAAATATCTTGTCACTAGAATTCATCTCTTCCTTTCTTCTTTTTATTAAAATTTTTGGGTTTCTAGATCTGCTTCATATTTTGGTTTTGATCCTCTTTTTTCTTTTTTGGTATCCATATTTGCTTTTTCTTTTGATAATGATATGGACAGGTTTGTCTTTGGTTCAATTTTCTGCATAGATCTATGCTAACTATCCCTCCTCTGTCAATCTTTTGCATTAATTCCTTCATTATGTTCTGTATGACATTCAGAGATAGTTCTTATGGAGGAAATCTGAATATCCCCATCTCTATCAGATATGATTCATGAGTTGGTTTCTACACAACATTGCTTGTAGAAAACACTTTTATCTTCTTATTGTTTATCTTCACACAAATCATGATTCTATCAATATCAATTGATACTTTATTATCCTTCATCCATGTTTGTCCTATCACTAATTTTTTAGACATCAACTTTTTAGGCCATTCTTTGCATTTTACCACTGATGTTTCTTGTCCTATTTTTAGAATAATTGTTTTCAGTTGAGGATGTGGGGAGCATTTGTCCATCTATTGTTTTGATTAAGGTAGAACTTGGTTTTCTGTTGCTAAAGATTTGATTCAATACATTGCAACTAATCAAATTTACTTGAGAATGAGAATCCAATAAAACCATGATTATCTTCTCCTTGTACTTCATTTGAATGATTGGCATACCTTTTTTATGTGATTGATGTATTCTTCTCCCTTCCTCAGTTGTTAAAGGCATTCTATATCTTTGGATTCTACAAGCACTTATATCGTTTGGCATAATTTCACCATCTAGATTGGCTAACTGGACATCTCCACTAGGACTAATTTGATGAATAATATATGGTCCATGAACTTTTTTCTCCATTTTCCTTGTATATTCCTTAGTAGTATATGCCAACACTAAATCTCCTTCTTGCAGGTCTTTTCCTTTCATGTGTATATCATGATAGGCTTTTTGTCTCTTTTTATCGGCATAAATACTCATAACTGCTTGTATTCAAGAGGTTCCTATTTATTAATTTTGAAAGCACTATACATAATACTTTATTAGTACTTTCTGCAAGGCCATTGTCTTGCAAATGTTATGGTGTAGATTTCCTATGTATGATTATAAAATGTGAAATCAATTCCTCAATTACTTGATTTAGGAAATAGTTCCCCTATCACTTACCAATTCAATTGGAAAACAATACCTAGTAATGATATATTCATATAAGAATTTTACAGTTGTATGAGCATCATTTCTTCTAGTGGCCTTGGCTTGAGCCCATTTTATTAAATAATCAATCGCCACTATCATATATTCTGCATGTGAATTTTTAGCACGAGGTTTTATGGGTCCTATAAAATCCATTCCCCATTTATTAACAACTCTAGCAAATATTAAAGGTTTCAAGGGCATTTCATCTTTTATGCCCACTTGTCTCGTTCTTTGACAAACATCACAACTTTGTACAAACAATCTAGCATTTGGGAATAGAGTTGGCCACTAGAACCTCCTCGGGAGCACAATATTCTAGTATTCTAGTGTGACTCATATGATATAAATGTCCAACAAGTAAAACAAAGTTTTTACTTTGCAAACTCCTATGTGTTTGATTGTCATTTACTTTGTTTGGTCCAATACTCAAAACAGGAATCAATGTCTTTGCCCAATTAGGAACATTTTCTATGTTGAAAAGATATGTATCAGGTAATTCATCATCAATAGGCTCTAACTTATCTTTTGTTAAGATCCTTGATACATGATCTTCCCTAAGATGGGTTTTTCCTTGCTGTCACTCTAGCACAATGGTGAGTACCAACGTGAGGAGCTCCACCTCATAAATGTCAATCCGTGGAGACGTGAGGACCGGTATGAAGACCAAGAGCAAGTGAAGTGCACAAGTGCGTGAGTGAAAGCATACAACATGCACACACATACACACACACGTGCACAAGGTAAGAGCAACAAGTGGAACAATGGAAGGACTTGAATTACAATAGAACTCTCTTACAAAGCTGAAATCTACAACAAGCTCTCTCAAAAATGAGCTCTCCAGCCCTTTTATAGTTTTTGAGTGGTTTTGGCCCTGTCCAGACCTAGTGTCCGGCCTAGTTAAAAATTAGGTTCTAGGGCTTATTTGGGGGCTCAAACGGAATCTAAAAATTATGAAAATTGGTAGTATGATACATCTAATACTCCTCAAGCTCAAGGACTCCTTGGCTTGAACAAAATGGAGCTGTAAAATTAGAAAATGGTATTTACAATGATTTTTAGTGATAAAAATCACTATTTTTATAGGGATTTCTTCTGAAAATTTGACATGTGAATCTTGGAGCTCCCTACTTGCTCCTTCTTGTGTGTCCACTTCTTTGATGCACTTCCATGCTTTGTCCTTGACCTTGAGCTTCAACACTCCCCCCCCTCTTGAGTCTGTCGTCCCTGACAGACCCTTGTTGTAGTGGTTGTTCCATGTAGTACATTGAGAGGTAGTGTCCTTCATGTATCAGTAGGAGCAGTTCATCTTCCCATTGTATTTTGGGCAGTTGTCAGGTTTATCATTGTGTCATTGTGACCTTTTTATGGACTTTGTTCGTGTATTCGAGCTGGATGGTGTCTTTGTGAGCTTTCAAAAATTGTGAGCTACTCGAAAGAGGTTGTCAATGTTGATTGTGAGCAACTCTTGTGGTGGATTGCTTCCTGGCTCTAGTTGTTGTCGCTGTGATATCCTTGGGTTCTTCCAGAGTTGGCTTCCCAAGTGTCCATACCAAGTACTTGTGACCCATCATGACTGATTGGTAAGTGCATTAGTGCATGGGTTGGAAGAAGAATGTGCCTTGTGCACGGCTTTGTAATGTAGCCCTACGCATGCGCACTTGGAAAATGCATGGGAAGAAGTATGGTGCAAGAATTTGGGTCTTGAGCGAAGTGCTCAAGGGTATGCCAACGAAGAGGTTTCCTAATCTATCATGGTTATAGTGTTGTTGAAGCATGCATGTCTTACCATGTTGAAAGGTCTATCGATCTTCATCTCTCCGTGTTGTACTCCATCATCGTGTTTGACCATTGGCTTGTCGTTTTGTTGAGGAATGGCCTTGATGCTAGATGAGCCTCTTCAGGCGCATGGTCATGTCTCCTCTCTTTGTCTTTCTTTCTTTTCTCCCCTTCTCTCTCTTTTTTTTTTTTTTTTTTTGGAACAATGGAATAAAACAAGAATAAAGGTGTTAGTGTTAATAAAATATTTTACATGTGTCAGGTGTGTCGCATGTGCCTGGGATTCTCTGCACGACCGTGTAATGTGGCCCTAGATTAATGCATACTTTGGAAATGCATGACCTGAATGGTGCAAAAGACAAGGTTATGCCAAAGGCACATGGTTGTTGTTGGTCGAGGCTTTTTGATGTTAATGCTAGACTAGATGCAATCTTTATTTGGAGGTGTCGATTGAATCTTGCAATGATGTACTCCTCCTTATAGGGATCCAGTTGAGAATGGTACGTGGCTTTGTGGAGATCACTTCTGGCCCCTTCATCATGGAATGGTGTCTAAAAGTTGGTATCGAGCGTGGTTGGCTCTTTAATTTTGTGGAAGCTGCTAATACTTTTGGCTTCCAAACCCATACCCTTTTTGGTGGCCTTTTTATGATTGTCGAAGAGGTGGGTTGATCTATTTTGGTTCTTTGTGCTTGGCGGTAACCCTTGCTTCTCCTTGGCGTCTTTGTGGAAGCTTTGCTTGTGAGGGAGATTTGTGGTGTTTGTGCATGTAGGATTGTCCTGGGTACCCACATTTGTAATCGCCCTTTTTGAGGTGCAACTAACTTCTTTGGCACCCAAATTTGTACGTTATTATGGTTGGCCTTCCTCGATTGCTTTGGTACCCAAATTTGTTGAAGACCGTAGGATTGAACTGGTCCTAGTTTCTTGGTGCTTCTTGTGAAGAGAGATGGTGGATGCAATCCAAAGATGAGTAGGTGCCGCTACAACCAGCTTCACACCAGCCAACTGAGACTTCAGAGTTGATTAGTAGACCCTTTGAGCTTCCTAAATCCACCAAAATATCAGCCAAGTACTTTGGAACATGTATCCCAAAAGTTTAAGTCAAGACAGACTAGTTGCGAAATGACTAGCTCCCAAAACTTGCTATTTTTGGACATACACCTGCTGGCAACGCAAGTTAAATCACTGAAAAAGGTTCAGTAGAACTCGAGATATGAGCTTCTGAAGTTACTGCTCTGAGTGAGTATAGCAGAGAACAAAACAGAGAAGTAGATGATGATAAATGTATAGATTCACATATGATTACAACCACATTGGCAATGAATCTTGGCACAATGGGAGTAGAATGATAGAGCTATGGAGTAAGCTCTTCAATCTCTACAAAATGACATCAAGTGGTCACATACAAGGCTTGCTAATCGCCTCTTCCTTCTTGCTCCTTTTATAGCTATTCTTGGAGGGAGTTTTGAATTCGAATTCGAATGGCTCCACCTAAAAGTGATTCCCAAAGTTAGGAGAGATTCCCTCAACTCAAAAATTCGTGATTTTGGTAGTTGAAGCCACGAATTTGCTTTTACATCATGGATGAGGTAAGCCATCCTTTTCCTTTTTTCTTTTTCCATTTACAAGAGATAAAATGTACTCTTTTACAAGAGGTGTTCACATGACTACTCATGTGACTTACAAATGAGGATAGTATCAAATATATCAAGCATGTAGGCTTGGGTAAAATGCACCAACAGCTCCCCCTCAAGCCTAACATGCTTGGCCTCCAAATAAGTCTTCAATTGTCCTTGATTTCCTGCAAGCCAATCATCAACTTGAATCTACTTAACTTTGTACCATCAAGAGCTTTAGTCAACATGTCGGCACATTGCATATCTGTAGAGACATAGGATAGTTGAATATCCTTGCTCATTAGCTTCTCCCTTACGTAATGGTAGTGGACTTCAATATGCTTGGTTCTAGCATGGTATACCGGATTAGCTGCTAGATGTAGTGAGCTTGTGTTGTCACCAAAAATGTGAGGTGTTGAAGAATGAAGTCCAAGATCTGTGTACAAAGACTTTAACCACATGATTTCTTGAGTTGCATTAGCCAAACCTCTATATTCAGCTTCGGTAGAAGATAATGCCACGGTTGGTTGCTTCTTCGATGACCAAGAAATGATTTTTGAGCCTGCAAATGATATATACCCTGATGTGCTTCTTCTATCATCTTTAGATCCGGCCCAATCTGCATCTGAGTAGACCTTTAGCTCAATATCTGAAGTATATGAGTAGAAAAAACCCTCATTCATGGTCCCCTTTAGGTACTTGAGGACTCGCTTGGCCGCTTCCATATGTGGTCTTCTCGGCTTATGCATAAACTGACTCAATATGCTAACACTATAGCATATATCCACCCTTGTGAGTGTTGCATAGTTCAAACTTCCAACCAAGCTTTGATAGCTTGTGATGTCTTCAATTGGCTCTCCTTCATAAGCACTAAGCTTATGATTTTGCTCCATAGGTGTACCTACACACTTGGTATTTTCCATCTTGAACTTGACGAGCATGTCATGGACATACTTCCTTTGTGTGATGTATATACCTGAATCTGTGTAGATCAACTCCAATCCAAGAAAATAAGTGAGTGGTCCGAGGTCACTTATTTTGAACTCCTCCTTCATTTGACTCTTTACCTGTTTGATTCCTTCAAGATCATTGCCTGTGATAATAATATCATCAACATACACACATAAATAGATCACTTCAGATCCATTCCTCTTTATGAACAAAGAGGTATCCGCCTTGCTAGCTTTGAATCCTTGGTCCTGCAAATAAGTAACCAATCTAAAATTCCAAGCTCTTGGAGCTTGCTTCAATCCATACAAAGCTTTCTTTAGTTTGCATACATAGTTAGGATGATGTGCATCCTCATATCCAGGAGGTTGTGCCATATACACTTCCTCAGAAATCCATCCATTCAAGAAAGCATTCTTTACATCAAGTTGATAAAGATTCCAATTTCTAGATGCAGCAAGACTAATGAGAACCCTAATTGTAGGCATTTTTGCAACAGGAGAGAAAGTTTCCTCATAATCAATACCATGGGTTTGAGCAAACCCTTTAGCAACTAACCTTGCTTTGTGTCTATTTATACTTCCATTTGGATTCCTCTTGATTTTGTATATCCATCGAGATCCGATTATCTTCATAGATGGCTTGTTAGGTACAAGCTCCCAAGTGTCATTCTCCTTCAAGGCATCCATTTCTTCATCCATTGCATCTCTCCAAGCTTTCTTGCTTTGTGCTTCTTCAAATGTGGTAGGTTCTTCATTGGTTGAATCCTTCGCAATGTAGATTGAGTGCTTGGTGACCAAAGAAGTATCATAACCAAACCTCTCTAGTGGTTTCTTCTTCTCCCTCGAAGACCTTCTAAGTGGTTGATGTGAGCTCTCGGGTCCATATGTAGCATCCTGCATCTTTGCTTTTCCTTTGTTCTTCCATAGCTTTAGTCTTTCCAAGTCTTCTAGGTCAATCTCCAAATCACTTTCTTCAATCTGCTTTGGCTCCTTTGGTTGAAGTGATGGAAAGTCTTCATCCAAGTCATATGGCAGCTTCACTTTCCTGTCATCATCAAACCATGATTTGTTTTCATCAAAAATTACATCTCTACTCACAAAAAATCCTTTATTGGTTGGATTGTACAATCTATATCCTTTTTGGTTTTGGTCATAACCAATGAATACACACTTCTCTACCTTGGGATCCAATTTCCCTCTTACTTGAGAAGGAATGTGAGCATAGGCTAAGCATCCAAAGATTTTGCAATGCTCTAGACTAGGTCTTCTTCCATTCCACACTTCATATGGAGTGGTTTGTTGCTCTAGCACAATGGTGAGAACCACGTTAAGAAGCTTCACCTCCTTAATGTCAATCCGCAGAAGAGATAGGAGTGATATGAAGATCGTGAACGTGAGATGAAGTGAGAGTGAAGGTGAGAAGCACAAAGATGCACACACACATACACACACACACAATGAAGAGACAAGCAAGACACAATGGAAGGTGGGAAATTAGCTCTATTACTCAAGAATACTCTTACAAACTCAAACTAGCTCTAAGCTCACACTAGCCAACATGAACCAACCTCAAAAATGAGCTCTCTAGCTCTTTTTATAGTTTCTAGACTAGTTTTGACCGGTTTCACATCTAGTGACCGGCCTAGTTAAAAAATAGGTCCTAGAGGCTATTTGGAAGGGTAAACGATGTCTAAAAATAACGAAATTCGGTACGAGCACTCTACCTAAGCTCCTCAAGCTCGAGGACTCCTCGGCTTGCACAAAATGGAGCTATGAATTACAAAATGGGGTTTTGTCTATATTACATATGTTACAAGAGTGATGAAAATCACTGTTGGATGTTTGAAGAAGTAATAAAAACATAATTGTTTTGAAAAAATGATCCCACTGGCTCCCTGCTCCGTCTTTACATGCTTCCATGTCGTCTGTGCCTCTGACTGTGCCTCTGACTGCTTCCAACACCCCCCTCCCTCTCGCTTCTGTCGTCCTCGACAGAACCTTGTTGTGCGGTCTGCCGGATGTAGTTTTGTAGGAGGTCGTGAACGAGGGTGTGCTCAGATACTCGAATGCCTCGGGCCAGATCAGCCTCGAGCTTCTCCCAGTCGATCGGTTGCGGTTCGTCGGGTGGCGGGAGTTGATAATGCGTGGAATAAACCAGTCGCTCACAGGCAAAAAGTTGCAATAAATGTGTGGGCCTGCTGATGAATACCTCGGAATGGTATTCCCAAAACCCGGTGGTGAACATCTCTTCAAAGGTTTGTTTGTAGCATGCCGGGAGGTATTTTATCCTACAGTGCCAGGCATAACACACCCGGAGCGATGGCGTTGTGCTCATGTCATATACTAGATCAAAGTTACCATGCTCAAATCCCGGGGTGTTTACATGCGATGCTTTGACTCTCCGGAAGACTTTAAATATCATTTGCATCATGTCAAAAATTTTGACAGTCATATGCGCTGCGATATCATCCATATGCTTCAGGCGAGGGAGCCAGTGACGGATTGTGGCCATCATATAGCCAACAGTGGGCAACTCGGTAGGTGGCTTGAAGTAGGGGTAATTCAGCCAATCCTGACACTGCTTATTGTTTTGTACTTTGTTAAAGGTAAGATCGTTTACTATTAACTTAACTGTTAACTACCTACTGCAGCCGTTAATTACTGGCTTAAAACAACAATCCTTCAGAGACTCCAGAATCTGGTGCCACACCTGCGTACCAGATAATTCCGAGTCTCTCTTTCTCTGTATTCGATCTCACCGTAAGAATAGACTGACTCTAGCCACGTGGGTCCTTGGGAGTGGTAGGGGTCTGTTAGACAGAGGCCCTATACTATTTTCCCAACTTCTCACTCACCCGTCGCTCGGTCCGCGCGTCTTAGCTCAGTAGTTGTTTCTGATCAACCACGGCTATCAACGTCTTGGAACCCCGTACTCCAAGATATACCTGCTATAACAGTTGAGCAGTAATCCGGACCGAGAATCAATACACAAAGCGCACTCCTGGTAACTTAACACGAACACACCACGAATTCCTTCTGCCCAATCTACAACTGTACCGAGTACCAAATTCAAATCGCAAGACCTACTGACCATAACTTGTCGCGCACTTTATCATCATTCTACTCGTATGCAGAACACTATCGGTACTAATCTGAACACAAGTTATACTACCTACCCAGTCATTCACAGAGACTCATAACTCACAACTGAACCATGTTAGCTCTCTATGCTTCCGTGCTCCACAGAAGAACGATCAGACAAACACGTTCCTGTCGAATAACGCTTAGGAAATACTTCAATCATTACCGAGTGAAATCTCTGCAACACAGTATCGATTCGTAACACTGCGTATAACGCACATACGCACACAAGCACATACACAGGAGAGAGAGAATGGAGTATACGAAACAGACCAGCGTTACTCTGTTCTACACATACAACACTATACTTGCAATTCCCAAAACACGGGGGGCTCCTTCTCTCGTCCCTCTGCCGTTCTTTTCATTGCTTTAAATAGAATTTTATTACAAGGCTGGCGCGAATCTTTCTTTACCGCGTACTTCCAGAAGGGTTCTTTCTACATTAAAGACCTCTGTCTAAGTACAATTGTCCTTATTCGGCGGCCGTCTAACACTGGCACGCACGGTGGACTCGAACCTGCAAGTACCTATGGTTCGGATACTATACCTTCTAAGTACATACTTCGGGCGAGCCTAAATGTCCGGGTAATTTTCTTTTTGAGGGTTTCTAACATTTGCACTAAGGTGGTAGGTTCTAATAATTGGGCGTCGGTTCTGACGGCACTGAGGGCTATGGCTTGATGTAACAAAATTTCGGCTTGGGTTTGAAGAAAAGCCTCCTGGAGATAAAATTCGTTGGCTAATGCCGCATCTCGGGCTGTCGCTATTTCAGTCAGTTTGGTCTGCATTTCTCTGATGCACTCCTTCTGGTTGCGTATTTGGTTGTCTTGGCGTTCAAACTGCTGGGTTTGGAAATCCAGAGTTTTCTTAAGTGAATCTCGTTCTCTGCGCGTCCTGTCAATATCTTTTTGGTATTGGCCTTCCTTTAGTAATTGATGTTTGAGAATACGGTTGACCGTGTCAGCACATTCTTCGGCTCGCCGTAATTGCTCTTGAACTTGGTCAGCTTCTTTCTGTTGCTCCTGCATCTTGTGGGTGGTTTCTTGTAATTGAATCTTCGTGTCTGCGATCAATTCTTCGAGAGATACGTTGATATCTTCTTGTTCTTGAAGGGCGGCCTTCAGTGTTCGAATTTCCTCATGTGCGTCGTGTATGAGTTGGTCTTTGGCAGTTAGCTGGTCCAGGGCTGCATCTCGTTGTTGTATTAGCGTCTGTTCTGTCGAAAATCGTGCTTGGAGTTCTGCTAGCTGTGTCCGGAGTTGATGATTCTCGGTCTTTACGGCATCAACTTCTTCCTGGAGGGGGGCGATGTCGGCTTCCAGGGTGTCTACCTTGTGCTGGTATTCGAGTTTCAGGTGGTCCGTGGATGCCGTAAACTGGGCGGGCAGCTGGTGTGATAACTGGATGAGGAACTGTCCCATGGCGGCAAGTTCCGAGAATGCGTTATGTGGTGGTGGTGGAGGATGACGAGGTTGAGAGGATGTGTTGGTGAGTAGTTGCTGGGAGTTTGGCGGAGAGTAGTTAGGGGAGGAAGAGGAAGATGCTGCGGGTTCAGTGATGGGTGGGAGGGGTGGTTCCGGTGGGGGGAGGGGTTTGGCAGGAGGTGGTGTAGGGAGAACGGTATCTGAGGGTTTTACCTTGTCGAGTGTTTGTTGTATGGTTTCTGTCTGGTTGATGGTGTTGATGAGTTGATCGAGTGCTTTGGTGGCCGATTCCTGTTCATCCTGGTGCTGCTCAGATTCTTTTTCTGTGGACACTATTTCTGTCTCTGCTTGATCCTGCTGGTCTGGTTGCTCCGTCGAGGTTTCGTTGTGTGTGACGGTGTCGTGGTATGTTTCCTCTTGGTCGTCTGGCTTGGTCTCCTGATCTTTTCCGGCGGATCCTTGGACTTCACTTTCCGAGGAGCTGATCCGAATTCGCTTGGTACGGAAGAGCTGATTAATCTCTTCGTCTTCTTCTTCAGTGTCCTCGATTGGTTGTGCGGATTCTTCGTGTCGAAGTGCGGGGCCTGCGGGTGGGGGTTGTGCGGCGAGAATGGTTGGGAAGAGGAAGGAGATGATGTGGGGAAGGCGAGAGCGGGGGGTAGAACCCTTTTGGAGCTGTTTTACGATAGCTACACATTCTTTATGGATTCTAAGGAAAAAATAGGAGGCAAAATTTACAGGTTCGCGGGCAGCTAAATCTAAGGCGGAGTAGAAGGGGCGAGAGATGCCATATGTTCGTTTTTGCAAGTTAAGGATGGCTACAAGAAACTGTAGGGCGGATCGCTCGGGTTCTGGGCGGCATAGGATGGCGTATTCGTTCGATGAGGAGCGGGGAAAGAGTTCGGACATACGGGCGAAAGGGATGCTAGGACCGGTTTCGCGGCCTTGCGGGGTGAGGCGGTAGGCGTCGGCGAAGGCTTGGAAGGTGATGACGGTTCTTTGTGGGAGGGAAAGGAAGACCCACTGTCGTTCGGTGGTGGGGCTTTCGGCAATGGCTTGGATGATCTGTGCGGAGAAGGGATGGGCTTCCACTGAGTGCCAAGGCAACTCAGCGAAGTTGGCCAACCCTCTGCATCGCAGGTATTCGCCTACGTCTGTAGGGATACCGTCGCAGAAAGAAGCGTAGTTGGCTAGCGCTTCCATGGCGTTCACAATGCACACTTACAGAAAACACAGAATACTGAGATAACACACACAATCACGAAAACACAATAGCGGTTTTTGGCGCAACTCAGGGGGTTAAATATGGAGAACACGGTGTGGGGGTGAGTATCATTGTGTGGTGCGGGAATGATACGGTTTGCATGCTAGCGTGCATACTAAGTGACCGGTAGGGAGAGGCGGCTGGTATCATAAAGATTTGTACAAAAAGACGGCTAAAAGCAAAACATAAAAATTTATACAAAACGTGGCTCGTCGCCGAATAATTAAGGCGTACTGGTAGTGGGATAATACGGCCGCAACTTTGATCCATTAATTACTTTTGGAAGTGGAATTTCGGTCAACGTAGTCAACCGAAAAGTTGCCGGACCTACTTGTGCTGAGATCTTGAAAGGGCCGAACCATCGTAGTTTGAATTTTCCTGCTGCTCTGTCCGATTTTGCGTTATAGAAGAGTACAAGCTGTCCTACCAAAAAGATTGGCGTCTTTAAATATCGATCGTGTGTCTTAGCTTGCCTTAGTTGAACTTCGCACATAGTTAAAAAACTGAGCCATCGGTGCTCATCAAGTTCTCTGAGTGCGTCCATTCGTGCTGTCAATGAAGATTCCGGTAGCATCTTCTGAGTGACTGCTACCCGCAAACTTGGGATGACTACTTCCATGGGAGCGATTGCTTCTAAGCCATAAGCTAGCTTAAAAGGTGTCAAGCCTGTTGTTACTTTATATGTAGTTCGGTATGCCCATAATACTGCAGGTAGTAGTTGATCCCATCTTTCCGGTGTTTCCATGATCAATTTCCAGAGGATGTTTAACAGTGCTTTGTTTGTACTTTCAGATAATCCATTGGCACGTGGATAATAAGGAGAGCTAAATTTATGTGTGACTTGGAAGGACTGTGTGAGAGCCTTCATTAAATTGTTTACAAAATGAGTGCCTTGATCTGAGACAATTTCCAGTGGTAAACCAAATCGTGGGAAGACATCCGTGAGTAGACATTTTGCTACCGTAACTGCTGTAGCAGATCGCAAAGCCCAAGCTTCTGCCCATCTAGTTGCGTAATCTGTGCAAGTCAGTATGTATCGATTGTTACTGGATACTGCTGGAGGTGTAATTGGACCGATAAAATCTAAACCCCATTTCTGAAAAGGTTCTAATGGTAAGATGGGTTGCAGGGGAAAAAGATGCCGTTGTAAAGGCTGACCAGTTCTTTGACAAGCATCGCATTGTTTAACAAACTGTGAGATATCTCTGTACATAGTTGGCCACCAGAGTCCTCCTTGCAGAATTTTTCGGTGAGTTAAGTCTGCTGCAAAATGGCCACCGGAAGGAATTGAGTGAGCCAAAGTGATAACTGAGTTAACTTCATGTGGTGGAATACAGCGAAGTAGGATTCCGGTATGATCTATATAATATAGTTCTCCAGCAACTAACCGAAATCGGCGGCTAAAAACTGCGATTTTTCTTCGAACCGCCTTGGCAGTCTCAGCTGGAAAGCGTCCTTCGGTGAGAAAAGTTAGAATCTGATCATAGTATGTAGGTGGTGTTTGTAAGTTGGGCGTCTCATCAGGTAGTGGTTCAGCATTATAAATCGCAGGAGTCGTGTCATCTATTCCTACCGGAGCTTCACCGGAATCTAGGCGTGATAAGAAATCTGCTAAGGCATGTGCATTTCTGGGTCGGTGAATGACATCATAGTCGAATTCTTGTAAAAGTAGCACCCATCGTGCTAATCGTCCTCCTAAGTGCTGCTGTCTTACTAGATAGACAAGGGCAGCATGATTCACATGAAAGGTAAATTTCCGGCCTAGTAGATAATGTCTGAACTTTTTGATTGAGTAGATCAATCCTAGACATTCTCTTTCAGTGGTGGAATAGTTCTTTTCTGCCGGTGCCAGTCTTCTACTGGCGTAATAAACAGGGCGAAACCACTTATCTGTTTGCTGCATCAGAATACTGCCGATTGCAATATCTGAAGCGTCAACAAAAACGTGGAACGGATTGTCCCAGTCCGATGGTTGTAGAATTGGAGTGTGCGTCAAGAGATACTTGAGTCGATCAAATGTAGTTCGACATTCTTCAGTCCATTCAAACTGTCGGGGAGTTTTTGTGATTAGCTTGTTCAGTGGCACTGCTAGGTGAGCAAGCCACCGTAAGTGTCTGCCATGCCACCGTATTTGACCCATAAAACGCATTACTTCCTTCGGAGTTGTGGGTATCGGGGCTTCTAAAATCGCTGAAATCTTATCCAGGTCCACTCGAATACCTTGAGCAGATACAATATGCCCAAGTAATTTGCCACACGAAACTGCAAACACGGATTTGTTGGGATTAAGGCAGAGTCTATATTCTCTACACTTCTAAAAACAGCATCGTAAATGAAACAAATGGGCTATCATCTTCCCAAAGATTGAGAAGTCGTCGAGATATACTTGCATGAATGAAGTGAGATAAGGAGAAAATATCTCCTGCATACATCTTTGAAATGTGCTTGGTGCATTTCTCAATCCGAACCACATTACTGTGCAGGCAAAGACACCCCAATTGGTAATGAAGGCAGTTTTTGGTATATCCTCTTCAGCCATTCTAACCTGGTTGTACCCACTGTATCCATCTAAAAATGAATACATTTCATGTCCTGCGACTCTATCAAGCATGGTATCCAAAAAGGGGATCGGGAAAGGATCTGGTACTGTTGCTGTATTTAATTTCCGATAATCCACACAGATTCGTAACTGCTTGTTTTTCTTTGGCACGATCACGATGGGTGAGATCCATTCAGCGTGTTCTACTGGTACAATGAATCCGACTTTTAATAGTCTATCAAGTTCGGCTTTTACATGTGATGCATAATGGGGATTCATTCTGTAGCTGGGTTGCCTTTTTGGTTTCACTTCCGGTTTCAACATGACCCTGTGTTGATAGATGCGCGGATCTAATCCTTTCATGTCTTTGTAATCCCATGCAAAGACGTCTGCGAATTCGCGAAGAAGTTTAATCAAATCCTCCTTAAATGTTTCTGGTAAGTTCTGCCTCATCTTCACAGGTCGTGGGTGATCTCTATCTCCTAGATTGTACGTGATCAGCTGGTCTTCTGGAACATAAAATTGTTGAGGTTTCTCTGTATCATCTGTTGGCTTGAACAGTGGTTGTAATTCGTCGTCATTGGTTGAGGAAGTATCTTCCTGGACCGACTTTCCGGTGATAGCTACTACTGTACATACTGACGTGTTCCAGTTATCTATGACGGATTGTAGGTCAACAGTTCCTAGAGACATTAAATCGGCATTACTCTTCAGAAATTGCTCTTCTTCATCATCTGACAGTCCATCTAACATATGAACTGGTTCAGCAAAGTATGGTCTGGCGTGAGGTTCGCAAGATTGCATAGCATCTAGTTTCACCACATATTTACGATGGGCATCCTTGAATGTAAGCTCTTGTGCAGACCAGTCCTGTATTACCTTCGCATGCTTCAGCCAAGGTTGGCCGAAAAGAAGATTGTAATCCAAAGTGGATTCGGGTAGATCTAGTATGACAAAAGTCATCTTGAAAGTCGTACCTTGTAGAGTGATGGGTACATTCCGCACAAGTCCTACAGGATGGACTCTCGATTGATCCGCCATTCGAACAAAGAATTGAACTGGTTCAATTTCGGTCCAGCCTAGCTTTTTGCATAACGCTGCGGTCGCAATGTTTACGCCTGAGCCTCCATCAATTAAAACCTGCGTGATCTTCTGATTCTTATACCATACTGTGATCAAGGGTACTGCGTGATCAATCGCAGCATCAGGTTCCGGTTGAACTGCGGCTGTTGTCGGAATGCAAGAATGTACTGGGCTGAATTGTTGCTGAAACTGTTGTCGGATCCCGGGCACTAAGGCCAGAAGTTGGCCTAGAGGCAGCGTGATGGATGCTTTGGACAAAATCTCCCAGGCCTGTTGAGCTTGATTGTCTTGTTCTTTTGGACTTGAAGTTTCTATTGATGCAGAAGTGTCTGCTGTTGTCTCTACTGATGATGATGGCCCTACTGATGCATCCTTTTGTGTTGTTTCATCCTTTGATGAAGAAGCCTGAGTCACCGGAATAGGTTCTGGGAACACTGGTGGTTCTGTTGCGGTCCAGTGACTAGCTTTGTTATACATCCTTCGTTGTTCCTGTATCCCTGGTTCAAAGATTTCTGCTGCTGGCTGAAGTTGTTTACCGGAACGGGTCTGGACTGTAGCAGTCTGTGTTTCGATCGGTGTAATTTTTACCATGTTGGCCATTGGATTTTGGCGTTCCTTCTTTCTTTGATCATACTCCATTGCGTCTTTACAAAACCTTCTAATGTGGCCGAATTCGCCACAGAAATGACAGCGTGGGGGTGGTAACTCAGGGTTTTCCGGTGGTGGTCCATTCTGCCATCGGTTGGCATTATAAGTGTTGTTTCTCTGTCCTCGGTAGTTCCGATATCCTTGTTGTTGATTGTTTCTCAGTTGCGGAGGCACATAGTGATTTACTGGTTGGCCATGTTCTTGGATGACTGCATTGACGGTTGCTGTTCCTTGTATTCTAGCGTTGTAGACACAGTTTCCGGTGGTGTGCCCGGTAGTGTTGCAGATAGCGCAAAACACTTGGTTCAGTGCACAGTTGGCACTTGTATGCCCCAAATTTTTGCATGTGGTGCAGTATACTTGCCTGGTGATATCTTCAGCCATATTTTTGTTTGTTTTTAACCATTCCAAGTCTTCTGAAAATCCACCAACCTTGGATTCTAGCTGTAGAGCCATTGCAATGACGGCATCCAAGGTCATAGCTCCGACACATCTTATGATCATGATCTGCTTCAGTTGTGGGGTTAATCCATTGATAAACCATTGAGAGATGACATCATCAGGTAGATTAGCGTGAGCCTGTGGTATCTGCCGTAAATGTGTTCTAAAGAGGGTAGCGTACTCCTGGACGGTCTGATTTACCTTCTGTCTGTTGTTCTGTAGATACTCAAATATTTCAGCCGGATTCTTCTTTAGTCTGAATCGCTGTAAAAAGGCGTCTCGTACTGCATCGTAAGTACCGAAATGATTGATATCATATTCCGTGAGCCATCTCGCCGCTTCATTGATCAGTGTAGATTGAAAAACAATGGCCTTATACGCCTGATCTGGCGGATGGTTAAGAACTGCATAACTTATCTCGAACGTTCGTACGTGGGCGTCTGGGTCGTCTCCTGGGAATCCACCGAATTTCGTGTAGGTTACTCCTGTTGGAGGCGGTCTTGGCGGTCCTAGCTGTTGTTGTTGATGTTGTTGTTGTTGGTGTTGCCCGCTCATTGTGAAGGGTTCAGGGTTTCCTTCTGTATCTCGGGATTGATTGGGTGAACTATCGGGACTTGTATCGCCGGATGGTGCGTTTTCCGGTGTGCTGTTTCAACTTAGGATGCTTCGGATCTCTGTTTCGAACAGCTTTCCTTCCTTCTGGATGTCTAATATTCGAAATCTTTCTTCCAAACACGAAGGTTGAGCTGATGATTCCGCAAAAAAGGCTAAACCTTTGCCAGCGATCGGTGATTCTATCACCGGAATCTCACCGGAATGAACCGAAATTGGGCCAGAATGCCCTGTTTTACTACTTTTGCCGAATTTTCCTAACGTATTTCTGACCGTGGATAACTCTAAATCTTTATCTGATATTTTTAAACTAGGTTCCAACGGTGTTTTGATAGAGTCTGGACTTGCTATATCTTCGATAGGCTGGGTCGAAGTAGCATCAGAATGTATCAAAGACGTTGATCGTTCTACCGGAATATGACCGGAATCAGTTGTAACGTTTCCACTTTTCTTGATCACTTCGTCAGATCTAGTTATGCCTGCTTCTCCCGAAGCTATTTTTTGTGATTTTCGTGCTTCAATCTGACAATTCTTAGGATATGTTTCGCCCGATCGAGTGACCGGCATGTATCATTGCCCAGTGATACTATCTGAGCAGTTTGCAACAATCTGGATCTGTTGCTACTGTCAGTGAAGTAAATGTTGCTGGATGTTTGCTTCTTACAAATCGTTAGCACTCTAATGCCACTGTCTCACAAGTGACTCGTAATCAAATGCTACTTTACCGCAGAGACTGGTAATCAGTTGCCACGTTCCCACAGGCAACGGGCCAGAGAACTGGCAAGCGGATGCCACTTTCCCACAGACGGCGCCAAATGTTAAAGGTAAGATCGTTTACTATTAACTTAACTGTTAACTACCTACTGCAGCCGTTAATTACTGGCTTAAAACAACAATCCTTCAGAGACTCCAGAATCTGGTGCCACACCTGCGTACCAGATAATTCCGAGTCTCTCTTTCTCTGTATTCGATCTCACCGTAAGAATAGACTGACTCTAGCCACGTGGGTCCTTGGGAGTGGTAGGGGTCTGTTAGACAGAGGCCCTATACTATTTTCCCAACTTCTCACTCACCCGTCGCTCGGTCCGCGCGTCTTAGCTCAGTAGTTGTTTCTGATCAACCACGGCTATCAACGTCTTGGAACCCCGTACTCCAAGATATACCTACTATAACAGTTGAGCAGTAATCCGGACCGAGAATCAATACACAAAGCGCACTCCTGGTAACTTAACACGAACACACCACGAATTCCTTCTGCCCAATCTACAACTGTACCGAGTACCAAATTCAAATCGCAAGACCTACTGACCATAACTTGTCGCGCACTTTATCATCATTCTACTCGTATGCAGAACACTATCGGTACTAATCTGAACACAAGTTATACTACCTACCCAGTCATTCACAGAGACTCATAACTCACAACTGAACCATGTTAGCTCTCTATGCTTCCGTGCTCCACAGAAGAACGATCAGACAAACACGTTCCTGTCGAATAACGCTTAGGAAATACTTCAATCATTACCGGGTGAAATCTCTGCAACACAGTATCGATTCGTAACACTGCGTATAACGCACATACGCACACAAGCACATACATAGGAGAGAGAGAATGGAGTATACGAAACAGACCAGCGTTACTCTGTTCTACACATACAACACTATACTTGCAATTCCCAAAACACGGGGGGCTCCTTCTCTCGTCCCTCTGCCGTTCTTTTCATTGCTTTAAATAGAATTTTATTACAAGGCTGGCGCGAATCTTTCTTTACCGCGTACTTCCAGAAGGGTTCTTTCTACATTAAAGACCTCTGTCTAAGTACAATTGTCCTTATTCGGCGGCTGTCTAACAACTTTGATAGCGAATGCAGTCCAGGAGCGGCGTCGTGGTACTGGTCCCCAGCAAGGATTATATTTTAAATGTAAGGGCGCTTTCACCCATGTGCTCATCATTTCTGGGTACTCCTGTAAAAGACATGTACGCCAATCTGGTTGATAAATAGTGCCTTGTTGCGCATCCAGTGGCAAGTCTTCAGGCTCGAACTGGGTTGCATGTGATGGCTTCTTGCCAGTTCGCTTTTCTATGGCCAGCTGGTATTCAGCCATTAGCATGAAGTAAGGTTTATACTGCAGCTCATGCCCTGATATATAGCGTCGGGGGGCCAAATGAGCAAAGAAGGGAGATTGTAAGATTCGTTCTTCTATCATGGCCATAGCATGTAGCTGGGCCCCGACTCTAGCTGAGTGCGTTTTTCCAATCTCCTCCACACTCTTCATCCATGCGGGGGTCGGAAGTTCATAGGTCATCTGGCCTTCGGCCGCGACTTGTCCGCCCGGGATGGGTATTGGCTCGTATGCTTCTTCAAACGTTTCCTCCATCGGAATGGTTATGTTTTCGTCGTCAGCTGGGATCTCCGGTGGGGAATCAGGCCGTGGTGGTGCTTCGTATACATCTATGCGTGATTGGAGAGTGGTTACCTGGGCCCGTAATGCGTTTAGTTCCTCTATGAGTTCAGGAGAGGGGTCCACAGGTTCTGGTACTTCCGCTGCCACTGGTAGTTGTTGTGGTGTTGTTTCTCTGAGCTGTAGTAACTTGTGATCTTCTTTTAGCTTCTGATGCTCTTCGTTCATTCGATCATAGTCTTCGAGCAGTCGAACATGGTCATCTAGCAACATCCGCATCGATTCAGATGGGATTGCCTTGAATCTGCTCGGACTTAATGGTTGTTCAGGGTGGTCCAGTGCCGCTTCCAAATTTTCTCTATTCTGCACTTGGAGTCTCACGTTCTCCTCCTGGGCTGCGGCTAGGTGCCTCCTGAGTAGGCCCATATTTCTGGTCAGCGTCGCGTTCCTAATTGTTTGGGCTCAAAGCAGGTTGTCCAGATCAGCAGTGGCTTCTTTTGTCTTCTCTTCACATTCTAGCTCTAGCTTATGATATGCCTCTCTTAGTTCTTGGTGTCGCGTATTTAACGAGGCATTCTCGATTGATAATGAATTGAGCTGCGACTGTAATTCATTTGTCGTCCTCTGCAGCTGTTGATAGTTGTTGCCAAGAGATGCAAACTCATCTCGTACTTGTGTCATGCATGTGAACATTTGTTGAAGTGCAGTGTCTATGGTGGGCGATAATAGTAATGAAGTGTTAAGTGAGGATGCAGTGGAAGTAGATGCAACGGGAATGGGGAATGGGGTTGGGAAGGTGGATGCAGTGGTGATCGTGGAAAATTGTGACGTACCTAAATATGATGGTGCTGTGAGTGGAGTGGGTGCTGGTGCGGTGGGTGGTGATATGTCCATGTCATTGGACGTGTCAAGTGCGGTGACTGTGAAAAGTGGTGTGTAAGTGGGTGGTTGTGTAGGTGTGAAGACGGGATTTACAAATGTAGAGTAATTTACAGGGGGAATGGTTGGAGCAGCTTGGTGAAAAGGGGAAATAGGGGTTATGGTGGGTTGAGGAGGTGAAACTGGTGAGAAGGTTAGTGGGGTTAGAAAGGTGAAAGGGTGTCTTAAAGGTGGAGGAAAGGAAGGGAAGGATGAAGGGGTGAAGGGGTTAACATGTAGACGTGGAGATTTGGGTGCGGGCATGGTGGCATGAATGGGCGGAGTAAAGGCTGTGGCTATGTTGCCATGGACTGGTGTGGATGTGGGAGGAGCAGGTGGGTGTGCGGGGGATACAGGATGGGTTGGTGAAACATGAGGTGAGAGAGGAGTAGATGGTGTGGATGTTATTTCAAGGATAGTGGTAGTATGGACAACGGTAGTATGTGGTCGGGAGTCGACTAGGATGGCTTCTTCGGTGAAGGATCTTTCCGGCCGTAGGCGTGCATCTTGTGCCTGGTGGGATGATTGAGCACCTACCGGAACTCGAATATATTCACCGGGCTTCGATAGCAGTCGAACTCTGCGAGGGTCGTATTGGGGGAGTGGCTTCCTTTGTAAATACCTCAGTGCTTCGATCGGGCCGATGGATTGGACCAGTTCTCTGAACCCTCTGATGTAGACTTCTTCAAACCCTCCAGAGACTAGTTCTTGTTCGATTAGGGCCTGGCTCTCTGCTTCAGTCAATTTCTTCCGTGCCCATACTTTCTCCATCGTACGATATAATTTCTTGATTGCCAGCGTGTAAGCTGCTGCTTCGAAAGTCTCCTCTTCGTGCGTGCTGGTGTCACCGTGTGCATCGGTTTGTTGGCCTTGGCCGTCTGTCTGTCCTTGTTCTTGGGAATCATGCGTGCCCTGGCTGGCTTCGTCATCACCTTCGTCGTCGTCGGTGGCTGTTCTTTCGTCATCAGAGCTCGACACAACTTGTCCCTGTGGCTGATCCCGCGGTGTGGTAGGGTAACTGGGACGTTCATATTCTTGGGAGAACATCTGTGCCTCTGAAAACTGGAATTCATTTGAGAATGCATCAGGCATTTCAAAATCGAATGTTGTGTTTATTGGTTCTCCCTCCATGTGTGGTATTGGGAAAGAAAAGGCTTCCGCACCAATAGTGGTGGGAGCTTCTGCTGTCGTGGTGGTGGGTTCTGTGGTTGTAGCTGCCTGAGGTGCAACGGTACTGGTAGTGCCCTCCGTTACTACTGGTCTAGATAACCTTATTCGAATGGGTTATACTATGGGAGCGGCTTCTGTCGGTGATTGCTCTGGGGAGGGTTGTGGTGATGGTGACTCTGGCACTTGAAGGCAAGGAATAGTGCCTCTCATGCGCTTACCTGCCCGTGTTCTGCTGGGCTTCCTGGCTTTCTTCGTAGTTCCCTTGAATGCTTTCAGCTCTTCTCCTGTTAATGCACGTTCTATTGGCAAATCATAGGCCAAGCACATATAAACAATTCTTGTCAGCGCACAACATCCGTTAAGCACTTTCTTGCGTTCCCATCTGTGTTGTGCCAAATACATTTGATCAATGATCCAGCTTGCCAGATCAACAGTCTGAGGTCCGGTACACGCTAAGTACAATCCAAACCATATTCTTTTGTGTGGCATGGTAAATCTGTCCTGAGCGGGGAATGCGAAGTGTTGCATGCATATCCGTAGCGGCTTTGACAGCTCAGGTGTAATTGCTGAGATCTCCTCCCACTTCGTGACATCCCCACGTTTCATAGGGTCTGGAACTAATCTTTCTCGATCTGTGGGCGTGTGGGTTCCATGAATCTTGATGGCAGCCCTGATTAAATCCTTTGAGAGGTAAAACCTTTTGTAAGGTGGATCATCCACTAAAGAGGGCAAAATAAAAGTTCCTGGGATGTCCTTATTCTCTGAGGCCAGCAAAGTAGTAATTAAATAATAACACCTGTAAAAGTCAGGTTTGGGCAGCGGATCACTGAAATACTCCGTGAAGCCGGCTCTGGCCCAAACGTGAGTTAAGTCCTGGGTGTTCTGTAGGGCTTCGAACTCTCTGGAGAAGAATTGGTATTTTCCCCAGGTGCGGTCATCAAACGTCAAATTGGATTCAAATATAAAGTCCGCGTCCGCTAAGGGTCCTGCAAGTCCCTGAAACCAATGAGAGTTACGGTGTATCTTTTCTGTGTAGCCCATAGGTGGGTTGTCGATAGGCATGGGCCCTGGAAATCCTTGGAATTCTGGCGGTGGAGCAGTCGGGTGGGATTCTGCTCGTAAAACATTGAGGGGCACTGCCGCTACACTGGGGCCTGCTCCTGATGGTCCTTCGTTGGTTTGCATGATGACTGATGCGTTAATGAGAAAGATCTGCTACAAAAGATTAACACATTAGCATGGAAATTAATTATGATCCCATTAAAGTGAGACCGCAATCCCTTTCCATAACTGATGCGTAACCCGTGTAGCCAAGTGCTGTGATGTGATGGATGCAATGCTTCTTGCAGCACTAGTGCAGGTCTCTAGACACCTACACGTTTCAGATGATGCATACGTTCCTTGATGAGATGAGATTATGAGTGACGTGTGATGATGGTGGGTGAATTTATACAAGGTTTAAAGGTTAGTGATTTATTACAAGGTTGTAGGTTAGTCGGGGGGGTAGTTTTGTCAGACATGGGGTTAGAGGAAGACGATTGGACACGCTTCGGTATCCATTTCCTAAGAGTCTTTGAGTGGGTGGTGGGTTTCTGTTGAGGGGCAAAAGGTAGTATCGGGTGTGGTGGTATTGAGGGATGGAAAGATTTGTGAGGGGTATATATTACACGGCTTAAGGGTTGAGCTATGATACATGGTTTGGGTACCCAAATCTGCGTGGGTGTGGGTCTATGGGTAAGGTATTTCTTGGCGATCCAAATTTGTCGAATGCTCGGACCTGTAGAAGAAGGTCGAGGGGATGGTGGATACTGATTCTGTTTCTGCCTTGCCTTTTTCTTGTCGATCTCTGCTTGGTTGGAGTTCTTCGGTGCTTTTTGTCCTTTTGGCACCCATATTTGTCTGGTGCCGCTTCCTTTGGGTGGCCTAAACTGCCTTCCTTGTTGTGTCTTCTGATACTGCCGTCGGTCCGGGTTCCTTCGTCGTGGTTGACTCTGTTGTTGTTGAGGTTGAGAGGTCGGATGGACACTCTGCTTTGGAAAAGAAGGGAGATCCAACACTTGCGTGACCTGCCCATTAGGAAGTGATTCGTTCTTTAACTTTAATCTAGGCCAGTCCGCAACGAGTTTGGAAGGATGAGCACCGCAGGGTGTCGTGCTCATTTGGCCGCTGATGCAACCCCACCTGACCACTGATTGTGTCCATCTGCCCTTGCAGTTGGGTAACTGTCTCTTCTAGTTTGCAGGAAGTCCCAGGGAAGATCTCCTGTCGTCCTTCTGATTGACAATTGTTCATAGCCAAGCCCGAGTGGGTTGGTGTAGACGTAACGCGACTGGTCTGATTAAAGATCTTCCGGTCTCCCATCGCATGTGTTTCATAGGGTCTAGGGTTACAACCGTCAGGCGGCATGCCGTTAGGGAAGTCAAGCGGTATCACTCGCTTCTGCTCTGAGGTTCCAATCTGTAAAGAGCCTTGTCTAAGATTTAGGTCCACTGAGTGATCGTATAGCCAATCTTGGCCAAGGATTAGGGGTTCTATCAGATCGTCATCATGGCACACTAGTAGCTTCGCTGTCATGGTCATATCCTTAATGAGGATAGGAAGGTCCACCTCACCCATGCAAGGGGTTTCCATGCCTCCTAGGCCTATGAGGTATGCCTCAATTGGCCGCATTTCTATTCCGGAATCCTTATAGTGGGACCATCTAATCGCACTAGTCGCAGCACCTGAGTCAATTAAAGCCCCGAGTTCTTGGCAATAGTTGCCGTGTTCTAGCCTAACTGTAATGAATGGTCTCCTGTCCACTATGCTAGGATGAGTGGTTGACTTTACTTGACACATGGCCATGGGATATCTGGGTGATGTTTCCAGATGGTTATAATGTTCTCTCCTTAGTCCTTGTCTTCTTAGCTTCATGCGCTTAATGCGTTCTATGGCTTCTGCCTGGGCTTCCGCTCGTATTCTATTTTCTTCCTCCTTACGCTTCTTTGCCAATGTGAGTCGTCTAAGCATATCCTCAGTAAGAGGTTCCTGATATAGCTTGACTCTACAGCCACTAATGTAATTAGGCATTATATCTCCTTCTAAGGTGGCTAACTGTAGTGCTCCACTAGTCGAAAGTCTGTTAATGATCATAGGTCCATAACCTCGCTTTTCTAACTTCCGTGCGTGCTGTTTCAGTGTATACACTAGAACTAAATCTCCTTCTTTTAGGCCTTTATCTTTCACATGTGCATCAAAATATGCTTTCTGTCGCTTCTTCGCTGCGTATATTCCTGCTGTTGCTTTCAGCCTGGTTTCTCCTAATCGTTCCAAGTCCATTATTCTTGCTGATAATTCATGGCCGGTCCACTGATGTTCTTGTGCAACGTTAAGGGTCGGTATCAAGAAGTCCAAAGGAAGCATTGCATTCTGACCAAAAACCATCTGAAAGGGAGTTGCATTGAGTACGGTCTTGTGGGCCACTCGATATGCCCAAACAGCATGGTGTAACTGTTTGTCCCAATCTGAATGTTTGTTGTTCACGAGTTTCGTCAGTACATTACAAAGTATCTTGTTAGTGCTTTCAGCCTGACCATTGGCCTGAGGATGATATGGTGCCGATTTCTTGTGAATCACCATAAAATCCTGTAACAAATATTCAATGACTTGGTTTAGAAAGTGAGTGCCTCGATCGCTCACTAACTCTATAGGCAATCCATATCTTGTAAAGACATTTTCAAATAAGAATTTTGCAGTCGTATGAGCATCATTCTTTTTTGTGGCTTTTGCCTCTACCCATTTGGTTAGATAATCTGTCGCAACAATAATGTATTCCGCATGTGTGCCTTTTGCAGGGGGGTTAATGGGTCCTACAAAGTCTATACCCCACTTAGAAAATGCACGTCCGCCCATCATGGGTTTCAATGGCATTTCATCTCTGCGAGTAGGAAATTGAGTTCTTTGGCACACATCACATCTCTTTACATAGGTATGTGCATCCATGTGAAGAGTGGGCCACCATAATCCTGCAAAGAGAATGGCTTTGATTATCCTATCTGGTCCAAAATGACCTCCTGCAACACCTTGGTGTGCAGTCTCCAGTATGCTCAGATAATCGCTTTCATGAACACATTGTCTTAAGTATCCATCTCGTCCTCTTTTGTATAAATTATCGCCAATAAGTGAATAGTCTTGAGCCTCCTGCTCTAGACTGCGTTGTCGAGCTAAGGTCATGCCTTGAGGGAATGTGTTCGTCCTCAAGTATGTCACTAAAGGTTCACTCCAGTTTGGTGTGAGAGACACATGATATAATGTAGCATGCTCTACTGGTGGTCTTTCACAACAAACATGGCATTCCTTACACAACTTGTAGACATCTGCTTCCATCGTAGGCCAATATACTCCTAATCTATGCAGAGTCTGTAATGTTCGATGTTTTGAATGATGTTGCTTTAGTGCACCTATGTGTGCTAATTGCAACCAATTTGCATGCTCTGATTCATCTACACAACAAGCAAGAATCTTTTGATTATCCTGTTTATATATGCTTCCTGCCATTATTTGGTATCTCTGAGACTTGGTAATCTCTCCTTCTTTGATCTTAATCCTAGGATTCTTGGGTCCGTATGTCAGAATAGGGACTATAGGCTTAGCCCATTCTGGTGCTATCTCAAGGTTAAACAGGTATGCATCTGGTAATTCATCCGCTACTCCCTGAGGAGCTTCTCCTGAGGTTAATCTTGAAAGGTGGTCAGCTCTAAGATGCGTCCTTCCTTTCCTGACTACCACTTCAAAATCATATTCCATGAGTAATAGAAACCAGCGTATTAATCGCCCTGTGTTACATGGTTTGTTGACTAAGTACAATAGGGCTTGATGATCTATAAAGAACTTGAACTTGTTGGCCAACAAGTAATGTTTGAATTTCTTTACCGCATAGATCATCCCTAATCCTTCTCGTTCCGTTGTGGTGTAATTTCTTTCTGCTGCGTTCAATTGTCTGCTCGCGTAAGCTATGGGGAGATCTATGTTACCTTCATTCGTGGGTTGTGCTAACACACATCCTATGGCATAATTGGATGCATCCACATGTACATGGAATGGCTTACTCCAATCTGGGGTAGTCAATATAGGTGCTGAGCACAAGTGTCGTTTGAGTTCATTGAATGAATTTTCACATTCATCTGTCCACTCAAAATTGGTCAAAAGAGAGTACAAAGGCTTGGCTATGATTGCATACATGTGTATGAATCTCCTATAATAACCGCAATGGCCCATAAATGCCTGTACCTCTTTCACATTAGTTGGTCTAGGTAATTCTGCAATTACCTTCACCTTTTCCTCATCCGTAGAGATTCCATTTTTTGACACAATGTGTCCTAGAATTTTGCCTTGTCTGACCATGAAAATGCATTTTTCTGGGTTCAAACAAACCTGATATTCTCGACATTTGTCAAATATTTGTCTTAACTCTGGGATATGTGTCTGTCTTACATTTGAATGAGCACATAAGTCATCGACATAAACTTCCAAGCTCTTGCGTAAGAATTCCTTAAAAACATGACACATAAGTCGCTGGAAAGTGGCGGGTGCATTTGTTAGGCCAAATGGCATTACACGAAATGCAAATATGCCCCATTCAGTGGCAAAAGCCATCTTGTGTTGGTCTTCTGGAGCAATGGCTACTTGGTTATAGCCTGAGAATCCATCAAGAAAGCTGTAAACTTCCTTGCCCGCAACTCTTTCCAATAAGTGTTCCGTGATAGGAAGAGGATAACTATCTCTAATCGTTGCGGCATTAACTTTTTTAAGGTTAATACACACACGCAATTTTCCATTCTTCTTGGGCACAACCACAATCGGGGATACCCATTCGGTATGCTCAATTTCGTAAATGAATCCTGCTTCTATCAAGCGATCTATCTCCTCTTTAATCTTCGCAGCGTAGTTATCATTATACGTGTACGGTTTCTATTTTGTCGGTTTTGCATCTGGAGTCATAGGGATTCTATGAGAACATATACCAGGATCTACTCCTTTCAAATCTTTATAACTCCAAGCAAAAACATCTCTATATTCGCGCAATAGGGCAACTAACTCTTCTTCTTCTTCAGTCGTCAAATCATGCCCTATGTATGTGCATTTTTCTTCTTCTCCTTCTATGGCAACTATTACTTTCTTGGTTTTCTCTCGGTTATCATATACTTGTCCATCATTTACCTTTCTATTAGGCATTCGTACCATGATTCTTCTATCTTTGATTTCATATTTCTTGAAGTTCTCGGGTACTTCAAATAAAGATTCTTCTTTTTCTGTCATGGTGTCTTTCTTCTTTCTTTTCTTGCCTTCACTCTTGGTAGTCACTTCCGTGGCTAATCTCACTTCATTCGTAATTTCCTCGTGTTTCTGAGTGTGAGTCTCTACTTCGTAGAAATATTCTTCTTCTGATGCAAAGGGTGGGTCCATGATAATTGATTCTAAATCGAAATCGCTTGCATCCTCGAATGCATCAGTGTTCGGTTCACACTCTTCTAAGATTGCATCGCACATGATTGGCTCTATCGTGAAAACTGAAATGTCATAGCCATCCTCGTCACAGTGGGGTGTCCATTGTTCTTCATTGATGGCTACATCCATGGTTGCTAGTATTTCCGCCCAACCATGGGGTTCAAACTCTTCGTCTGGGAATACTACAGGTGCGTAGGCTGGATCTTGAAGGGTTCGTGGATGTTGTTCTGCACCTAAGGTCCTTGCTTCTAATCGTTCTTCCTCTTGTTTGGCTACTTTACACATCCATAAATGAGTATCCTCATGCAACCAAGAAGGATCTGATTCTAATGAGTGCACGGATTCCGTCTCTACCGGTGTCTTATGGATGGTATTCCATTGTATTGGGGGTACATCTCGATGTGAATAGTCTTTAAGATTGACTTTGGTAGTCACTCCTAAATGTTGCAAGTACAAAGAATTAGTTCCCCAACCTTGTACAATTTGCAACTGACGCATGAATGGTCGTCCCAATATCATCTCATAAGCATGGTTTTTCGCAAAGTCACAAATGGCAAAGGTATGCTCAAATTCTACACCACAAGTGGTGAGAGATATGCCTTCTAGTAAGCCTAATGGTTTTTCTATGTGTCCATCGGCCATTTGTAGCTTCATCCTGGTGGGTCTGAGTGCTGGCTTACCCCAACGTTTCCATAAAGCGGTGGTAGCGATGGCTACTCCGGCTCCTGAATCTAAGATGGCTTTCGTGGTGTAGCCCTGATGGGTTATTGGAAGATATGTGTTACCTTCCTCTCCTTCGCTTACGTCTCCAATCTTTTCCACGGGTATCTCTGGTACCTTCTTATGTGATCTTATCTGAGAGGGTGTAGAAGCTAGCTCAGGGAATTGATTTGCTACGTGCTTCCACAATTCTGGTTTTACCTTTAACAATTCCTCCAGAGTGAGATTACACTGTATTTTCGTGTTCTTGATCACTTCCGTGTTCCTAGGGATCATTGATTCTTCATTCCTCACTATTATCGTGGGTGCTCTCATACTAATAGACTTTGCTTCCCAAGGTCCTGTGAACTGAGGTAATTCTTGTAGAGAATTAGATTCAAATCCTGTGGATTCACTCAGTTGTTCCACCTCTACATCATCATATATAGAGGGGATGTCTTGGGGAAATTGTTCCTGCAAGTCATCTATTTCTTGAATAGGAGGATGAGTTCCTTGTTCTTTTCTCCATTTCTCTTCTTGCATTTCCCTCAAGAATTCATGTGAGTACCTATGTATGGAGGACAAATCGTCTTGACTTTCTGTATTGGGTACTTGAGACAGGGATGGTGCATTCCTTTCCTGTGTCTCTGGGACAATAGGGTTCCTAGGCTGATCCTTTTTCTCTTTGCTTTCTATCAAGTGCTCTAGCCTCTCCATTAGTCCTTGAAAGTGTAATTCCGGTTTTGCCATGTTATTCCAATTAAGATATCTAGAGGCTTCAAACAAAGCTTGTGCTAGTTCTACCATCTTCATGCACAGTTTAGTTCTCTCAATCTCTAGATCAGCTCGAGGGTAGTTTTTACTCATTTCCGTTACTTGGGGTCCCTCTTTTAATCTAGCCTGATATGCACGAAACATCATGTCTAGATCTTCTGGTATGGGTTCCGCTAAAACTGATCCTGATTTTTGAGCTGGGTTTTCTTGGTTTAATTCTTGTGAAGTCAATTCTTGGATTCTGGCTCTAGATTCCTTCAAGCTTCCTTCCAACTCCGTTATCTTTTTACTCCACTTTCTCTTTATTCTTTCTCTAGAATCTTTCCAAGATTTCGTCTTTTTACTACTCGATTCTGCAACTTCACTAGTTCCGGCTACTTTCTCTTGATTAAGTTGTTGGTCTTGTAAGAGCGCCTGGGCTCTGGTTATCGCTTGGATAGGCACGTATGTAGGGTTAGATCCATCTGCGTTGTTTACAATACCTATCACGTTGATCGGTGTCACATTCGAAGCGTTAACTGGGTTCTTAGGACAATCTTTGATTATGTGCTCTTTGCCACAATCGGCACAAAAGCCTTGTATGTTATAGTACTGTGATTGCCTTACTATTGGGGGATGTGGACAATCCTTTATGAAGTGATCTCCTTGGCACCTAAAGCATGGTCCTCTAGGGCCCTGTGGTCTCTGTTGTCTCAATTGGGGCCGTGGGTTTGGGTTTGCGTACATCACATTAGCATAGTCTGGCTCCCAACTAGGTTCCATTGGTGGACTATCATAATGATATGTCTCCACATGTTCTGGTGACTCCATGTAATAAGCGGGTGGACTAGTTACATGAGTAGAGTCAAAACTGTTTGAGTTCGGGTCACTTTCGGTGATCAAGGGTGAAGAAGGCACTAAGGCCCTACTTAGGCTCTCTTCTGCAGCAGCGCATTTGACTGAGATGACATTCGCTGGTGGAGGTGGCTGCTGGGCTAAGACGGGTTGAGGTCTCTGTTGAGCCTGATATGGGTAGTTCTGAGGAGGCCTATAGTAATAAGGCTGAGCATTGTATTGGCCTTGATACCTACTTGGCTGCTGGTATGTTTGCGGGTAGTTCTGTCTCACGGTTTGTTTGTTGTATGGGCAGTCCTGAGCCGTATGATTCGTGTATCTTCTCTCAATTGTACAATATTGGCCACTAGGGTTGGCTTGAGGTTGAGGTGCATTGGGGCACACGTTTGCCAAACGATTTCCACCACAAGTGTAACAACGTACATTAGTTGGTAGCTTGGGCACCTGTTTGCTAGAAACTCCTAGTTTTTGGGCCACCTTTTCTGCTAGGTCCTCTATCGAATTAGACAATTTTGTGGATGCTAGAGAAGAACAATCTGAGTCCTTATAGACCTTTGAGAGTTCTAATTCCTCTCCTAGGTTATCCTCGATGTCTATACATATTCTTACACACTCCTCTAGCGTTCTGGGTTCTTTTAGGTACACATAGGAGCGTAGTTTAGCGCTCAACAAGCCATCTAGGAACAGTGATACTTGTTTGGCTTGTGAGGGAAGCTCTTGCATTGGACATCGTTCAACATATTGTCTGAATCTACGACCTGCCAGTCTTACTGTTTCCTGAGGGGTCTGTTTGAAGCTATGAATCAACGAAGACATGTCATGTCTAATCCCACTTTTAGAGAATTCAGTGATGAATGACTCTAAAAAGTGATGGATGTCTCTAAATTGCCTTTGTTGCAGTGGTTGAAACCAAGTTAAAGCTGTATTCTTTAACGTTAGTCCAAATGCATTGTATTGCGTGAACATGTCCTCGACTTGTTCTGCTCTTAATACTTGCTTGAATTCTGCGACATGGTCATAGGGATCTCCTGTCCCATCAAAATAATTCTTCATTGATTTTACTAACTGAGTGGGTCTCAATACTCTTGCATGTTCACGTGGTCTAGGTAGAGGAAAATCATCTCTACCGCCTGGTATTCCATGATCTCTTTGTCTATCCATTCTATTAGTGTTCGAGGTTGTTCTATCTCTCCCTATGGGATGAGTGAAGCTTACTTCCGGTCTCTCTTTATTTCCTTCTCTTTGATTTCCATGGGCTGAGGATGTTCCTGCCCCTTGTTGACTTGTATTCATGTTCGTTCTGGATGGAGGGAATATCAATTCACCTCTCCATGTGTATGTGTTTTTAGCGCGTTCAGGCACAACAAAGACTCTTTCTGAAGTCTCATCCAGGTATACAACCTTTCCAGGCGTATCTGGGTCCTTGAATTCATAAATTGTAATGATGCCTATCTCACCAGGGTGTTCCTTTCTGTACCTCCAAAAGGCTTCATCTGTCTCTTTATTTACAAACAATTCGGTGCTCCTGTTATCTTGAGGGATCCATTCTGGAATGAGTACTCTTGTTAATACGGATTTCCCTCTCGGTGTTCTAGGTTCTTCCAACGATTCTTTTCCTTGAAATTTCGCTTCCATCTCTAATTGAATTGTGCCAAACTCATTAGTATCGTTTGGCTGCGTACTTAGAACGTACATGGTTCCTTCTTTGTCTATGTAAGCGTCTCTCTCAAATTTCACCACTGGTCTTTCCAATCCAATGGGTTGATCAGGGTTGTGCAGTTGCACTACTTGCCTTTGCAAACCATCCTCATAGATGCGAGCACCTAGTCGGTTGGTTTGAAGAAACTCTAATTGCGTTCTATAGGGTCCTTCAGGTTTTTCTAGGTATGCTACATGAGATCCTCCTTCTGGTCTGTCTGTGCTAAATGCCATTTCTGATTCGCTAGTCTCTGAGCTCTCGTAGGGGTAATTACTATTCAATTGTTGAGCCCAAGATCGTGCAGTGGTCCTTACACTTGCCTCTGATGATCTAAGGCTTCTTCCGTCCGACTTACCTATATGTTTGCCTGATCTAAGGTTCATTAATTTTCTTCCTTGCTCACTCAATCACACACTTAGATCGTCAATGGTTCTTTGTTATTAATTCTTGATTCTTTTTAATTTCCTTTGGATTCTTGTCTTAATGAATGCGTCAGGAATTCGACTTTTCGTGATGATTTTAAGTTCTCGTTCCGTCAGACTTAGGTTCTTTTCTTTAGGTTTTCGTCACACACACCTTTATCTTTAGTCTTGAACTTGAAAGAATTAGGTATCTTGAACTTGAGGTGTTCCTAATTGACGATAGGAACACCTCAAGTTCAAGATATGCTAACGTATAGCCTAAGCTAAGAATTGACTGAGGGGGTTGAGTAATCTTCCAACCTCGAGTCGGCTTTTTTGGTTGCTCTGATGCCCTGTTGCCCAAGAAGCCGCGCTTCCCAAGCTCTGCTGTCTTCACTACCTTGCTTGCTTGCCTTTGATTGCCCTTGCTAGACCTGGAAAAATTCCAATATTAGACCAATTCACAATTGAATGATCAAGCACTTGAGTATATACATCTTTTAGTCCCTTCCCTTTTTGCCCAAATTTTCAATGTGTGCCCCCTGGCTTCCTAGTCCCAAACTAGGTGAACCTCAAAATAGTTTATCTAAAAATAGATGTATCCTTTATGAAAAAAACAGTTGAGGTCACGTAGTACTCGTCACGAGCTTTCTAACGAGCTATTAAGCTCAAAAAACGGACTTCGGATGAAAAAGTTATGAGCGTTCAGGCCCTGGGGGGTAAAAACTGACAATCCAGTTTTCCCTCAAATATGAGCTAAGGGGTCTCCTATGAGTCTAATGGTCCAAAATTTTTTCAAAAATACCCTCAAAATTGGTCAAAAATTGGAGCCCAAAATTTGCGATGGGGGTGCACAATCGCGATGGTCTGGGACCGTCGCGATGGTCCGAGCGAACCGTCGCGATGGCGTGGAATTTGGACAATCGCGATGGCGCGAAAAGATGAACCGTCGCGATGGCCCGAAGTGAACGATCGCGATGGGCGTGAGGTCGAACCGTCGCGATGGCCCGAAAAATGAACCGTCGCGATGGCGTGGAAATGGACCGTCGCGATGGTCCGAAAAATGAACCGTCGCGATGGCGTGATCAAGCGGACAATCGCGATGGCGCGGTCAACGGTCAAAGGTGGACAATCACGATGGTCCGAAGTGAATCGTCGCGATGGTCACAAGTGCGATGGCGTGAGCCAATCGCGATGGTCCGATTTTGGGCTGTCGCGATGGTCCGAAAAATGAACCGTCGCGATGGTCTATCGTGACACGTGGCACTGTCGTGGCGATGGCGTGAGCCAATCGCGATGGTCCGGGGTCAGCTGAACAATCGCGATGGTCCAAGTGGACCGTCGCGATGGCTCAAGTGAACCGTCGCGATGGTCCGAAAAATGAACCGTCGCGATGGTCCGGCCGAGCCGTCGCGATGGCTTGAGCCTATCGCGATGGTGCGACACAATCGCGATGGTCCGAGCCAATCGCGATGGTCCACCAAAGTACGAATTTTTGAGATGCGCCTGTGGATTCGTGGATGCGCAAGGATCGCCTACCTCGTGGTGTGGTCGCCTACCAAAAATTCCGAAAGTTGCAGACCATCGCGATGGTCCGCCCCACTCGGCAGATCTTTGACAGAGAGTAAATTTTTACCTTTTCCAAGCTTTCCTGATGCACTGGAGCTCTGTACCTGCAAGAAAACTCAAGAAAACACAAGCACACACAAGCACAAAAGTTCTCTCTCGCTCTCTCGCATGCACAAATGAGAGGAAATGAGGTGAATGGGTGGATATGGTGAATTTTCTGATTTTTTTGGAGATGAAGATGATGATGCGATGATGAAGATGGAGTATGGGGAAGGTGAAAAACACTAAAAACTAAGTAAAAACAACAACAAAAACTGAAATTTTTACCTTCCAATGCCACTTCTTGCTATACTCTTACCATCACACATTCGTCCTAAATTCGATCCCCGGCAACGGCGCCAAATTTGGTGTTGCTCTAGCACAATGGTGAGAACCACGTTAAGAAGCTTCACCTCCTTAATGTCAATCCGCGGAAGAGATAGGAGTGATATGAAGATCGTGAACGTGAGATGAAGTGAGAGTGAAGGTGAGAAGCACAAAGATGCACACACACATACACACACACACAATGAAGAGACAAGCAAGACACAATGGAAGGTGGGAAATTAGCTCTATTACTCAAGAATACTCTTAGAAACTCAAACTAGCTCTAAGCTCACACTAGCCAACATGAACCAACCTCAAAAATGAGCTCTCTAGCTCTTTTTATAGTTTCTAGACTAGTTTTGACCGGTTTCACATCTAGTGACCGGCCTAGTTAAAAAATAGGTCCTAGAGGCTATTTGGAAGGGTAAACAATGTCTAAAAATAACGAAATTCGGTACGAGCACTCTACCTAAGCTCCTCAAGCTCGAGGACTCCTCGGCTTGCACAAAATGGAGCTATGAATTACAAAATGGGGTTTTGTCTATATTACATATGTTACAAGAGTGATGAAAATCACTGTTGGATGTTTGAAGAAGTAATAAAAACATAATTGTTTTGAAAAAATGATCCCACTGGCTCCCTGCTCCGTCTTTACATGCTTCCATGTCGTCTGTGCCTCTGACTATGCCTCTGACTGCTTCCAACATGGTTCCATCTAGTGACTTAGATGGAAGTCTATTTATGAGATATGTGGCTGTAGACACAGCCTCTGCCCATAGGTAGTTTGGCAATCCCTTTTCGTTGAGCATGGACCTTGCAGCTTCGACAATAGCTCTGTTCCTCCTCTCTGCTACACCATTGAGTTCGGGTGTATACCTTGTAGTGACTTCCCTTTTAATGCCTCTTTCATGCAAGAAGGCATCAAATTCAGAAGAGAAGTATTCTCCTCCACCATCTGATCTAAGTCGTTTCAAAGTCCTACCTGTTTGGTTTTCAGTAAGAGCAATATACTTCTTAAAGCAATTAAACACTTCATCCTTGTGCTTCATGAAAAACAGAATGGTCCACTTGCTACAATCATCTATGAAAGACACATAATATCTTGAGCTTGATATAGATGGCTCCTTACTTGGACCCCACACATCCGTGTGCACTAGATCCAAAGGATTTTGATACATATATCCTTTCTTATTGAAAGGTTGTCTATGAGCCTTGCCGAGTTGACAAGCTTCACACTTATAAATCATGTGTTGCCTTGTGATATTAGGCAAACCAAGTACACTTTGGTCCCTGCAAATTTGTTTGAGTGTCCTCTCACCAATGTGAGCAAGCCGTTTGTGCCATATCTCCAACTCTGTTAGAGTTTGAGATCCATAGCTAAATAAAGCTATGTTCTTTGTATCTTCCACTTCAAAAGTGAAAAGCCTTCCTGTCTTTTCTCCTTTGGCAATCCTTCGAAAGCCTTGCCTTGGGTCTTCAACATATGCTCCAAATCGATTGAATCTAACCTGCAATCCTTTTTCAACAATCTGTCCAACACTTATTAAATTTTTGGTAATTGTAGGAACATACAAGACTTTGCTTAAGAGGTTCATATTCCCATATGATGTCTTCACATTACCTATCTTCTCCACTGAGTGCTTTGTATCATCTCCTGTCTGCACTTCATGCTTGTTATGAGGATCTTCCAAATCAGAAAGTAAAGCCACATTTCCTGCTACATGGTTCGAGCATCCAGAATCAATGTAAAATATGTGATCATCATCCTTACCCTTCTTCGCTGATAGATTCATAATCAATAATGAATCTTCTTGACTTTGGTCCTCTACATAGTTATTGTAATCTCTTCTTCCTCTATGGCAACTTTGATAGTTGTTGTTGTTGTAATTGTTGTTGTAGTAGTTGTTGTTGTTGTAGCCTCCGTTGTATCTACCTCTATTTGATCCATAGCCACCTCTATTGAATCCTCTTCCTCTTGAGTTCCTCGGGTTCCTAAAACATTCTTCAGTAGTATGGTTAGATAAGCCACATATGTTGCAAGGTTGAGATGATTGGAATCTCCCCCTACCTTGCTTTCCACCTCTGCCTCTTCCTCTAGCTCTTCCTCTACCTGCAAAGTTTTCTTGGAAAGAGCTTCCTTCATCTTCATTCTTCCTATTCTTTGACTTGTCCTTGACCTTAGCTTTATCAAAATATAAGGCAGAAGTTTGATTACCTCTTGAGGACTCACCACCTTTGCTAATCTTTGCTTCATGAGTGAAGAGTTGACCCATGAGTGTGTTGAGGTCGGGTACATGCATATCCATGTATAAATCCATGGCTGTTGTGAATGACTCCCACTTGTCGTCTGCTTTGATTCCATTCATGATTTGTCTTATTATTTGCTCCTCTTCAATTACCTCTCCAATGCTTCCAAGTTGGTCGGAAATCTCCTTCATCTTTGTGACATAATCAGTCACATTTTGCTTCGGGCTTTTCTTCATTGTTGTGAACTCCATCCACAATTGGTTCTTCCTTGCTCGAGTGTTGGAAGAGAAGAAAGAAGCAAGTGCATTCCAGGTCTCTCTTGATGTCTTGCATCCCTTGACATGAGGTAAAAGAAAATCAGAGATTGAGTTTAGAATATAGGACCTTGCAAGTGCATCCTTCGAACACCAATTAGAAAGTCCTTCCACTTCTTCATGTGATGGTTGCCCTTTGTTCCTCATGGTTGGCATTGCTTCATCTCCGGATATGAATCCATATAGATTCCTCCCTTGAAGGTAAGCCTCCATCCTTAGAGACCATGCCGGGTAGTTGTTTCGATCCAATTTGTCAATTGTTGATGGAAATCCATCTCCCATGTTGCTTGACTATGCTCTGATACCACTGTGAAGAGAGATGGTGGATGCAATCCAAAGATGAGTAGGTGCCGCTACAACCAGCTTCACACCAGCCAACTGAGACTTCAGAGTTGATTAGTAGACCCTTTGAGCTTCCTAAATCCACCAAAATATCAGCCAAGTACTTTGGAACATGTATCCCAAAAGTTTAAGTCAAGACAGACTAGTTGCGAAATGACTAGCTCCCAAAACTTGCTATTTTTGGACATACACCTGCTGGAAAAAATGAACAGTGCTCTCAACCTGGTAGGAATTAGAAAACTTCCTTTTGGGCATAACAATAAGACTTAACAAGCTTCCCAATCCAAGTTAAAACACTTCAAATGATGGACTGAGCACTGAGAACAAGTTTCAACAATTTCTAGAACCTTCCCACAATTCTTGGGGCTCTGCAGAGATAGACCAGTAAGAACTAAAATGCAGATATCTCCAAAAGTATTAATCCAATGACCTTGAAAATTTATATGCACAAAGTAGACAGTAGACGCTATCCAATGCAAGGTAAATCACTGAAAAAGGTTCAGTAGAACTCGAGATATGAGCTTCTGAAGTTACTGCTCTGAGTGAGTATAGCAGAGAACAAAACAGAGAAGTAGATGATGATAAATGTATAGATTCACATATGATTACAACCACATTGGCAATGAATCTTTGCACAATGGGAGTAGAATGATAGAGATATGGAGTAAGCTCTTCAATCTCTACAAAATGACATCAAGTGGTCACGTACAAGGCTTGCTAATCGCCTCTTCCTTCTTGCTCCTTTTATAGCTATTCTTGGAGGGAGTTTTGAATTCGAATTCGAATGGCTCCACCTAAAAGTGATCCCCAAAGTTAGGAGAGATTTCCTCAGCTCAAAAATTCGTGATTTTGGTAGTTGGAGCCACGAATTTGCTTTTACATCATGGATGAGGTAAGCCATCCTTTTCCTTTTTTCTTTTTCCATTTACAAGAGATAAAATGTACTCTTTTACAAGAGGTGTTCACATGACTACTCATGTGACTTACAAATGAGGATAGTATCAAATATATCAAGCATGTAGGCTTGGGTAAAATGCACCAACGACTTCTTTTGGCATGGTGGGCTTGCCTGACTGGGAAGTGTTGTAGAAAGGTTGGTGGTTGTTCACCTTTTTGTACCCAAATCTGCTTCATGCACTGAGCTTCTTTCTTCTTGAAGTCCGTCTGTCTATTTGAGATAGCAGTTGTCATTTTTGCTGGCATCTTTGGTTGAGTTACACTTGCATGAGTATGTGAAGAAGAAGAGGGATGTGCCAGACGTTGAGCTTTTGTTTCCATGATTGAGTCCTTTTGCTTCGTAGGGTTTTTGACACACACGACATTTTCTTTACAAAGATTAGTTTCAGAAGAACTAAGAGAATGTGTGCTACTTGGCTTTGTGCTCATGCAATTCTCTAATTCTAATGTGATACATTGTTCAGGTGCCCAAACTTGAAGGATTTGACTTCGTAGGTTCAAGTTGACTGCATGGTCGTAAATCCAATCTTGACCCAGGACCAGTGGCTCTATAATGTCCTCATCACGACATACGAGCATTTTGACTTTCATTGGAACATCTTGAAGGTAGATGGGAAGTTCCACCTCTCCCAAACAAGGGGTTTCCACACCTCCCAAACCTATGAGATAGGCTTCTATAGGCTTTATGTTCAATTGCAAGTCTTGGCAATATGAGAGTCTAGCTGCACTAATTGATGCACCTGAGTCAATCAATGCTCTCACAGTCCTTGCATTCTTCCCTTGTCCTACTACGATGTTCACATAGGGGCGTCGATCAATAATTCGAGAAGCAATTGCACTTGATGTTTGACACATAGCCATGTGGTATCTTGGGGCCTTACTATCGATGTCTAGGCCTAGGCGTCTTAACTTATTTCTCCTAATGCGTTCTCTAGCCTCTGCCTGTGCTTCTTCTCTAACCCTTAACTCTTCTTCTTTTCGTTTCTTAGCAGTGTTGAGTCTCTCTAGCATATCCTCTGTAAGAGGTTCTTGATATAGCTTGACTCTACAACCACTGATATAGTTGGGCAAGATATCACCTTCTAGTGTGGCCAATTGAACTGCAGCGCTAGTGGAAATTCTATTGATGATCATGGGTCCATATCCTCTTTTTTCCAATTTACGGGCATGTTGCTTTAGGGTATAAACCAACACTAGGTCTCCCTCTTTCAAGCCCTTATCTTTGATATGGGCATCGAAGTATTGCCTTTTCTTTGCAGCATAAATGCCTGCAGCCGCTCGTAGCCTTGTCTCACCTAAGCGTTCTAGATCAAATATCCTAGAGGATAACTCGTGTCCATTCCACTCATGCTCTTGTGCTACTTTTAAAGTTGGGATGAGGAAGTCCAATGGTAGCACAACATTTTGTCCGAAGACCATCTGAAAGGGGGTGGCATTGAGTACCGTTTTATAGGCAACTCGGTAAGCCCAAACAGCATGATGAAGTTGTTTGTCCCAATCAGAGCGTTTATTATTTACGAGTTTGGTCAATACATTACATAGGATCTTGTTTGTGCTCTCAGCTTGTCCATTAGCTTGTGGATGATAGGGGGCAGACTTCTTATGTATCACCAAGAACTCTTGGAGGAGATTTTCAATGACATCATTCAAGAAGTGTGTGCCTCTATCACTTACTAACTCTATTGGTAATCCGTATCTAGTGAACACATTCTCAAATAAGAACTTAGCTGTAGTTTGAGCATCGTTCTTTGTTGTAGCTTTGACTTCTACCCACTTTGTTAGATAATCCGTGGCTACAATAATGTACTCGGCATGGGAGTTTCTGGCTGGGGGGTTAATAGGACCTACAAAGTCTATGCCCCACTTCGAAAATGCACGTCCTCCCATCATTGGTCTCAAAGGCATCTCATCTTTTCTAATCGGATATTGTGTACGTTGGCATGTGTCACATTTCTTCACATAGGTATGTGCATCCATATGAAGAGTGGGCCACCAAAGTCCTAAGAATAGAATAGTCTTAATTACCCGATCAGGACCAAAATGTCCGCCTGAAACACTGCTATGGGCAGTTTCTAAGACTTTCAAATAATCTAATTCGTGAACGCACAGTCTTAAGTAACCATCTTTGCCTCTCCGATATAGGTTTTTGCCTACTAAGGCATAGTCTTTAGCCTCTTGCTCCATGCTTCGTCTTCTTGCTAGACTAGCCTCGCTAGCTAATGTTCCTGATCTCATAAATTCTACCAATGGAGCACTCCAATCTGGAATTAACGACACGTGATAAAGGGTAGCATGCTCCACTGGGGGTTGCTCTTTGCACACCGGACAATTCTTAATGCACTCATGTATTTCTTTGTCCATGCTAGGCCAATACACTCCTAAACGTTTTAGATTTTGTAGTGTTCGTTGTTTAGAATAGTGATTCCCTAGAAATCCTTCATGGGCTTGTTGCAACCAACTACTATGCTCATCATCCTCAATACAACAAGCTAGAACACCTTCCGTGTCTTGTTTATACATGCTTCCTACCAGTATTTGATACTTTTGTGATTTTACAATTTCATCTTTTTTTGATTTCACATACTTATTTGTAGGTCCAAAGGTCAGGACTGGTACCAAGTTATTTGCCCATTGAGGAACAACTTCTAGATTGAACAGATAAGCATCGGGCAATTCATCAGACACTCCTTGCGGTGGCTCTCTTGAAGTGATGCGAGAAAGGTGATCCGCTCTGAGGTGGGTCTTACCTTGCCTAACAACCACTTCAAAGTCATATTCCATTAGTAAGAGGAACCATCTTACTAAGCGTCCTGTGTTTCAAGGTTTATTGACCAAGTATAATAAAGCTTGATGATCAGTGAAAAATTTGAACCTGTTGGCCAATAGATAGTGCCTAAACTTCTTTACAGCATATACCATGCCTAACCCTTCTCTTTCAGTTGTGGTGTAGTTTCGTTCAGCAGCATTCAATTGCCTACTAGCATATGGTATCGACAAATCTAGGTTTCCTTCACCTGTGGGTTGTGACAGCACACATCCTATTGCATAATTGGATGCATCCACATGTACATGGAATGGCTTATTCCAATCAGGAGTGGTTAGTACTCGTGCTGTGCACAAGCGTCTCTTCAGCTCATTGAAGGACTTCTCGCATTCGTCGTTCCACTCAAATTTTGTCAACAAGGCATAAAGAGGCTTAGCTATAATTGCATACATGTGAATAAACCTACGGTAATATCCACAATGGCCCATAAAGACTTGTACCTCTTTAACATTCCTTGGCCTTGGTAGCTCCGCTATGGCTTTTACTTTGTCCTCATCTGTTGATATTCCGTTCTTAGAAACAATATGACCTAAGATTTTACCTTGACGTACCATGAACACACACTTTTTTGGGTTCAGACACACTCGGTATTGTCTACACTTATTGAAGATTTGTCTGAGCTCAGGAATGTGACATCTCCTTTCTTGGGAATGAGCACATAAATCGTCCACACATACTTCTAAGCTTTTTCGCAAGAACTCTTTGAAGACATGACACATGAGCCTTTGGAAGGTTGCAGGTGCATTAGTCAGCCCAAATGGCATCACACGAAATGCAAAGACTCCCCACTCTGTGGCAAAGGCCGTTTTGTGTTGATCTTCTGTGGCAATGGCTACTTGGTTGTAACCTGAAAATCCATCAAGGAAGCTATAAACTTCCTTGCCTGCAACACGCTCCAATAAATGATCAGTGATTGGAAGTGGGTAGCTATCTCTAATCGTAGCGGCATTAACTTTTTTAAGGTTAATACACACACATAACTTTCCATTCTTCTTGGGCACCACTACAACGGGGGACACCCATTCAGTATGCTCAATTTCATAGATGAATCTGGCTTCAATCAATCTGTCGATTTCTTCTTTTATTTTGGCTGCATAGGTGTCATTATATGTGTAGGGCTTCTGTTTGGTGGGCTTGGCATCTGCTATCATGGGGATCGTATGAGAACAAACCTTCGGATCTACTCCCTTCAAGTCTCTATAGTGCCAAGCAAACACATCCCTATATTCCCTTAACAAAGCTACCAACTCTGCTTCCTCTTCTTTACTTAGGTCGTCTCCTATGTATGTACATCTCTCTTCATTTTCTTCAATGGTGACTACAACTTTTTTGGTCTTTTCTTTGTTATCATATGCTTCTCCTGTGGTGGCCTCTCTCTTAGGCATTCGTACCAAAATTTTTCGGTCCTCAACTTCGTATTTCTTGAAATTCTCTGGTACTTCGAACAATGATTCCTTCTCTTCTTGTTTCACTCCTTGTCTTTTCTTTTTCTTTTGACCTCCTTGACTTCCATCCTTTGTATTGACAGTTTTAATGCTTGTGAGAGGTTCTTCCTTTTGCGTAAATACTCCTATGTCTTCTAGATAATGCTCCTCTGAAAGAAAGCAACTATCCATCACAAGGGACTCTAGATCGTCATCGTTCTCTTCTTTTTCTATGAAGTCACTAGGGTCACATTCTTCTAGCAAGGGCTGACACATGAACACTGAAATATCATAACCCTCCTCATCACAATGAGGTGTCCATTGTTCTTCATTGACAGCAATGTCCATGGTGGCTAAGATTTCTGCCCAACCATGAGGCTCGAATTCCTCATCTGGAAAGATCATCGGTGTATAGGCTGGGTCTCTAATTGGTCTATCTCCTTGAGAACTTCCTTTTTCTCTCGCTTTTAGGCGTTTCTCCTCTTTCTTTGCGACCTTGCACATCCACAAATGAGTATCTTCATGCATCCAGGATGTCTTAGATGAACTTTTAGAATGCACAGAGATAGAATCCTCTTGCTCCTTGTGGATAGAATTCCACTGTAGGGGTGGTACATCTCTGAAGGTGTAATCCTTCAAATTGACCTTGGTTGTGACCCCTAAGCGTTGCAAGTATAAGGAGTTGGTTCCCCAATCCTGTACAACTTGCAATTGTCATAGGAAGGGTCTTCCTAGGATCATTTCATAGGTAGTAGTTTTACCAAAGTCACATATAGCAAAGGTGTGCTCAAACTCTACACCATACGTGGTTAGAGTTATCCCTTCTAGCAATCCTAGAGGTCTTTCAACATGGCCATCAGCCATCTGAAGCTTCATTCTAGTTGGTCTTAATGCAGGTTTACCCCATTGCTTCCACAAGGAGGTGGTCGCAATAGCAACACCAACACCAGAATCTATGATCGCTTTGGTTGTGTAACCTTGGTAGGTGATCGGAAGATAAGTATTACCTTCCTCACCTTCGCTCATGTCCCCTATTTTGTCTAGAGGTATCTCTGGAACTTTCTGGTTAGAGTCTGCTTTTGGCATATTGGAGGCAAGTTCTGGAACCTGACCCTTCACATGATTTCATAGCTCAGGTTTTGCTTTGAGCAGCTCTTCCACAGTGAGATGACACTGAACCTTAGTGTTCTTCACGACATCAGTATTTCTTGGAACCACCGAGTCCTCGTTTCTTATCAATATTGTGGGAGCTCTGATCTGGAGAGATTCAGATTCCCATGGGCCTGTGAACTGTGGCAACTCTTGTAAAGAATTGGATTCAAATCTTGAACTTTCTTCTTCTTGTTGCTCTACTTGGTCTCCATAAATAGATGGAATGTCTTGTGGGAATTGATCATGACGATCATCAATTTCGAGAATAGGGGGGGAAACATCCTTCTCCTTGGCCCATTTCTCTTCTTGTATTTCCCGCAAGAACTTTTGAGTGTGTTGTTGAATCGAAAGAGGTTCCCCCTCATCTATGGAGTCAGGAACATAGACTTTCTTTGGTGATGAGCTTTCTCTTTCAACAGTAGGTTGAGCCTGTGGAGGTAAAGAAACTTGAGGTTTATTTACCAACTGCTCCAATCTATCTAGTAAGCCCTGGAAGTGCAAACCCAGCGTAATAGCATTCGTCTGGTTGAATGATTGATTGGCCTCGAACATAGCTTGAGCTAGTTCCACCATTTTTATGCACATTTTTGTCCGTTCAATCTCTAGATCTGCTCTAGGGTAACTCTTGTCTAGGTTTGCAGGTGTTGGCCCTTCTTGAAGTCGAGCCTGGTATGCCTTGAACATCATGTCCAAGCCTTCTGGGATTGGATCTACAAGAACAGACCCTGCTTGTGGTCTATTTACAATGGTTGGTGGGTGGGGTTGAGGTTGGGGATGAGGTGGTGTGGATGGAGTTTTGACATGCGAGGAGCTTTGAGAGGCAATATCTTCTATTTTTGTTTTTGCGTCTTTCAGGCTTTCTTCTAGTTCAGATAACTTTTTGGTCCACTTACGATTGGCTTTCTCCCTAGTATCCTTCCATGTTCTTGTTTTTCTCTTACTAGGCTCTCCTGATTCACTTGGCTCTGATTGCTCAACTGGTTTAGGTTGTTGTAAGGCTTGTGCCCTAGTAACTGCATGTATAGGAGCCAATTTATCGCTATCAAAACTTGAATCCCCTACTAGGCCTACCACATTAACAGGTGTAACCTTCGGTGCACTAGAGGGATGTCCGGGACAATCTCTGAGGAGCTGTTCTTTGCCACACTCAAGACAAATGACTTGTATGGTGACATTTTGTCCTTGTGTCGGAGCTGGTGGGTGGGATGGTTGTTGTTCTGGTATAGGTTGAGGTTGGCTATATCCTCCCTGTTCATATGTTCTAGTTGCTCCTTGTGGTTTTGGGCATGGGTTATACCTAGGAACTTTTGTGTTTTGTTCTCTAGGAGGGTACTCGTATGGTCTACATTGGGGTGGTACACATGGTCGTGGCTATCTCTCCATTGGATAGTTTTCAATGTTGTAATTGGGGTACCTTTGCTCACTGTAAGAGTACATGTTAGGCTCTTGAGTTGGTTGTCTACTATAAGGGTAAGGTTGTGATAACCCTAATCCTTCTCTGGTGCAGACATGAGATGGATGATCTCCACCGCAAAGTGTACAACATCCTAATATTGGCAATCTCAAGGAAGAGTTCTGGTAGTTCCTTTGTCCTTGTACCCCTAATTTCTTGGCCACTAACTCTGCCACTTCCTCCACATAGTTCAAACTAGAAGTTTCATTGCTCCTTTTATCCTTTGTTTTGGTAAGATCTTGTGTGATTCTGAGATCCTCAGCTAAGTTGTCTTCCAAATCTATGCATTCTTGAAGACACTCACTCAGAGTTTGCAACCGTTTTACGTATACTAACATTCTCAATGTTCCATTGGTTAGACCTTCTAAAAATAGGGATATCATTTTTTGCTGAGAAGGTCTCTCCGTCACAGGGCATCGAGTTACGTATTGATTAAATCTTCGTGCTGCGTTTTTTACCGTCTCATTAGGAGCTTGTTTGAAACTATATAGTAAGGATGACGAATTGTGCTTGATCCCTCGCTTAGTGAATTCCCAGACAAATTCTTGGAAGAAATGTTCGATATTGCCAAAGGAATTTGGATCCAAGGATTGAAACCAAGCTAAGGCTATTTCCATGAGAGTTAGCCCAAAGGATTCATATTGCATAAAAAAGTCATCCACTTGCTCCGCTCGTAACACTTGCTTGAATTCTGCTATGTGGTCATGGGGCTCTCCTGTGCCATCATAACGATGTCGCATACATTTGGCCAATTGTATTGGTCTCACTCGTTTGTCTGGCTCTGGGGATTGCATTATGATGGGGACACCATGGGCCTGCTCTATCCTAAAGGTAGGTCTATTCATATTTCCCATTCTCTGACTAGTGTGGCCGTGGGGGTTGATTCCTGGCATGGTGAATTGCTCATGTGGTATATTAGGTATTCTACCTTGGCTCGTTTGTCCTAACATCAAATTTTCTGGTCTTTGCTGGGTCTCAAATGGGTTTTGTGAGGTAGTTGCGTGATCTAGAGCTAACTCTCCTCTTTCATTAATCTGATCAAGATTTTCAGTTACTACATAGATCTGGCCCATCTTGTCCACGTAGACTCCGTCTTCATACTTGACAGCTGGTCTTGGAACTATTTCTAATTCAGTAGTGTTTCTCAATCTTGCTACTGACCTGTATAGATCGTCGAGGTAGATGGGTATTCCTTTCAGGTTAGTGGATACGTATTGAAGAGACATCCTATATTCCCCTTCCACTGTAGACATAAGATCTTCCGTAGGTATGGATCTATGCATGTCTTCAGAAGCCAAGAGTCTCTCCCAGTTAAGTGACATTTTTGACTCACTTGCCTATGAACTCAGCACGTAGTATTAATCACTGACTTGTGAGTCCCGGACTTGGATGTGTGGTTGACCTTAGTTTCAAGTGATTTGGTACTTTATCTATCTCTTTCTAAGTATGAAGTTGAGCTTAGGTTCATAAGCCTTGTCTACAAGTCCACAATTATCCTTTGAATTGCTCAAAATCTTGTGGAACCCCTTGCTTCCTAGTCCAACCTGAGGGTCAACTTAAAACTACCCTATCTAATAATCCTGGTATTAATTTTACCGTAACCAGTCGTTATTTTTGTTGTACTCCCCACGAGCTTTCCAACAAACCCAAGATCACTCCGAACGGATTTTGTATGAGAAAGTTATGCCAGTTCAGGGTTCAGGGGGTTAAAACAGGGAAATAGGATCTCTCAGGGAGTACCTCAGGACAGGCGATACGATGCCAGATTTTCCACGCGATACCACTATGGACGATACCACCTTAGACAATACAATACCACAAGGCGATACCAACAAGACGATACGATACTGGAAATGGCCACGATACGATACCACTCGCTAGACGATACCACCAAGTCCATGAAATGATACCAAGTTAGTGGACGATACGATACCTGACCACTACACGATACGATACTGAATATCATGCGATACGATACCAGATTGCTCACGATACAATACCAGAATATTCAACGATACGATCTTGATTCTATGGACGATACAATACCACGTTTTTGCACGATACGATACCAAGATCTCAGGCAATACGATACCACTTGGTCAACGATACGATACTGTGACCGTCGCGATACGATACCACCGAGGGGACTGCGATTGCGATACCAGCACTTGACGATACGATACCAAAATGGTATCGCGATACCTCAAGTGGGCGTGCACGATACGATACCTCGACAAGTATCGCGATGTAAGACAATAGTTACGCAATATAACACAGGAGCAATAGCAGAGAAGATAACAGATATAGGAGAATCTCAACAATTTTCTACTAGCAGCAAGTACAAAGATGATGGCGTTGTCCACCCGTGCGCTCTCAAGGTAGAGCTTAAATGGTGATCTAGACAACTCTAGATAGGGAGATACAAGGTAGAGGTATGCTGGCTCAACGCAATGTCTTAGGTAGTGCAGAAGTCATGTATATATAGGATCATGGGTGGCCTGCCATGGACGGCTATTATAAATGATTTCTGACTCCGACAGGGAATATTCCATGGAATATTCCCTTTTCCCATCAATTGGGTAATGCACGCTTGGCTTCTCCTCATAAAGGGGGCCTTAAAAAATGTGCATACAATCATGAGGGGTAGACATTGATCATACTCTAACACCCCCCCTCAATGTTTACCGATGATAAATCAAGTAGGTCTCGGTCCTATGCCCATCTGTTGAAGATGCTTGTTGAGCTGCTCTCTTCCAAGTGCTTTAGTGAATATGTCAGCACAATTTGCCTCTGTTGGGCAATATTCTAGCTCCACAATTTCATCTTCAATTAGCTCACGAATGTAATGGTACTGTACTTCTATGTGCTTGGTGCGAGCATGAAATACTGGGTTCTTTGCAATAGCCATACAACTTTGATTATCACACTTGAGTACAATTGGCATATTTGATGGAAAGCCTATATCTGCAAGAATTCTCCTTAACCAGACTGCCTCACAAGAAGCAAAACAAGCTGCTTTGTACTCTGCTTCAGTGGAGGAGAGTGCGAGAGTTGGTTGCTTCCTACTTACCCAAGAAAATATTCCTGAACCAAGTGAGAAACAATATCCAGAAACTGATTTTCTAGAATCACAATCTCCAGCCCAATCTGAATCACAATATCCTTGGAGTGTATCACCTGTGGTATACAAAATACCAAAATCCAAGGTTCCTGCAATGTACCTTAGAATTCGCATTCCAGCATTCCAGTGACTCTCCTTAGGTTTGTTGGAAAACCTGCTTAACACTCCAACAGCATAGCAAATGTCTGGTCTAGTGTTGCACAGAAAAATAAGACTTCCAACGAGCTTCCTATACTTCTTAGCATCTACATCAGGCATGTTATCATCCATAGATAGCTTATGATTTACCTCCATAGGTGTGCTAGTTGGTTTGCAGTCCATCATTCCAAATGCCTTGAGAATTTCTTTGGAATATTTTTGTTGTGAGATGAAAATGCCATCCTTCCTTTGCCATACTTCAATTCCCAGACAAAAATGGAGTAGACCTAAGTCTGTCATTTCAAACTCAGTTCCCAAGCTGATCCGAGTTTGATTGATGAGTTCCTGATGATCTCCTGTAATGATCAAATCATCTACATATACAATGACAACAACTAGCTTGCTATCCCTTTTCGTTACATACAAGTTAGCATCAGAAGTACTTCTTTCAAAACCCATATTTTTGAAAAAATGATCAATTCGTTGGTACCAAGCCCGTGGAGCTTGCTTAAGTCCATACAAAGCTTTCTTCAACCTGCAAACTTTATTTTCTGAATTGGGCACCTCAAAACCTGGTGGTTGAGATACATATACCTCCTCCTTGAGGTGACCATTCAAAAATGCAGATTTGACATCCATCTGGAAAATAGGCCAAGACTTTTGTGCAGCTACTGCAAGTACCGTCCGAATAGTTGTCATGCGTGCTGTTGGTGCAAAAGTTTCTTGAACATCAAATCCTTCAATCTGTGAAAAACCCTGTGCAACTAATCGTGCCTTATACTTTTCTAATGTTCCATCAGCTTTATACTTAGCTTTCCAAATCCATTTAGTACCTATTACCTTCTTCTTTGGCGGCAAGTCGACTAGATCCCATGTATCATTTTTTAGTATACTATCATACTCAGACTGCATTGCCGCTCTCCAATCTGGATCATCAATGGCTTCTTCAATGGTGGTAGGTTCCTTTATCGAACCCATGATATCTGCCATTAGAGCCATGTTAACAATGTGTTCTGAGGCTCTTCTTTGCTCCTCTATTCTCTTTGATCTTCGTAATCCATCCGATGATGATTCTGGTGCATCTACATGTGGATTGTGATCATCAAAGAGCTGTTGTGCCCACTTCGGTAGTGGCTTACGCTGTGCAGCTACAATTGGTTGGCTTTTTATTGAGGAAATTTCTCCATTAGATGTTTCCTCCTCCTCAACTTTAACCTGTCTTTTGATAGGCACAAGGTGAGATATTTCTCCGTTTGATGAGATAGTAGATTTACCTTTATCTTCTACTAAGTGTGGTCGTTCATCAAACACCACATCTCGGCTGACAAAAATCTTCCTTGCCTCAGGATCCCATAACCTGTATGCTTTAGACTCTTCACTATATCCTAGGAAGACACACTTTTTGCTTTTTGAATCCAACTTTGATCTTGTTGAATCAGGAATATGTGCATAACAGAAACAACCAAAAATTCTGAAATGCAAAACTGAAGGCTTTTTACCAGAATATGCTTCTTGAGGAGTCATCCCCTTCAGAGCTTTTGTGTAGCTTCGATTGAGGATGTAGACTGTTGTATTGACTGCTTCTGCCCAGAATGAATCAGGCATGTCTTGAGCCTTTAACATACAACGAGCCATTTCAACTACTGTCCTGTTCCTGCGCTCAACAACGCCATTTTGTTGAGGTGTATGAGCTGTGGTAAGTTGCCTTTTCACACCATGCTCCTTACAGTAATTGTTGAATTCTGTTGACAAGAATTCACCTCCTCTATCTGTTCTAAATTTCTTCAGTTTCCTTCCTGATTCACTTTCTACATACTTATGCCACGCTTTAAATTTTTCAAAAGCATCAGCCTTCTCTCGAATGAAATAAACCCACATCTTTCTACTATAATCGTCGACTAACAGCAAGAAGTAGAAAGATCCTCCTAAAGCAGGTGTAGACATTTTACCGCAGAGATCAGCATGTACCAACTCTAGAGGAGCTTGAGATCGATTGCTGGTCTCTCTTGGAAATGCCTTTCGTTGTTGCTTGCCCATCATACAAGCTTCACAAGGTTCCTGCAACTCTGAAAATGCAGGCAAATGAGCAACCATCCCTGTTCGTTGCATCTCCTTCAAAACTGCAAATCCGAGATGCCCAAATCGTTGGTGCCATAACCTGCTTACATCTTTATCTTCTGTAGCAGTTAAAGCACTTAACTCATACAAGTTATCCCGTCGTGTGCCTTTACCTACAACATTACCTGATGAATCCATGATTTCCGCACCACTCTTATTGAAGTGAACTTCGAGTCCACGATCTGTTATTGCAGAAACTGACAACAAATTTCTTTTGAGTGTAGGTACATAGAGAACATCGGATAACTTTTTCTCAACACCTGGAGAAGTGATAAAAGAGATGGTTCCAGTTCCTTCAGCTGGACACTTGGAGTCGTTTCCCACCACTACATTGATGGATTCCCGCAGAGGCACTAGGGAACTATACCAATCCTTTTTACTAGTCATATGGCGAGAAGCTCCACTATCTAAAATCCATGGCTCATCAACACGAGCTTGAGCAGATGAACATACCTCTTCAATAGCTACCCAAAGTTCCAGCTCTGTGTTGTTTGCAGACTCTTTGTTCTTCCATGATGATTTTATAGTCCCATTCCGTTCATCAGCTTGCTTCTTTCTGCAATCCTTGATGGCATGGCCTTTCTTTTCACAATAGAAGCAACTTCCTGTGAACTTTTTCTTCTTTGGCTTCTTCTTTGATCCCTCTGAAGAGCCTTTACCTTTTGCATTTGCTGAGAATGCAGCATCAGTTGTACTTTGCCGATTCTTCAGCCGCATCTCTTCTTCTAAAAGCATAGCACAAAACTCTTCAAATGTAAGAGGAGTTGGCCTTACCTGAGTGTTAAGGGCTGTTACTAATCCATCATACTTTGCTGGAAGAACACGTACAGATCTTCGAGCTAGCTCTTCTGGTGTTATAACAACACCAACTGCAGCCAATTGATCTTGAAGATGCTTTATCCGTTTGATAAAATCTTCAACCTTTTCAGAATCAGAATGCTTTTCATTTGCCAACTGATTTTCTAAATTCTGTATCCTAGTGTGGTTCTTGGTCTCATATTGTCGAGCCAATATGCCCCAAGCCTCATGTGCTTTAGTAGTATGTTGAACTAAAGTAAGCACAGAATCACTTACACTAGTGACAATCGCACATAATGCATCAGCATTCCGCCTCTTCCAAGCTCGTAGAAGATCTGGATCTGGCTGAATCATCAATCTTTAATTTGCTGGATCTTCAACTGGTATAGGCTCTGGATCCAATCCCATTGGTCCCATGACAGTGTCAAGTAATTCATAGGAGTCCAAAATTGCAGAAATTTTGAACTTCCAGAGTGTATAGTTGGTTCCATCCAGCTTCCCTTCAGTGAATGCAGGTGGACGAATTCGAATAGGTGCAGCATTAACATTAGGTGAAGCACCAAGACTAGTGTTCGACGATGAAGCCATCATGTAATCACTAGAATAATCTACTGATATTCTAGTCTGCTAGTAGGCTAAAATAATGATACTTCTCAAGCTATTCGAACCTTACAGCTCTGATACCATGTAAGACAATAGTTACGCAATATAACACAGGAGCAATAGCAGAGAAGATAACAGATATAGGAGAATCTCAACAATTTTCTACTAGCAGCAAGTACAAAGATGATGGCGTTGTCCACCCGTGCGCTCTCAAGGTAGAGCTTAAATGGTGATCTAGACAACTCTAGATAGGGAGATACAAGGTAGAGGTATGCTGGCTCAACGCAATGTCTTAGGTAGTGCAGAAGTCATGTATATATAGGATCATGGGTGGCCTGCCATGGACGGCTATACATGGGCGGTAGAGCGTGGGCGGCCACCGCCCGCGTAATTGCCATACACGGCTTAGACTGGTTGAACCGACCTAACAAATATAAATGATTTCTGACTCCGACAGGGAATATTCCATGGAATATTCCCTTTTCCCATCAATTGGGTAATGCACGCTTGGCTTCTCCTCATAAAGGGGGCCTTACAAAATGTGCATACAATCATGAGGGGTAGACATTGATCATACTCTAACACGCGATACTCGGGAATTCTGGTATCGCGATACCAAAACTCAACCGGACACGATACTTGGAGATTTTTAAGCCCAAATTCAAAAATTTTTGTAGATATGATTACCTTATGTTCTCCTTGTCACTCCTATCAGCTATAGATGCAAAATTACCCTTCAATCTCATGATATGACCCTCGCGATACCAAACACTGTTCCGCTCACACGGCGATACTGTTGCTCAGTTTTCTGATGTTTTAGGGATGCAAATCTCTATATTTCAAAGGCGCCTAAGCTCTGAACCCTCTCTGAACTCGTCGCACAGCTAAGGATAAAAAAGAAGAGGCGAAAATCGGAAATGTATAGGCAAAAAAGCAAAAAAAACAGAGAATGTGAAGGTGAGAGAGAGAGATGGTGGTGATGATGATGATGAAGATGGAGAAAACTCAGAAACTGAACTGAAAATGCTGATTTTTTTACCTTCCAACATCGCTACTCTACGTCTTACCATCACATGCTCGTCCTCCAAGTTCTCTCCCCGGCAACGGCGCCAAATTTGGTGTCACTCTAGCACAATGGTGAGTACCAACGTGAGGAGCTCCACCTCATAAATGTCAATCCGTGGAGACTTGAGGACCGGTATGAAGACCAAGAGCAAGTGAAGTGCACAAGTGCGTGAGTGAAAGCATACAACATGCACACACATACACACACACACGTGCACAAGGTAAGAGCAACGAGTGGAACAATGGAAGGACTTGAATTAAAATAGAACTCTCTTACAAAGCTGAAATCTACAACAAGCTCTCTCAAAAATGAGCTCTCCAGCCCTTTTATAGTTTTTGAGTGGTTTTGGCCCTGTCCAGACCTAGTGTCCGACCTAGTTAAAAATTAGGTTCTAGGGCTTATTTGGGGGCTCAAACGGAATCTAAAAATTATGAAAATTGGTAGTATGATACATGTAATACTCCTCAAGCTCAAGGACTCCTTGGCTTGAACAAAATGGAGCTGTAAAAATAGAAAATGGTATTTACAATGATTTTTAGTGATAAAAATCACTATTTTTATAGGGATTTCTTCTGAAAATTTGACATGTGAATCTTGGAGCTCCCTACTTGCTCCTTCTTCTTGTGTGTCCACTTCTTTGATGCGCTTCCATGCTTTGTCCTTGACCTTGAGCTTCAACACTTGCCTTACTACCACCTCAAATTCAAATTCCATGAGTAATAAAAACCATCTTACTATTCTTCCTGTATGGCAAGGTTTATTTAGCAAATAAATTAGTGCTTGATGAACCACAAAAAACTTAAATTTTCTAGCTAGCAAATAGTGTCTATATTTTCTAACTACAAAGACCATGCATAAAACTTCTCTCTATGTTGTGGTGTAATTTTTCTCAGCTTGATTCAATTATGTGCTTGCATAAGCAACAGGGGTATCCATCTTGCTTCCTTAAATAGGTTGTGCTAATACGCATCCTAGAGCAAAGTTGGGAGCTCAACATGTACAATGAAATATTACATCCCATTATGGTGTCTTTAGAATTGGTGCAGTGAATAAAAAAGAATTCAATTTCTCAAAGGCTTCCTCACATTGTTGATGGAGAGTGTTAATCTACAAAAGAACAAGTTATCCTTGATGTTAGAGCACCTCTATATCAAGCACAGCTCATAACCTCAACCAATTTTGGAAATATATTGCCAAATTATCAAGATTTGAATTAACCATGAAGAAAGTGATTACTCAGAAAAGTTTGCTACACTTAATCCATTCATTGACTAACCAAATGTGTAGAGTTTTCAATGAAACTTTATACAAGGTGTCGTCTAGTGTTTACACACCTTGTCCAAGTTAAAGCTCCTCAAAAGGATCACTACATCATGAGATTTACTCCAAACAATGTACCTATGTCTGAAATGTTCTTTTGTGTAGTCAACTTTGACACCTGTAACTTCTAATGCATGGTTCTCCCAAACTAGAATCCATTTATTCAAATGATTTTAGACATAAGTAGCTTACCTTTCAACTTAAAGAATGAGTGATTACTTACTCAAAACTTTAAACTGTGGAGGGAGATTTGATGAAAACTTTCACCATCGAGATTGCACCTATTTTTGTCTCTACTTCTTCACATTTACACATGTAAATGTTCCTATTTAAAATTCTCAACCTGATACAATTAAACTCTCAAAACTTGTACAGATGTCACTCAACTATAGAAATAGACTCGTACAAAAGCATTCCTCAAGAAGATAAACAAAGACGGAGAGATGGAGAAAAGATCGCGACACAAATTTTTTAGAATTTTTCTTCTATTCTCATGGAAAACATCTGATTGATGAATCTCATACATTCATCACACTTCTTCTTCTTCTACTCATCTATTCTTGTTCTATATCTCTTCTCACATATATGTCCCGACTCTATACTTGTATATATAGGCATATATGTACAAACTCATCACCATTACAAAGGCATAAGTGAACTAATTACAAAGTTAATGTACATGTATATACAAGTCTTCATCTTCTCACCATCCACTCAACTTCAGGCCTCAAACTTTGATCTTTGCTTTATTCTTTGACTTCAACCTTGTCCTAATCATCAATTGTGATTTTCTCCATCTTCTTTATACCTGCCATGTCTCTGAATCTCTAAAAGTTTAGTCCATCCAAGCTTTTGGTTAACATGTTTGCAATCTGATCTTTTGTAGAAGTATGTATGACTTCAAGTTCTTTATCAATCACCTTCTCTCTTAGGAAATGATATTGGATCTCAATATGTTTAGTCCTTTGTATTCTACTTTTGTAGATGATAAAACAACTGTATGTTGCTTCTTAGAGCACCAAAAGATTAATTTATCTACCACATAACATAGATATCCAAATGTTGACCTCCTATCATCAGAGTTACCTACCCAATTTGCATCACTATATATCTTGACTTTTGTATCTGATGTGAATCCATATTACAGACCTTCTTTGAGTGTACCCTTAATGTATCTTAACACCCTTCATCTTGCAATCCAATGTTCTTTCCTAAGACAATGCATGGATTGAGACAATACTCTAACTACATATGACAAATCAGGCCTAGTCAATGTTGTTGAAAATCAAGTCTCAATCATGCGAAAAGGCTCAACCACGAGTTTTGCAAGTGGAACAATAAAAGATGAGGACCCAAAGTCTTGGAATAAAGTTAGAAGCTCCACCAAACTCAAATGAAATTTTTTCTCATGATTTTGCTCCTCTCTATCTAGGGGTGTAGTTAGGCTTTTCCAAATCTGATTGTACCAGATTGCAGAGCATTGTTTTCTCTTCAACTAGTCGAAGGTTAGCAAGGAAGAAGCTATCAAAAGGTAATATCCACACCTTCTAAAGCATACAAAAACTTGCGGAGAAGCTAGAGGAGCATCTTAGAGCTCAATATGGCTGAGTATAATCCACAAATAGAGAAGTTAGAGAAAGGAAATTATCAACCATGGAAATTTAGAGTTAGCAACTACCTTATGGGCAAAGGATTGTGGGGATTAGTGAGCAGCATGGAGCCAATGCCTCATGTACACGATCCATCACTTCAAGGGCAGGTCAAGGCACTTAATGAATGGATAGAAAGAGATAGGAGAGTCATATTCATTCTTTCCCAACACATAAGCAATAGCATGATAGGGCATATACAAGACTTGGACACATCCAAGAAGGTTTGGGAGACCTTGGAGAGATTGTACTCTTCATCAACCAAGGCAAGGCAGATTCAACTCAAGAATGAGCTAAATAATCTTAGGAAATCACCAAGTACTAACATAAATGAGTACATTTTGAAGGTCAAGGAGCTTGCAGATGCTTTAGGCTAAATTGGTAGCCCAATCAAAGACGATGATCTTGTTGCGCACACTCTCAATGGCTTGAGAGAGGATGAAGGGTGGAAAGCATTCACCACATCAGTTTATGTGAGGGATTTCCTACTAGAATTTGATCAATTAATCACATTGATGGTGACCGAGGAGATGAACCAAGGAGGTTCATAATCAAAGGGCAACCAAGCCGAAGTTTTCTATGGAGGTAGAGACAAAGGCAAAAGAGGTGGACAAAACTCCCAAGGCAGAGGGAGAGGAAGGTCAAGCTCAAGCTCAAGCAACCAAGAAGCCTCCAACCAAAGCTATGGATCAAGAGGAAGAGGAGGGAATAGAGGAAGAGGAGGAAGATCACATGGAAGAGAAGCATCCAATGGAGAATGCTACAATTGTGGAAAACCAGGCCATTATGCAAGAGATTGTTGGTCCAAAGGAGGAGGCAATCAAGGATACAAAAGGTGTTGAGAGTTCCATGCTCCACCCTTTTGTCCAAAGATCATTCTCATGGAAGCAGATATATCCCACATGCAAGGGAATTCTCCCGAACTCCATATAAGCAAGGCCTCCCTTCACTCCATACAAGCTCATTCACTCTAGCCCATTGCCAAAAGTGTGCATCCAATCCTCATGGAGTCTCCATGCTCATAGAGCATCTCATGTAAGTCATTTCCATTTCTATTTTAATTCATTTCATCATGTTTTCATATCTTTTATTTCTTCCTCCATAGTTTATTAATTGTGTGATAACTAGTAGATTAGGAGTTGTTTTCTTTATTTCAACATGGTATCAGAGCATAGGTTCATTTTCTCTTTGATTTTATGTTCTCATTTTTTATTATCTTCATCATTGTCATCTATGTTATTCTTAATCCCTCCTTCCCTCCCTTTTCATATCTTTCTAATAAAGTGCTTCTAGGCACTACTATTACTCATTTTCTTTCATTTTCGAACATTTCTTCATTTAGTGTTTGTGGTTCTTTATCATATTTGTCATTAGTCTCTCGATGCATTTTCATTCATCAAAATAAAGGGTTGTGACCATCACATACTATCACAACATAGAAATAGAAGAAGCTCCTCGATGAGAGAGGAAGGGTGTTTTTCAATATCACGTTCTCCCAAACCTGAAGATGCCATCGATATTAGTGAGGAGATGTGTAGCTGCAAAAAGTTTTGCTGAAACTGATGCCAACAGTAGAGGCGTGAGCGACCGAAAGAAAAGCACGACACAAATAAGCTGCTCCACGGGCTCACAAATAGCAGGTCATAGAAAGAAGCATTCTATAGCATTGTACAAAGAAGAAGATGGAGTTGCATGTTGTGCCAAACTCGAAGGAAAAGAAGTTATCACACTTCAAGAACAGTAAGTCGACTATGTAAAAGCAGTCTGTTATCAGAGATGACAAGCACATGAATTTTATCTTGTACCTTTCATCTTCGTGTTGAGGCTCCTCAGATGAGACGAACTGCATGCAATCATGTTTTCATGCATCAAATGAGTGATGATGTCTCGTATTTTGCCACCACTTCACATTGATTAACTGATCAGTCAAAAAACAAAAACATGCTTCAGTGCCTCAGAATAACAGAGAGAAGAACTACTCTTTTGTTTAGTCATCACTGTTGATATATTTAGGTAGTAATGTGTGTGAACACACTAGGACCGCCGGGACACTTTTTTCCCTCTTTAGGAGGTTTTTTTCCCCCGGCTTGTATATATGCCTATTGTCCTAATGGGCTACTTATCTTTGTACATTCTCTAGTAATACATTCATTATTGTGTGTTTGTGCTCCAAGCTTCTTCTTCTTCCTTCTACTGTTCGCATGCTTCCGCAGATGTCTAACTCCAACAATTGGTATCAGAGCAGGTCGTCGCTTCATCTAGGGTGCCATCGACACTCCTCCATTTGCAGTCTAAGAATCGCACGAATTTTGTGCTTGTGTAGGCTATTTTGTCCTTTTGTGCCAAAGGTATATACCAGTTTCTGTTCGCCAGTTTAAGCATCTCGAAGTCTGCTACAGGTCTAGCAGAATTCGTCTAGGCAGTTCCGTTCAACTTTTTGAGATACGGTCAATTTTTTGCATCAAGGTATTTTAGTCACCGACCATGGCTGAAAGCAATGATGTATTCCGTATGTTGGCTGTTGAGGATAAGTTGGATGGTACCAACTACCCATTATGGGCTTATATGATGCGACATGTTTTGGTTGCAAAAGGATTGTGGAACATTGTGCAGGGTGTTGAAAGACGTCTTGTTACACCTGTAATGATAGGTACTACAAATACAGGTGCTGGAGCTGATGAAGATGGTGTCGAAGATGATATTCCGTAGATTCCTGTTCGTGCTGCTGTTTCTGCTGCACCTACTATAGAGCAGATTCGATGGGATGGCAGAGATGCCTAGGCACATGCATTGATAGCTTTGTCTGTCAAACGTGCCATTATTCCTCACATTCACTCTTGTAGAACAGCTAAGGATGCTTGGGATACACTTACCACATTGTACCAAGCTAGGAATGAGGCTCATGTTGCTTACCTCCGAAAACAGTTGGAGAGTGAGCACATGAATGAAGGTGATTCTATGGACAGTTTCCTAACGAAGGTCAAAGATTTGAAGGAACAATTGATTTCTGCTGATGAGTTTATACTAGATAGCTCACTTGTGCAGACCGTTCTGAATGGTCTTCCTAACTCATATCAGAGTTTTGCTTCTACTCTTTGGTTGATGATGAAAGGCAATCCGAATGCCTTATCATTTGAGGAGTTAGTCTCTAGATCAGTTCAGGCAAAACAGGTCCATTATGCAAGTTGCTATCAGTAGTTGTCATTCAATTTAATTTGGGTGGTTTCTATGGTTTTTTTTTTTGTCAAGAACAACATAAATGCTTTCGAACGGCCAAATATCTTGGTTCTTTTTAACAAAACATATATCAAGGGGCATCTTTCATTGTGACCTAATTGGCATAAAACGTCATATCTTGATTCCTTGTAAGAGACATGTAGGTTTGTGTCATTCAACGTAATCTTTTTATCTCTTAAAAGATATTGAGTATTACTATGCTCTAACTCATTTCAAGCCCCATGTAAAGGGATTAGACACCGCCACAACAAAGTGGTAAGACCTTCCCTATGGCTTGCACAAATATGTACATCAAAACCACAAAGGGAGGCAAATGGTTCCATAAGCACTACCTACCCCATGTTGTAGACCCTATATGTCTAGGGATCCCATATGTCCCTAGATCCCAACAAAAACCACTTAGATCCCAAATGTCCAAGTAAAATGTTGTTTAAACGCTTAAACGCGAGACTAGCTGTCAGAAACGCATTTAAGCACCTAAGTGGGTTCTTGGGAGTGGTAGGGGTGTGTTAGACAGAGGCCCTGTACTTAGTTCCCAAAATAACCACTTCAGATATAGTAATATACTGATGCTAAGAACTCTATCAAGATTTCCTGACATTTACAGTTCTCGTCGTAGCTCAGCCAACGTATACCGTAGAACACTATCACAATTTCACAGACTTCGCTAAACAACTGGCAGAACATTCCTAGAACGAGTACTAACACAATACACGTCCCTAACACCACAATCGTAATAAAGATTCATAGACGATTCACTTCAGACAACAGTTTGATAACAAATCAACAGAACGAGACATATGCTCCAAATTACCCAACCCTGCACACGGTAACGTCACCACTCAGTCACTCAGATGAATCGTCACACTAGATCAAACTCCGAACAGACAAAACAAGACACAGTTGCGCACAGAATACACAGAATACTCAAAAAGTTGTCAAGGTACTATGGATTACTCCACTCAACACACAAAATTGCTACAGACCAATCACTCAGACAGACAGTCTGGTGATCTCTCGAACATCTATGAAGTTAACACACAGAAACAGTTACCGATGGTAGACAAGACAAGAGACGAACATGGAACTCAGAATACTGGAGATTAAGCAAACAGACACTACAATAACGACCCGCTCAGTCACACAGACAGACAGTCCAGTGATCCCTCACGGAACCGTCACTAGCTCGCCTTTCTCGATTTATATAACTTTTTTACAACTGTTTGTAACAGCTTTTCACTCGTGCGAACAAGATTCAGTTACATATTCCCAATCCGGCGGCCGCTAACACTCTGGCATGCACGGTGGACTCGAACCCGCAGGTTTTACAAAACTTATTGTTCATCGATAATACCTTCTAAGTACATATTCCTAGCTAATCTAAAGGTTCGGGCGATCTTTTTCTTTATAGTTTCTACTATTTGCTTGAGGGTTTCTAGCTCTACTAGCTGCGCATCTACTCTAACAGAACTTAAGGCTATAGCTTCGGTGAGCAAAATCTCTGCTTGAGTCTGCAAAAAGCCTCTTGAAGGTAAAAATCATTGGATAAAGCCGCATCTCTTGAAATCTTCATTTCTGCAACCTGCTTCTACATATTGAGTACTCTTTCCTTTTGATTGTCAAGATGGTTTTCTCTTCGTTCGATCTCTTGGTTTTGGAACTGTATCGTTTGTGAATATGCATCCCTTTCTTGTCGGAGATCTGTTATCAGTTTCTGTGTTTGAGCTTCCTTGGTCAGTTTTCGCCGTAGAATATCGTTTACCTCGTCGAATTGTATCTTACATTTCTGGAGTTCTTTAGCTCTTTGCACTGCCAGCTCGAATTGTTCTTGGCCTTTTTGTACCACTTCATCTAGCTGCACTCTGGTTTCTTCCAGTAGATTTCCTAATGCGACTCTGGCATCCTCCTTATCCTTGAGTAATAGATTTAGTTTAATCATTTCTGCATCGGCAACAAGCAACAGTTCCTCCTTCTCTTTCGCTGCTTCCAGGGCTTCATCTCGTTGAGTTGTAATTTGTTCCTGTTCTTGAAGTCTGGTCTGTAATTGCTGTATTTGTGCATGTAGTGCATGGTTTTCAGCCTTTACTGCTTGTAACTCCTCTTGGAGGGGAGTGATATCTGCCTCCATTACTTCCAATTTGTGTTGAAAGTCTTCTCGAACAACGTCTTTGATTTGCTTCAATTGTTGCGGCAGTCGTTGTGATAAAGCGATTAGCAGCTGACCCATTGATTCTAACTCAGAGAATATGGGGATGGATGGGAGTGGAGGAGGATGACGAGGTTGGGACGAGGATGCCGTGAGGAGTTGTTGGGAGTTCGGTGGAGAGTAGTTAGGTGATGATGAAGAAGAGGCTGTGGCTTCGTTGGGGTGGGTGGGTTGGATAGGGATAATGGGTTCGGCTGGGGGTTCGGGTGGATGGATAGGAAGAACAGTAGTTGCGGTGATTACCTTTTCGGTGGGTTGTGTAGTATCTTCGGCTGTGGAGTCAACTGCCTTAAGCAGTTCTTCGAGTACTTCTTTAGCAACTTGTTCTTGATCTGCCTGCTGTTCTTCTTCAGACTGTTGTTGGGATGCCTCTTCTGTAGAAGTTGTGTCGGCTTCAGTCCGATTTTCCTGTTCCTGTTGTTCCTGAGAAGATGATTGTGTGGAAGATTCGTGCTGCATTGATGTGGCGGTATCATGGAATGTGTCTTCATCTTGATTTTCTTCTTCTTTGTCATTCCCTTCATTTCCTTCGGCTGATCCCTGGGCTTCACTTTCAGAAGAACTTATTCTGATTCTCTTTCGTCTGAAGAGTTGATTCAGCTCCTCTTCATCTTCTTCCTCATCGTCCCATAACTGTACAAATTCCTCATGTCTTAGAACAGGCCCTCGGGGTGGTGGTTGTGCTTCAAGGATGGCCGGAAAAAGGAAGGATAGTATATGCGGCAATCTGGACCTTGGCGTGCCTCCCTTGTTCACCTGTTTGATTATTGCTACGCATTCCTTGTGAATGCAGTGGAAAAAGTATGAGGCAAAATTCACTGGTTCTCGGGAAGCTAAGTCTATGGCTGAGTAGAAGGGGTGAGATATGCCATAAGTTCGCTTTTGGAGGTTTAGGATTGCTACTAAAAACTGAAGGGCGGATCTCTCTGGTTCTGATCGACACAGAATCGCGTATTCGTTTGATGAATACCTAGGGAACAATTGTATCATGGTTGTTACAGTGAGGTTTGGGCCATTTTGTCGACCTTGCGAAGGGAGTCGAAACGACTCAGCGAAGGTTTGGAAAGTGATCAATGTACGGGATGGTAGGGAGGTGATTGGCCAACTCTGCTCTGTAGCAGGTGTGTTGGTGATGGCGAAGATTATCTGGGCGAAGAATGGGTGGGACTCCACTGAATGCCAAGGCAATTCAGCAAAGTTGTGAAGCCCAGGAATGCGCAGGTACTCTCCTACGTCGGCAAGGAGTCCATCATGGAAGGCGGCGTAGTTAGCCAAAGCTTCCATGGCGCAGACAAAGACAGCAAACACAAGCACGCAAAGCACAGGGTAAGCACACAGAGCACAAATCACACAAACACAATAGCGATTTTTGGCGAAACAAAAAAGGTTAAGTAGATGCGTATTGGTGGAGAGCAATCAAGGATGACTAATCATTGCGCGGTATTGAAATGATAATTCTTAACTTCGATGTTCATGCGTGAGTAGCTGGCAAGGGCAGGGCGGCTGTGGACATAATTAGTTAACAAAACGCGGATATCTACAGTCTTATTTTATTAAGCATGTCAAAAAAGAAAAGAAAATAAAGAAAAGAGAATGCCAAAAAAAAAACGTGGCTAAGTGAAACGTTTCAGTGTGGGTTAGATGTGTGTTGATACGGCCACAGCTTCGAACCGCTGATGACTTTCGGAAGAGGGATTCCAGTCAACGTAGTCAACCGAAAAGTTGTTGGGCCCACTTGTTCAGAAATTCGGTAGGGACCAAACCATCGCAACTTGAATTTGCTAGCAGAGCGATTCGACTTTGCATTGTAAAAGAGTACAAGTTGTCCCACCGAAAAATTGGAGTCTTTAGATATCGATCATGTGTTCGAGCTTGTCTTAGTTGTACTTCCTGCATAGTCAAAAAACTGTGCCATCGTTGCTCGTCTAATTCTCTGAGTGTATCCAACCGAAATGACAATGATTCTTTAGGTAGCAGTTTTTGAGTGATTGCTACTCGTAAACTTGGTATAACTATCTCCATCGGTGCTATTGCTTCTAATCCATAAGCTAGTTTGAAAGGGGTTAATCCTGTTGTTACCTTGTATGTAGTCCGATATGCCCATAATACTGCAGGTAGCAGTTGGTCCCATCTTTCCGGTGCTTCCATAATCAATTTCCGAAGCATATTCAACAAACTTTTGTTTGTACTTTTAGCCAAACCATTAGCACGAGGATGATAAGGAGAACTAAACTTATGCGTGACCTGGAACAAATGTGTGAGTACTTTCATTAAATTGTTAACAAAATGAGTGCCTTGATCTGTAACAAGTTCTAGTGGTAAACCAAAACGTGGAAAGACATCGGTTAGCAGACACTTTGCTACCGCAACAGCTGTAGCACATCGTAAAGCCCAGGCTTCTGCCCATCTGGTAGCATAATCTGTACATGTTAAAATATAACAATTATTACTGAGGATTGCTGGAGGTGTAATTGGTCCGATAAGATCTAGACCCCACTTCTGGAAAGGTTCCAATGGCAGGACAGGTTGTAGCGAAAAATAATGACGTGGTAACGGCTGTCCAGACCTCTACCTCTGACAATTATCACATTTTTTGACAAACTGCAATACATCCCTGTACACAGTAGGCCACCAGAGACCACTTTGCAGAATTTTCCGGTGTGTTAAGTCTGCAGCAAAAATGGCCACCGGAAGGAATTGAGTGAGCCAAATTAATGACTGAGTTAACTTCATGTGGTGGAATGTAATGAAGTAAAACTCCAGTGTGATCTATATAGTATAATTCCCCAGCAATCAACCAAAATCGGCGACTAAAAACTGCAATTTTCTTACGTATTGCCGTAGAAGTCTGAGATGGAAGGCATCCATCAGTGAGAAAGGTCAATATTTGATCATAGTATGTAGATGGCATAGGCGGTTCTGTAATTTCATCATGGGTTGGTTCAGAAACATAACTTGCTGGTGTTGTGTCATCTACACCGACCGGAGCTTCACCGGAATCTAAGCGAGACAAAAAATCTGCTAAGGCATGTGAACTGCCTGGTCAATGAATAACTTCGTAGTCAAACTCTTGTAAAAGCAAGACCCATCGTGCTAATCGTCCTCCTAGATGTTGTTGCCGAACTAGATATACAAGTGCAGCATGATCTACATGAAAAGTAAATTTACGGCCCAGTAAATAATGCATGAATTTCTTGATAGAATATACTAGACCTAAACATTCTCTTTCTGTTACAGAGTAATTCTTTTCAGCAGGGGCCAATCTTCGACTTGCATAGTACACTGACCTGAACCACTTATTGGTTTGTTGCATTAGAACGGTTCCTATTGCTATATCTGAAGCATCAACAAATACATGAAATGGGCGATCCCAGTTAGGAGGCTGTAAGATGGGAACTTGTGTTAATAAACACTTTAAACGATCAAATGCTATCTGACATTCCTGAGTCCACTCAAACTGTCGAGGAGTCTTGGTGATTAGTCTGTTCAGTGGTATTGCCAAGTGAGCAAGCCATCGTGAGTGTCGTCCATGCCATCTTACTTGGCCCATGAAGCGCATTACTTCCTTTGGTGTAGTGGGCACAAGAGCTTCTAACACAGCTGAAATTTTATCTGGATCCACCTGTATACCTTGTGCAGATACAATGTGGCCAAGTAGCTTTCCACATGAAACCGCAAACACAGATTTGTTTGGGTTCAAACAAAGTCTGTATTCTCTGCACTTTTCAAAGCAACACCGTAAATGGAACAAGTGTGCTACCATCTTGCCAAATAACAAAAAATCATCAAGATAAACTTGCATAAATGATGTGAGGTACGGGGAGAATATTTCCTGCATGCATCTTTGAAAAGTACTAGGGGCATTTCTTAAGCCAAACCACATAACAGTACATGCGAACACGCCCCAATTGGTTATGAAGGCGGTCTTCAGTATATCCTATTCAGCCATTCTAACTTGATTATAACCACTGTATCCATCTAGGAATGAGTACATTTCATGTCCTGCTACTCTATCAAGCATTGTGTCCAGAAAAGGTAGTGGAAATGGATCCGGCACCGTAGCCAAGTTTAGTTTTCGGTAATCTACACATATTTGTAACTGCTTATTCTTTTTAGGCACAATAACAATTGGTGAGATCCATTCAGCATGCTCTACTGGTACAATGAATCCAACCTTCAATAACCTATCCAGTTCTGCCTTTACCTGTGATGCATAGTTTGGATTCATCCGGTAGCTGGTTTGCTTGATCGGTCTTGCTTCTGGCTTCAGCATGACCTTGTGTTGGTAGATGTGCGGGTCCAGACCTCTCATGTCTTTGTAATCACATGCAAATACATCAAAAAATTCTCGAAGTAGCTGAATTAAGTTCGCTTGAAATATTTCCGGTAAGTTTTCCTTTATCTTGACAGGACGCGGATGGTCTTCGTCTGTTAAATTATAAGTTACCAATTGATCCTCTGGAACATAAAATTATCGGGGCTTCTCTATATCGTCAACTGGCTTAAAAAGTTGTTGCAATTCAGCGTCATCTATAGCAGTAGTATCTTCTTTGTTATCTTCTTCTGTTACAGGCATCACCGTACAAACTGCGGTATTCCAGTTATCTACAACAGATTGTAGATCCACAGTTCCTAAGGAGATCAAATCAATATTGTTCTTTAAAAATTCTTCTTCTTCATCATCTGACAACCCATCTAGCATATGGACTGGTTCTGCAAAATACGGTCTAGCATGCAACTTGCAAGGTTGTATAGCATCTAATTTTACAACGTATTTATGATTATTGTCTTTGAAAGTGAGTTCCTGTGCAGACCAATCTTATATCACCTTAGCGTGCTTCAGCCAAGGTCGGCCGAAAAGGAGATTATAATCAAGGGTGGATTCCGGTAATTCTAGTATGACAAAGGTCATCTTAAATGTTGTACCTTGTAAAGTTATTGGTACATTTCGTACAAGTCCTACTGGATGGACTCTTGATGGTCGGCCGTTCTGACAAAATACTGAACTGGTTCGATGTTGGTCCACCCTAACTTTTTACACAGTGCAACAGTAGCAATGTTGACAGCAGATCCTCCATCAATTAGTACCTATGTGATTTTATGATTTTTATACCATACCGTAATTAAAGGAACTAAACGATCGACCGTAGAATCAGGTTCAGGTTGCACTGTTGCCGTTGCTGGAATACAAGAAGGCACATGACTGAACTGCTGTTGGAATTGTTGTCGAACCCCCGGTACTAGTGCAAATAATTGGCCCAGAGGAAGAGTGATAGATGCTTTAGATAAAATTTCCCAAGCCTTTGGTGATTGGGTTGTATTTTCCACAGATTCTGAAGATGATGCGCCTGCTGAAGATGATGTGCCTGCTGCTGAATTAAAATCCTGTTGTTGTGTTCCTTCCTTGGTTAACGGAGTCTGGGTCACCGGAATAGGATCTGGGAAGACTAGAGGTTCTGCAGTGGTCCATTGACTAGCTTTATCGTACATCCTTTGTTGTTCACGTATGCCTGGTTCAAATATTTCTGGTGCTGGTTGTAGTTGTTTATCGGATCGGGTCTGAATTACTATAGCGTGCGTTTCTATTGGTGTAATTTGTACCATATTAGCCATTGGGTTTTGACGTTCTTTCTTCCTCTGATTATACTCAGCTGCATCCTTACAAAATCTTCTAATGTGACCAAATTCACCACAGAAATGACAGCGCGGTGGTGGAAAATTGGGATTTTCCAGTGGTGGTCCGGCCTGCCAACGGTTTGCGTTGTAGTTATTATTTCTCTGTCCTCTCTAATTTCGATATCCTTGTTGCTGGTTGTTTCTCATTTGCAGAGGTACATAATGATTTGCTGGCTGCCCTGGTTCCTGTATAATTGCATTGACAGTTGCTGTTCCCTGCACTTTGGCGTTATATGCGCAGTTTTCGGTGGTGTGTCCGGTAGTGTTATAGATAGCACAAAACAACTGATTAAGTGCACAAGTGGCACTAGTATGGCCTGAATTCTTGCATGTGGTGCAGTACATCTGTCTAGTCGGGTCTTCGGCGATATTTTTATTTGCTTTTAACCACTCTAGATCTTCTGTAAATCCTCCAACCTTGTTTTCCAACTGCAAAGCCATTGCGATCACTGCATCTAGCGTCATAGCTCCTACACACCGTATGATCATAATCTGTTTAAGTTGTGGAGTCAGGCCATTGATGAACCATTGAGTAATAACGTCATCCGGTAGGTTGGCATGTGCTGGTGGTAACTGCCTCAAATGAGTCCTGAATAACGTGGCGTATTCCTGTACTGTTTGATTTATCTTCTGTCTATTGTTTTGCAGATAGTCAAAAATTTCGGCTGGATTCTTCTTTAGCTTGAATCTCTGCAAAAAGGCATCTCTTACTGCTTCATAAGTGCCGAAATGGTTAATATCATATTCTGTAAGCCATCTAGCTGCTTCGTTGACCAATGTCGATTGGAAAACAATAGCCTTATACGTCGGATCAGGTGGATGATTGAGCACTGCGTAACTTATCTCAAACGTGCGTACATGAGCATCTGGGTCATCTCCTAGGAGTCCACCAAATTTGGTGTACGTTACTCCTATTGGAGTCGGCCTGGGTAGACATAGTTGTTGTTGTTGTTCGTTCATCGTGCTGATGGTTGTATGGTGACTATCTCCTGTATTCCGAGGCTGAAAATCTGAACCGTCGGAGTCTGTATCAGCTTGTGCACTTTCCGATTTGATAATCTTGTTCATTATATTTCGAATCTCGGTTTCGAACAGGCTACCTTCCTTCTTGATGTCAGATGTAGGGAAACTTACTCCCAATAGCAGTGACTGGGCTGAAGATTCACCGAGAAAGGGTAAACCATCGCCGGAAAACTGCAATTTTTCAGCAATTGTTACCGAAATATGACCGGAATGTGTCGAATCTTCACCAAAACCAGGTGTTTTTTCTCCTTCACTAATTTCCTTGGCTACAGTGTTTCTAGTCGTAAACAGATTTGAATCTTTATCTAATGTTGTTAAACTAACTTCAGGCTGCGTCCTGGTAGATTCTGGAGTTACTATATCTTCGACAGACTGTGCCGAAATAGTACCGGAATTTACCAGAGGCGTAACACGTTCCATCGGAATATGACCGGAATCACTACTAACGTTCTTTACTTTCTTGACAAATCGGTTAGGTCTAGCTGTACTTCTACCTCTCGGAGTCATTCTTAGTAAATTAAGTACCACAGGCTGGCGGTTCTTTGGATACGTTTCACCGGATCTAGTAACTGGCATGTAACATATTTTGTATTAATCGCGTACTGTTACTATCGATTAAAAATTTACAGTCACGTTTTCGCAACAGGTTTGCAACAATCTGTTCTGTTGCCACCTTCCCACAGATAAATGGTAATCTTGATTTCGACAGATAAACGACAATCTTGATGCCACCTTCCCACAGATAAATGGCAATCTTGATAACACTTTCGACAGATAAACGGCAATCTTGATGCCACCTTCGCACAGACGGCGCCAGCGTTTAAACGCTTAAACGTGAAACTATCTGTCAGAAACGCATTTAAGCACGTAAGTGGGTCCTTGGGAGTGGTAGGGGTCTGTTAGACAGAGGCCCTGTACTTAGTTCCCAAAATAACCTCTTCAGATATAGTAATATACTGATTGTAAGAACTCTATCAAGATTTCCTGACACTTACAGTTCTTGTCGTAGCTCAGCCAACGTATACCATAGAACACTATCACAGTTTCACAAACTTTGCTAAACAACTGGCAGAACATTCCCAAAACGAATACTAACACAATACACGTCCCTAACACCACAATCGCAATAAAGATTCGCAGATGATTCACTTCAGACAACAGTTTGATAACAAATCAACAGAACGAGACAGATGCTCCAAATTACCCAACCCTGCACACGGTAACGTCACCGCTCAGTCACTCAGATGAATCGTCACACTAGATCAAACTTTGAACAGACAAAACAAGACACAGCTGCGCACAGAATACACAGAATACTCAGAAATTCGTCAAGGTACTATGGATTACTCCACTCAACACACAGAATTGCTACAGACCAATCACTCAGACAGACAGTCTGGTGATCTCTCGAACATCTATGAAGTTAACACACAGAAACAGTTACCGATGGTAGACAAGACAAGAGACGAACATGGAACTCAGAATACTGGAGATTAAGCAAACAGACACTACAGTAACGACCCGCTCAGTCACACAGACAGATAGTCTGGGGATCCCTCACGGAACCATCACTTGCACGCCTTCCTTGATTTATCTAACTTTTTTACAACTGTTTGTAACAGCTTTTCACTCGAGCGAACAAGATTCAGTTATATATTCCCAATCCGGCGACCGCTAACAATGTCTTGGGATCCCATATGTCCCAAGATCCAAGGGATGCCATATGTCCCCAACTTGGATCCCATATGTCCAAGTTATGTCTAAGGATCCCATATGTCCTTAGATGTGATCCCATATGTCACTAGTCCCCCATATAAAAAAAAAAGGGTCATCACATGGAGGGGGGGTGTTGAGAGTTCCATGCTCCACCCTTTTGTCCAAAGCTAGAATCATTCTCATGCAAGCACGTATATCCCACATGCAAGGGAATTCTCCCAAACTCCATACAAGTAAGGCCTCCCTTCACTCCATAAAAGCTCATTCACTCTAGCCCACTGTCAAGAGTGTGCATCCACTCCTCATGGAGTCTCCATGCTCATAGAGCATCTCATGTAAATCATTTCCATTTCTATTTTAATTCATTTCATCATGTTTTCATATCTTTTATTTCTTCCTCCATAGTTTGTTAATTGTGTAATTACTAGTAGATTAGGAGTTATTTTCTTTATTTCAACAAAAGGATCCAAGGTAATTATGCTAGTACTTCAACAAATTCAAAAAATGAGAACCTGCTTATGATGTATGGTTCAAGTGAAAGAGTCAATTCAAATTTTACATGGTACATTGATAGTGGTTGTAGCAACCATATGAGTTGAAATAAAGATGTTTTCTTTAATTTAGATTCACCCATCACTCAAGGACATGTAGAGATAGGGGATGACACTGAGCAAAAGATTACACATGTGGGAGATGTTGCATTGAATGGATCTCAAAGCTTGAAGGTGTTGAAGGATGTGTTGCATGTGCCAACCATCACAAAAAACTTGGTTTCGGTAGGTCAAATGGTTGAAAGAGGTTATGAGGTGAGCTTCAATGAGCAAGGATGTTTTGTTGAAGACCCCATGCAGAACTACAAGCTCATAGCAAAAGGAAAGAAGCAAGGAAGACTCTTCACCATGGAGGTAAAGCCATCAAACCCTGACACTGTCTACTTATCAATTGGAAATAAACAGATTGCAGAAATCGACTTATGGCATAAAAGAATTGGGCACATAAACTTAAAAAGGATGAAGGGAGGATATGCAAAGGAAGGGCTTGGTGAGTGGTCTACTTGATCTTACATCTCTAAATATGCAACATTTGTGCCATGCTTGTCAATTAGGAAAACAAAGCAGACTGTCATTCAAGAAGGGAGCACATGTGAGCAATGAAGTGTTGAATCTCATACACACAGATGTATGGGTACCTACAAGGGAGCCATCCATTCAAGGTAATAGATATTTTGTCATATTTATAGATGATCATTCAAGGTTTGTTTGGATGTACTACATGAAGTCAAAGTCAGAGGTGTTTTACCACTTCAAGAGGTTCAAAAGCCTAGTGGAGAAGGAAACAGGGAAGTATATAAAGACTCTCAGATCGGATGGAGGGGAGATTATTTTTCAAATGAATTTTCACATTTTCTACATGACCATGGCATCAAAAGTCAATTCACTTGTAGGTATACACCTCAACAAAATGGGGTGGTAGAAAGGAAGAATAGATACATAGCAGAAGTGGCTAGATCTTTGTTAAATGAAATGAATGTCTGTAACTCTTATTGGGATGATGCAACAAATACAGCCATATACATTATGAATAGTGTTGGGTTATAAGGGTTGCCCACAATTCCTCTTATGTAATGACACCCTCTAGTACTCATAAAAATATCTCTTTTTTGCATTTAGGAGATGTGCTCATGTGAACACTCTCCTAAGCCCTTTTTAATATTTTCCTTATGCTATAGTGTGGAAGCATCTTAAATACATCCACCTTTTTGCACATATGTAGAAATCCCACGTTGAGAAATTCCCACGCTCCCATTTCCTTGAGATTTGGGAATATTTTCCAAGATATCAAAAGATATGTTAGTTAGAAAGCATGTGCTCCTTTTTGACTAGTCAAAAAGAGCACATGGGAGAATGTGCCTAGCCTATATATAGAGGCTCATTTCTTGTAATGAGGGAGCTTTTGGTCGTGCTCTCATGTAAAATCCTTTCAATGGAAGAACTCTCCTTTCTCTTAAGGCTTTGTGCATATATGTATTTAGTCTTGGAGAGTGTGAGAGTGAGGTGTGTGTGCATGCTAGCATTTCCTTTGTGTGTAAGTAGAGTGTTGCAATTGTCTTGTATTTTACATACGTGACTAGGATCCTTGACTCCCATTGCTCCATATTTCAAGCATGTGGCATAGCTGCGGGCTGATGGCCAATGGCTTGAACATGATGGAGAATGGGGTGGATGAAAGGAGAGTCTTTCTTGGGCCTTCCTTCTTGCTTCCATGCAAGGTGGTGTGGGTCTTGGCTCCCAAGGGCATACTACAACAACAAATAGGTGTCCAACCTCAGCAGTACATGGAGTTACATCTTATGAAGCTTGGAGTGGTAAGAAACCCAACCCTTCACATCTCAAAGTATTTGGTTGTGTGTGTTATGTTCACATACCTTAAGAATTGAGACACAAGTTAGACCCGAAGGCAAATAGGTGTATATTTCTTGGATATTCTTCAAAGCAAAAGGGTTTTAGATGCTATAAACCTTGCAAAAAAGATCTTAAGGTATCTAGGGATGTAATATTTGATGAGTTGCTGCCTTGGTATGGTAGCAAAGATGTGTTACAGGTTGATGATGCATATGAAGCCGAGAAGAAGTTCAAAGAGCAACAACAAAGCATGGAGATAAGTGGTCCAACCACTTCAAGAACACCATCAGAGGAGAGTACTACATCAGCTTGACATAGGAAGGACAAGGAATGAAGCTCATTCAAGTGAAGAAAGTAGCAAAGGAAAGGAAAAGGCAAATGATGAAGACCATCGATGGGTATACATGGAATCTACAAGTGACGAAGATATGGAAAAATTAGAAACTCCATGATTTAAAGCATCTAAACCAAGGAGGAGGAGATTCCTACCACCTAATAGTTAGTTAAGGTCATCCAATAGGGTTAAATACCCTATTCAAAGGTTAGCTTATGATTCATTCATTGCAAGACACTATGCCTATATGAGTCAAGTTATAGCTTGTGAAGAACCTAAATTTTTTGAAGAAGCAAATAAGCATAGGGAATGGATTGAAGCCATGGAGGAGGAAGTCAAAGCACTTGAAGAAAATGATAATTGGTCATTGGTGCCAATAACAAAGAGTAAATGTTAAACTAAGTGCTCATGAAGGTGAAGAAGTGAAGGATGTGACCATGTATAGGTCAATAATTGATTCTCTCTTGTATGCTACTATGACGAGACTTGATATTGCACATGTAGTTGGAGTGTTATCTCAATTTTTGCAAGCACCAAGAGTACCTCATCTTGTTGCAGCCAAAAGGGTACTTAGGTACCTCAAAGGATCAATGAATGAAGGTCTATATTATATCCACTTGATGATGGATTAATTTTACAAGCTTATTGTGATGTTGATTGGGCAGGTTCCAAAGATGATAGGAGGAGCACTAGTGGATATGTTATCATGCTAGGGAAGAAGATCATCTCATGGATGTCAAAGAAACAACAAACCCTGGATCTTTCATCAATGAAAGCCGAGTATAGAGGCTTAGCACAAGTCTCATATGAGCTTATGTGGCTCAAGAAGTTGTTTTTTGATCTTGATTTGCCAGTTAATGAAGTACCTATTTTTTGTGGCAACATAAGTAGCATATGTGCGGCTCAAAATCCGATGTTCCATGCAAGGTCGAAGCATATAGAAGCGCATTACCACTTTATTCGAGAGAAGATCATGTCAAAGGATTTCAAGGTGGAGCATGTCAATACAAAGGACCAATATGCAGATATGTTTACCAAAGCATTGGATGGAGTAAAGCTACAACACTTCAAGGCATGCATTAGAATGAAGGACCTAGGCATTGAGACTTGAGGGGGAGTGTTGAAAATCAAGTCTCAATCATGCAAAAAGGCTCAACCACGAGTTTTGCAAGTGGACCAATAAAAGAGGAGGACCCAAAGTCATGGAATAAAGTTAGAAGCTCCACCAAATTCAATCAAATTCAATCAAATTCAAATCTCATCAAATTAGCCACCAAAAAGTGCACCTAAACTGATTGGTGGGTGGTTAGCTAGATTGTAGGAAAAATAAAACACTATATAAGCATCATCCCACCTTTATTTCTTGCGTTGTATGCATTCCACGAGTTTGCCACTTAGTTTAGTGAATTCATAAACTCCAGCAAGCAGCCCCCTTGCTTGCTTACTTCATTTTCTCATGATTTTGCTCCTCTCTACCTAGAGGTGTAGTTAGGCTTTTCCAAAGCTGATTGTACCAGATTGTAGAGCATTGTTTTCTCTCTCATTCTACTCATTTCCATTGATTTCAAGCTATATTTGGTCTCTCATATTGTGCCCTAAAGTTTTCCAAAGTTTCAAGTTATTTGGCTAAGTGAGTTGTGAGAAATTGCCAACTTTGTGAAGGTATATCTCTACACATAGGCAGAGAGTGTTGCAAACAGGTAGCATGTTTTTCAAAGGGTGATTCTCCCAGCTGGAATATCAATTTGGGAGGATTTAAATCTTGTTGGGTAGCTCTTATATTCTACTATAAGTTTGTAAAATTGCATTATAATTCTCTATACAGGTGCAAAGAAAAGTTCAGAATAGTGAGCATATATGACTGCTTGTGGACCTAGTGGAGGGCAGCCATCTTCCATTTTTGCATTGGAGTGTTAGAATCATCCCCCATCAAATGTAGCATAGATTATACTACCAACCAAACTTTGATACAACTTCATGTCCTTGAATTCTTCTCCTCCATATCTGCTCAATTTATGATTCACCTCCAGTGGAGTAGGTGCTACCCGACAATCTTCCATTTTAAACTTGATCAACAAATTCGTCAAATACCTTTCTTGAGTCACATATACACTATGTTGAGTATATGAAATCTCCATTCCCAAGAAATATGACAAGGCTCCCAATTCATTGATCTTGAATTCTTTCTCCAGCTACTTCTTAAGCCTTTGTATGCCCTTCTCATCTGTACATGTAAGAATTATGTCATCAACATATATGCATATGTAAATAAACCCATCATCACTTGCTTTAACAAGCAAGCTACTATCTGCCTTAGACACTTGGAAACCAAGCTCTTTCAAGAACTTCACAAGTCTATAATTCCATGCCCTTATGGCATGCTTCAAACCATACAAAGCTCTCTTGAGCTTACAGACATGCTCTAGATAACATTTATCCTCGAAACCTTCTGGTTGCTCCATGAAAACATCATCTGAAATGTAATCATTTAGAAAAGAATTCTTCACATCTAATTGACATAGCTTCCAACCTTTACATGCAACAATACCTATGAGAGTCCTTATAGTTGTCATCTTTACCACATGACTATAAGTCTCATCATAATCTACACCATATGTTTGAGCATATCCTTTCACAACAAGTCTAGCTTTATACATAGACACACTTCCATCTGCATTCATATTTGTTTTGTAGACCCATTTGCATCCAATGATTTTTTTATTATTTGGTTTAGGAACCAAATCCCATGTCTCATTCTCCATCAATGCATCATATTCCTCCTGCATAGATTTCTCCCAATTTTCCTTACCTTTTGCCTCATCATGTGTAGAAGGATCTTCTTCTGCTTTCACCATGTAAGCATAGTCTTTAGTAGTAAAAAATGAAGTATCATAACTATATCTTATGGGTTGATTTCTGTTCCTTGGTGACCTTCTAACTTCTCCACTCTTTGAAGTCTCTGTTTGTTCATATTCTGGATCAAATCTTGGCAACTCTTCATTATCATTATGAGCATCAACAATCTCTTCATCATAAAAAACTTGAATCTATGACTTCCCCTTTCTTTGGGTCATGACTTCTTCATCACCTGCATGAACATTCATTGTACCTACATACCAAGTACTTTGCTCATCAAATGTAACATCCTTTGACACAAGGAATTGCTTTGTGGATGGACTCCGCGGCCTATAACCCATCTGCTTATCATCATAACCAATGAACACATACTTTTCAACTTTAGGTTCCAATTTATGCCTTAATTGAGATGGTACATATGCATAAGCCAAGCATCCAAACACTTTGCAATGATCTAAGCTAGGTCTCTTACCCCACAATGCCTCATAAGGTGTCATACCATTAAACGCCTTACATGAAAGTCTGTTAACCAAATAAGTAAATGTATTCACAGCCTCAACCCACAAATAATTAGGACAATTTTTCTCCTTCATCATTGACCTTGAAAACTCAACAAGAGTTCTATTTCTCCTTTTTGCTACACCATTTTTTTGAGGAGAGTACGTGCAATTAAATTCCCTTTTTATACCTACATTCCATAAGTAATCATTGAACTCATTAGAGAAATAATCTCCCCCTCCATCTGACCTTAATCCCTTGAGTTTTTGTCTTGTGACTCTTTTTGCATACACATGATAATGTTTAAATGTATTGAACACCTCTGATTTATCTTTGATCACATATATAGTGATCCACATGGTAGCATCATCAACATAAATCACATAATATCTCAAACCATTAATGTTAAAGTTCTTTGATGGACTCCACACATCTATATGCACCAATTCAAGATTCTTTGAATACATAAATCCTTTCTTACGATAAGTATTCTTGTGAGCTTTACCCAATTGACATGCTTGACACTTGTATGTCATATGTTGACCTGCAATATTAGGCAATCCAAGCATTGAACCATTGTTAATCATATCCTTAATACCTCTTTCATTGAAATGTTCAAGCCTTTTGTGCCAAACATCTAACTCAAAGATCTTATATCCTCCATAAGTGAACAAGGCATGACCAACATTGCCTTGAATCTTCAATGTGAAGAGCCTTCCTTCTTTCTTCACTGAAACAATTTCTTTACACCCATTGCTAGGGTCTTCCACAAAAATTCCATCATTAGTAAACCTTACTTCATGTCCTTTCTCTACAATTTGTCCTACACTTATCTGATTCTTTGGGATTGTAGGAACATACAAAACCTTACTCAAAAGAGTGCTTCCATCCTTAGCTTTTATTGATCCAATGGACTTCACATTATGCTTTGTGTTATCACCTATTTGAAATACATGATTACTCACCTTATTCTCCAAATCAATCATCAAAGCTATGTTGCCACTCAGGTGATTGCTACACCCTCAGTCAATGTAGAAAACTCTTTGATCTTCAATTTGTCTTTCACATGTTGAGTTCATAATTAAGGTTGAATCCTCTTTCTAATATGAAGCATAGTTGTAGTAGGTATTATTGTAGGATTGACTTTGAAAGCCTCTACTTGCATTTCTTCCAAAGAAACCTCTACTACCTCTACCTCTGAAATTACCTCTTTGATTTCTACCACCTCTTCCTCTTGAATTAAAATTTTGATAATATCCTCCACCATTATGATTATTATGCCAACATTCATGAGCTAAATGATTAGTCTTACCACAAATCCAACAATATTTGACACCATCTTTATTGCTTCTATGTCTTCCTCTTCCTTTGCCACCTCCTCTTCCTCTCAGGAAGTTGGCTTGACTAGTAGTGCCTTCATCTTCATCAATTGTTGCTTGCCTTTGTTAATCTTCTTCTTGTCCTTTGAATACATTGCTTGAACTATACTTTGATCAACATCACCTTTGATATCTTGCTCAAAGTTTAGCATATGTCCTAGCAATTGATTCAAATCAGGAGTGAAATGATCTAGTGACAATTCAGTAGATAGAATGAATGGCTTCCACTTCTCATCTCCTCTCAAACCTATGAGAATTTGTCTTAACAATTTGTCCTCTTCAATGTCTTCATCTACTGATCCTAATGCATCTGCAATGTCCTTCATCCTTGCTACATAATCAGAAATAGATTGAGAAGCCTTCTTCTTGAATGTGGTGAACTCTACCCATAGAGATGCCGTCCTTCACTTTGTAGTGTTTTGAAAATGCTCCTCCAAAACATTCCATATTTCAATTGCACTTTTGAGTCCTCTAATGTGATGTAGCAGGTAATCATTGATTCCCATGTAGATAATGCTTCTTGCTTGAGCATCCTTCTTCATCGATGTCTTGAAATCTGAGAGTTCTTCCCTAGTTGGGACACTAGGATCCTTAAATTCTGGTTTTCCTTCTTCATCTGTTGATGTATTCTATCAGGTGTTTACTCATAAGATGAGCTTCCATCCTCATTGACTAAGCAAGATAGTTTTCTCTACCCAATTTCTCCATTTGAAGAGAATCTCCCATCCTTTCTTCACCTATGCAATATATTCTTCAAGATTTGTGAATAATGAATGTACCTTTAATTTGAATGTGGTTTCTTTTCATCCTCTTGATAGCTTTCAGGCCTCCTTCTCTAGCTTTCACTTCGAACTTTCACCTTCTGAATCTTCAAAGATTGATTTTTGTATATCTGCAATAGTCAAGTTCCTCTTTCCTTCAAATCTAATGATTCTTGCTTTGATACCACTGATGGAGAGTGTTAATCTCCAAAAGAACAAGTTATCCTTGATGTTAGAGCACCTCCATATCAAGAACAACTCATAACCTCAACCAATTTTGGAAACCTATTGCCAAATTATCAACATTAGATTCATCATACATTCATCTCACTTCTTCTTATTATACTCATCTATTCTTGTTCTACATCTCTTCTCACATATATGTCCTGATGCTATACTATTATATATAGGCATATATGTGCAAAATCATCACCATTACAAAGGCATAAGTGAACTAATTACAAGCTTAATGTACATGTATATACAAGTCTTCATCTTCTAACCATGCACTTAACTTCAAGCCTCAAAAGTTGATCTTTGCTTTATTCTTTGGCTTCAACCTTGTCCTAATCATCAATTGATGATTGTTCTGCAGCTACAGTTGTTTGGTCCATTCAAACTTGGTAATTAATGCATAGAGGGGTTTGAAAATTTGGGCAAATTTATACACAAATTTCCTATAGTATCCATAATGACCCATGAAGGTTTGTAATTCTTTTAGATTTTTGGGTCTTGTCATATTCACTATAGCTTTTGTCTTATATCCATCAGTTGATATTCCATTTTTAGAGATTATGTGTCCTAACATTCTTCCTTGTCTGATGAAAAAGACACATTTTTTCAGATTAAGACACTCTGTAAGTTCTACATTTCTTGAATATATTTTCAAGATCATGAAAATGATCCTTCCTTTGATTTGAAAAAGTACATAAATCATCCACATAGATTTCCATTATACTTCTGAGAAAATCTTTAAACACATGAGACATTAGCCTTTGGAAAGTGGCTGGTGCATTTGTTAGACCAAAGGGCATAACTCTAAATGCATAAATGCCCCATTTAGTAGTAAAAGTAGTATTATGTTGATTCCTCCAATGTAATTGGTACTTGATTGTATCCTGAGAATCCATCCAAAAAATTGTAAACTCCTTTTCGAGCTACCCTTTCTAATAGATGATTTGTTATTGGCAATGGATAGCTATCCCTAATAGTTGCAGCATTAACTCTTTTGAGATTGATGCAAATTCTCAGTTTACCATTCTTTTTAGGAACTACAACTATTGGAGATGTCCATTCTATATATTCAATTCCATAAATGAAATGTACATTCCTAAGATTAACTTTGGTAACATTTCCCTTGTTTTGTAAATACAAACAGTCTCTTCCCCAATCTTGAACCACCTGCATCTATCTCATAGAAGATCTTCCGAGTAATATTTCATATGAAGTGAGTTGTGGAAATTCAACTATTGCAAAGGTGTGTTCTAATTCAATTCCACAAATCTCTATTATCACTTTTTCCCATAATCCTATTGGTGTTTCAATATGCCCATTTGCTGATTGGAGTTTCATTTTGGTAGAGTGAAGTGTTTCAGCTCCCCATTTCTCCCAAGTTCTTTTAGTCATTCTGGCTACACGTGCTTCACTATCCAAAATAGCTTTTGTATATTTATTACCAAAATGAACTGTGAGTATATTATTTCCTTCTTCTCCTTCACAATATCCTCCAATTTTATCTATTGGCACTTGTAAAATTGGTTCATTTTGTAGTTGATCATCCAAAATTTTTGATGTTTTTGAGATGAAGTTTTGCAAGTTAGGATTTTGTTTAATCAATTCTTCTAATGTCCAATGACATTGTAAACTACAATGAATTGTCGAATTCACTTGCATTTTCAACAATAGATCCTTTCTTCTTAGATGTTCTTTCATTCCCTTGTCTTCTTGTTCCAAAGATATTGTGTAACATCCATTCATTTTTTCTCTTAATATTTCCTCCCATACTTTCTCTTGTACCTCACCTATTTGTTTATTCATGAAGTCATAGTTTCATTTTTCTAGTTCTTGTTGTGTCTTTTCAATTACTTCCTTGCAAAGTTGCATCCTTTCATTTTCAATTCAGGTAGATGATACATCTTTTCATGGTTTATTGCACTAGGTCCTTCTTGTTGGAACATCAAGGTTACACTATGCTTGAGGTGGATTTGATCTACATCAAAGGCTATCGTGTCGAAAGAATATCTATTGGAGAATTCTTTTTCTTATGCTCATTTATTGTATTTTTTAAGAGATTTTGATGGTTCATTTACCATTGTAAAAGCCTTGAGCTTTACACATGTAAAGGTAGAAAGATAGTTCTTTGTGGTGGTTGAAGTTGTTGACGACATGATTGCTCCTACTTTATCTACATTTGTATCCACATGAGTGCATCTCCATTTTGTATCCAGGAGTCACTCCAGTTCTAGTCTATTTCCATTTTATATTGTATTTCCTTTGTATTTGGGTACCTTGCCATGCACTTCTACCAGTTTTATTCATTCTCCTTTCAAGAGACTTATCCCACATATGATGTAATTTTGAGAGCCCTCCCAAATCTATATAAGGAGGGCCTCTCCCCTCATTTCTACTTGGTTAGAAGCTTGAGGAGCCTACTCCATGCTCTTGGCAAGCTCATTTCTAATCCACATGAGTTTACCCATTTCATGGTCTACTCATTTTGTGCCTCACACATTCTTTGTTTTGTGAGAGTACTTTACTTTTCATTTTGCTTCCGCGTGCGTACTCTCTACATGGTATCAAAGCGGTAGGTGGAGGTCTTGGTGGTGTGTTTGGCAGTGATTTTGGTGGTGGTGCTTGAGTTTGTTGGTGTTGCTCTCCACTCACTTTGGAGAAACATTTTGCCATCACTTCACTCTTTGGGGCCTCATTTTGCCCATTTTCCCACCCTCCCACCTCTCTTCTTCATTATTTTGTACCCCTTTTAACCCCATTTTCCCCTCCCTCCCATCCTTTCTATTAGCATTCTTTGATGATTTACGATCTATTTCATGTTCAATTTTGAAATATTGAGCTTCCATCTCATTTGTTTTGAAGTGTTTATAAACACTTTTGTGCATTGCACTCCATTAGTAGTTCTGTTTCTGTTGCGTCAGTCATTTTCAATATGCATAATGCTATATGTGGTGATGAAGAGTTCATCAATAAATTGGTAGCGTTTGTAGTGCATCTCGGTCATCATACTAAGTAATTCAACCATCATTTCAAATCTATGTTGTCTTGTCACCTATAGATCCTCATTGACGCAAGTTCAACCATTCTAAGGATTAGCGCATTCATCTTTGCCATCTACTGAGAAAGCAATTCCTAAAGTGAACGCATCAGGGCCCTTGAGCTCCTTGGTGGCGGGAGAGAAAATTCAGTTTGGAGCTGTGACTTCCCCAACTCGAATCCCCCCTGACAACTGTTCACAAGCATTAAAATTCTGCGCTTGAGATGTTAACCACTGTATGCACGTATAGCAGAACGAGAGAGAGGGAGAGAGAGCGAGAGAGAGAACCAGAGAGAGACTCTCTCTGCAGCATCTTCGGCTGCAACCTTCGTCCCTGTGCAAGCCGTCTCAGAGAGAGAGAGGTGGAGAGTGGACGAGAGGGAGCTCGAGCAGCACTGTGCTCTTCCCTTCATAGTCAGAGAACGCAAACTTCGATCGACATTAAAGAGAGAGAGAGTATTTTCTACTGCTGTTTGCTCCGACGATAGATCCTCCGATACTTCTACAGAGAGAGAGACAGAGCTACGTCCATCGATGCGAACCATCTCTACTCGCTATCGAGAGAGAGAGAGAGAAACTGCATCCTCTCTGTAAACAAATAGAAGCGGTGCCAGGTCTGCTTGATTCTGTGATCTCCCAACGAGCCACAGCTTCAACCGTTCATGGGCACATGGGTGCATTGAAGAAGTCGTCCGATTACGGCCGTAGTGCGAGATGTAGCTCAAACAAATCTACTTCCGTCTGATGCTCGCTGTTGGTAATCACATGATATCGTCAGTCATTAAAGCTAGCGCAAGAATATGGTCTTGATGGCATGTAGCATCGCATAGTACTCAAGAGGCCGAAGCAATCATTGTGTGCTGTGGCATGTAATTAAAGCTAGCGCAAGAATATGGTCTTGATGGCATGTAGCATCGCATAGTACTCAAGAGGCCGAAGCAATCATTGTGTGCTGTGGCATGTATTTTTTCGAAACTGATTGAGATCCACATCAAGCGACCAGATAGGTCACGCGATCCACACTTGGATAATGACCTCATTTGCTCAATTTTGATGCAAGACCTGTTGCGCCAAGCTATGATGATATGTTCACATGGGATCACTAATGAATCATGATATGGCATCCTCACAACAACTAGAGTAACAGTCCCAGTTCGCTGGCCTAATGGTTGGGCCTCTCGTCTCTTGAGGCGGGGGCGAGGGTTCAATCCCTGGCAGCAACATGTAAGGGACATGTAATCTGGAATGATGTTGCATTGTGGCTGAGTGCCGTCGTTTGTCTATCCCTGCGGTAGTGTTGACTGCCATTTAACCCAGTCTTGTAAACCCCTGTTCTTGTGGGATAAGGGGAGTCCCATGGGTACTATGCCCTTCCTTGTACAATTGCAATTTCAAAGTTAAAGTCCGGGGGAGTAGGCCTCGGCCGAACCTCCATCAAAAAAAAAAAAAAGCTAGAGTAAGTGCCAACACTTGAATCTGCATCTACTGGATGGAGAAGCACATGCCACGTTGGTGCTTCATTACCATGCATTCATATGTTTGACATCAGTAGTGAGTTCATCACATGATCGAATGAATTCATACTCACTTGCTAACAAAATCAAAGGCAACACATTATTCCCGTGAACAGTTTAGGCGCCACATAAATTATGCACTACTATTGTATTGCATATGTGATAGTTTGGGCTCCAAATACATACGCACCATCTTGTTTGCTTGTTAGTCTTAGTGGGTCCAAAACAAATCATCCTTTTGGTGACTCTGTCACTTATATTCACTACTCACACATGCACTATTTTAACAACCCTTGGCCAAATCAAGATCTTGTTTGCATTGGCCCACAGGGTTTTAATCCTCAATTGGCATCATTTTGTAACTCTTCCAAGGGATTTCACTTGAACTATGCTAGCTCATAAATTGTATTCCTTATTGTAATCACCCACACATATCATTTGGCACTAAGTGCCCCTCACTGTACCATCACACATATCAAGAAAACAAAGATATTGTGTGTAGGCCTTGGGAGGCTACTCTAAGCTCCCAAGTGTGTCTTTCTCTGTGCAACGAGCTAATCTAGGCCCGTCTTGTTGAGTCACCTCGACTTGTAGGGCTATTCTAAGCTCCCACCCCTCTCCAAGAATTTTAAGTTTGGTGTCTAGTTGTTCATTTCAAGCTTTGCAATTATTTTGAAGCGGTATTTTCGGCAAGTATCTTTGATAGTGTTTCTAAACACTTTATCCTCAAAGCTTTGTAATGACCAAAAGCGAAGGTAGCTCATCATCCATGGCTAACTTCTTACCCTCTTTCACCCCAATTTTTATGCCTAAGGATGAACGCCTCAATGGAAAAACTACAATCTATGGAAAGATGTCATGCGCGCCTATCTCTACACAAATCTTCTTCATGAGGTAGTAGATGGGTCAGACCCCGAACCGAATAGGGAACTTAGACAATTGGCATGTGTGGAATGTCAAGGACAAAAGAGCTTTAGGTCAGCTGTTACTTGCCTGCGACGAACTGACGAAAGGAAATATCACTGCTTGCAAGACGTCCAAGGATGCTTGGGATACGTTAGCCACTTTGTATGAAGACAAGAACCCTTCGAAGATATATGCATTAGAGGTCGAGTTTCATAATTTGACCATTAGGCCACACGACACAATTACCAAGATCATAGCCCAATTTGAGGACTACCAGTGTAAATTAGCACTATGTGGTAGGAAGATCTCTAGTGAAGTCTTGGCCATTAGGCTTCTTAACAAGTTACCTAAGTCGTACGAGACATTTGTCACAACTTTGTATAATTGCGGCCAAGTCTTATGTTGGGAAGAGGTTCGTCGACTATTGCTCCTTCACGACTCATGAGCCAAATCGACTTCCTCACAAGAGTCATCCATGAAGGCCAAAGGTCCATTCAATAAGGGCAAAACCACAAGTCATCAGGATAGCAATGGATCTAAGCAGGGATCACATAATTCATCTAAGAAGTTCACCTGTAATTTTTGTGGAAAATCAGGACACTTAGAAAAGTTTTGCTACAAAAAGAAACAATCATCGAAGGCTTCTACGTCTAGGCAAGCATCCAAAGGATCCCAACATAGATCCCATTGCTCAAGTGAGGAACTCTTCATCTCCACAGAAGCCAATGGCATAGTCACTTCTAACTCCCCGCATGAGTGGATCTTTGATAGCGGAGCTACCTCCCATATGTGCAAAGACAAGGACTCCTTTTAGGAACTCGAAGAGCACACGGGTCTTGACAACAACAAAAGCTTACCCATCGAAGGTAAAGGGAAAGTTCAAATTACCAACAATAAAGGCGAATGCAAGTCTTTATCCAATGTTCTTTTTGTTCCAAATTTATGTATGAATCTACTTTCAGTCAAGGCCATTCCAGATCAGGACAAACATGTATGGTTTGATAACACCTCGATTAAGGTAGTTGATCCCCATACAAAGGATATCATTGCTCAAGGAATTGAAGAAAAGGGACTCTACAAGATAGCTTTCTTTGTATCCAAAGAATCAACCTCAAGTTTATGGCACCAGAGATTTGGCCACACTTCTTACTTATCAAATATATCTTCAACCCAACTTGTGAAGGGATTGCCAAAGATAGGGCAACTTACTGATGTCTGCCAATATTGCACCCAAGGTAAGCAACATAGGGCCCCAGTTCCCAAGGAAGCTTGAACACTAGCGAGGACCCCACTAGCCCTTATCCACATGGACTTATGTGGACCGATGAATATCCCATCCCTGAGTGGATCCCTCTACTTTTATCTTCTAGTAGATGACCACTCTGGCTATATTTGGGTATACTATTTTGAAGGCAAAGGCAGACACATTCTCTAAGTTTCAAGCTTGGATCAAGGAAGTTGAGAATGAAGCTTCGACTAAAGTTAAAACAATCAGATCAGATGGAGGTGGTGAGTTTAACAATCATGACTTTGATAATTTTCACCAAGAAAGGGATCATCGACAAGTCACTCAGCCTCATACTCCGTCCCAAAATGGAGTAGCTGAAAGGAAGATATGTAGTGTGATGGAAATGGCACGAATGATGCTTCATCACAAGGATCTACCATACATTCTTAATAAAAAACCATTGGAACTAAGTGGGTATTGAAGCTGAAGTGTAAGCTTGATGGAACAATTGAAAAGTATAAGGCTAGGCTTGTTGCAAAGGGTTATGCGCAAGGAAGAGGCATTGATTTTGATGATACCTTTGCACCTATATGTCGTATGACTACTGTTCGGAGCATCCGTGCACTTGTAGCCCATCATGGTTGGACATTAAAACAACATTTTTGAATGGTGACTTACATGAAGAAGTCTATATCTTCAACCCCATGGCTTTGTGCAGAAAGGGCATGAAAACTAGGTGTGCAATCTAAAGAAGGCATTATATGGTTTAAAGCAAGCACCATGTACTTGGTATGAGAAGATACATGCCTATCTGATTGCACATGGTTTTGAGAACAATCCAACTGGAAGCACCTTATATGTTAAGCGTGCTAATGATGTGCCTCTAATCATTGTTGTCTATGTTGATGACATGCTGCTCACTAGTCCTATTGAGAAGCATATTGCTGATTTTAAGGTTGATTTGCATGCCTCATTTGTGATGTCTGATTTGGGGCATTTGCATCATTATTTGGGCATTCAGTTTATGCACGTTGATGGTGGAATGACTTTGTGTCAAAGGAAATATATTGACACATTATTGTAGCATTTTGGCCTTGAAGACTGTAAACCTATTGCCACTCTTATGGATATAGGTTTACGATTGAGTCTTCATGACGCTGGAGATGAATTTGATGTTGTTCTCTATCAGCAGACTGTTGGATGCCTAATTTACTTATGCATTACTCCGCCATATATTCAGTTTGCTGTCTCATAGATGAGCAGGTTTATGCATTGCCTAGGTGTCAAGCATTGGCATGTGGTTAAGCGCAACTTTCACTACTTGAGTGGTACCCGGCTACTTGGGTTGTTTTATCCCAAAGGGGATCACTACCACCAGATTTGCATGCTTTTTCTGACTCTGATTGGGCTAGTCGTTATGACACTCGTGTGTCCACTAGTGGTTTTTGTGTCATGCTTGGTAGCTCATGCATATCTTAGCTGAGCAAGAAGCAACCTACTGTTGCCACTTCTAGTTATGAGGATTAGTATAGGGAAGCTTTCACAACGATTATTGAGTGTGTGTGGCTCAGATGCCTTATGGTTGATTTGGGTGTTGGTCAGTCTTCTGCCACCACCATCTTCATTGATAGTCAGAGCGCATTGGTAGTGCGAGGAACCATGTGTTCCATGCTCGTACTAAGCACATTGAGGTGCATTATCATTATGTCATGGAGAGGTTCTCTACTGGGAGATCAAGTGAGCATATGTGCCCATGCAGGAGAACATTGTAGACCTTTTCACGAAGGCTCTGCCTAAGGAGAAGTTTGAAGCTTTCTGCAGAGCTTTGGGCTTACTTCCTTTTGTGGAGTGATTTCCACATAGCTGGGCACTTCTTCATACATGAGTGCTAGCTCCTTGTTCACAGCATCACTCCCGGGGGGGATTTATTGATATATTTAGGTAGTGATGTGTGTGAACACTCTAGGACCATCGTGTCACTTTTTTCCCTCTTTAGGAGTTTTTTTTCCTCGACTTGCATATACGCCTATTGCCTAACAGGCTACTTATCTTTGTACATTGTAGTGGTAATACATTCAGTATTGTGTGTTGTGCTCCAAGCTTCTTCTTCCTTGTACTGTTCGTGTGCTTTTTGTCGATGTCTAACTGCAACAAAAATTTGCAAGAAACTATCAAATTTTGTCAGAAATTAGTTCAAAGGATATTACCTTGCTTATGTGAAATTTGCCAAGCCAAAAAGTAGGTCGAAGATCATGATTTAATCTTGCTCCTTTCTCTCTCTTTCTCTCTCACTCAACAAGTGGTCAAAAATTTCAAAGTCCTCCTTCTATAGTTTCTGCTCAGAATCGCGATTTCCCCCTTTGCTTCCTAATTGTCTTGTGAATTTCTTTCTGCTCTGAACTATTATTCCTCAATACTCACCAAATTTTTTTATATACTCCAATTTTCTCAAGTTCTTCCTCTTCTCTGAGAATCATGATTTTTTTCAGAGAATCACGTTTTTCTGAAATCTCATGAAAATTTACATTTTTGTCAATTGTTTCAATCCAATATATTTCTCCAATTGTTTCCCATCAACTCTTTCCCTTGGTTTTGTGTTTTTTTCAGTTTTTCATATTTTTATTTGATTTTATAATCCCCAAATAAAAAGTAAAAAAATTATTTAAGGTTTCTTTGAATGTACCACAAATTGATGGTAATGATTGAAAATTATGCTACTTGAACTTAAAGAACAACATGCAACTCTTCACTTCTCAATCCAAATAGAGTGAATGAAGTAATCTTTAAAACAAAGATAACACACTCACCTTTATACATTTTCACACATGATGATTCATAATGAATTTGAACAAATGTTTGTTACCATCAACTTGGAAGACCAAGCAAAGATCCAAAGCTCCAATGACTGAAAGCTTTGCTTACTTCCCTGGCAACAACACGAAAAGATGTTTATTGTAATTTGGAGTTGTCCTCTCTAATCATCATATCATAAAATATTAGCAATATAAATACCTTTAATTTGTCAATCCAAGAAGTATTCTAACACCACAACCTCTTCCTTATCGATGGTGTCCAAGATTTATCAACAAAATCAGCTTCAACAAAGAAATAATGAAATGTGCATGTAAAGTATTAGGTTTTTGTATATCTTGAGTTAGAAATGAACTTTTAAGATGATTCTTATACCTAAATCATGCCAATTTTCATGTAGATTAAGAATACAAAGTCAAAAGCCAGTTTTAGTACTTGTATCACCAAGACAAGACAATCATGATTCTGATGGAATGCACATGGTCAACTTTTCAGCAAATATGTTGATAATGAAGATAGAAAATGAAAGAATAAAACTTCACTCTCACGAAATACTCAAAGAACAACTGATTAACAAGATAAATCCAAGGTAAACACTTGAATGTTCATCAACAAATCACCATCGATGTCAAATGAAGTGATAAGGAAGGAAGGATAAGAGCTCTCAAGTTCTCATTCAAGTCTCCTCATACAAAAGTAATGAATCCCCTAAAATGAGTCAGAAATTGACTTATATACTTTTTCAAGTGTTTTATTTTTCACTTGAAAATTAAGTATTTAATTTTTAAAATTCATCTTTCTAATCCAAAAAAGGTTCATCTAACAATGGTTATGGATAAACATGAACAAGTCACTTCATAAGGGGTCAAAGACCCATAAAACATGAGCTCCAATCTAGAACCACAACAAGTTCAAGGTGGAATTGATCCTAATGATCTACCATCTTTAACAAGGACCATACATGTGAGAAAGGTAATCCACGATAGGGTATCATGGAGGTTTACTTTGCAGTAGATTCCAACCAATCCTTTTGGACTCTATAGCTACTTAAATATAGAGATCCTTACCATTTGCTCATCCATGAGTATATGTATGCATATCTAACTCTACTATCCATGTTTGAAGATGATAGGAGCACAATATATTTTCTAATTGTGGTAGATGACCAACAACACGACATGCCATGGATTTCCATTTTTTCCAAAAATAGTAGTTATTCAAAATCGTGGTATGAGGAATCCCAATCCCTTGATTTTGATGGTTCCAACCAATCTTGTAGTCACCACTCTACCACCTATCTCAAGTGTGTAATTTTTCAATATCGTTAAGTGATGGAGATCATTCTTGTCTTGGTAGTTCAAACAATTGTAGTCTCAATTACATTGACAAAAACTACATCTATAGCCTTAAAAAATAGTGTTTCTACTATATCTTTTGGGAAAATTTGTCCACATCCCCCGATATCAGGACAATCACAGTACTATAACATCCAAGGCTTTTGTGCCGATTGTGGCAAAGAGCATATAATCAAAGATTGTCCTAAGAACCCTATCAATGCTTCGAATGTGACACCGATCAATGTGATAGGTATTGTAAATAACGCAGATGGATCCAACCCTACATACGTGCCTATCCAAGCTATAACAAGAGCCCAGGCGCTCTTACAGACCCAACAGCTTAATCAGGAGAAAGTAGCCGGAACTAGTGAAGTTGCAGAATCTAGCAGTAAAAAAACAAAATCTTGGAAAGATTCTAGAGAAAGAATTAAGAGAAAATGGAGTAGAAAGATAACTGAGTTGGAAGGAAGTTTAAAGGAATCTAGAGCCAAAATCCTAGAATTGACTTCGCACGAATTGAATCAAGAGAATCCAGCTCAGAAATCAGGATCAGTTTTAGCGAAACCCATACCAAAAAATCTAGACATGATGTTTCATGCATATCAGGCTAGATTAAAAAAGGGACCTCAGGTAGCTGAAATGAGTAAAAACTACCCTCGAGCTGATCTAGAAATTGAGAGAACTAAACTTTGCATGAAGATGGTAGAATTAGCACAAGCTTTGTTCGAAGCTTCTAGATATCTTGGTTGGAATAACATGGCAAAACCGGAACTACACTTTCAAGGACTAATGGAGAGGCTAGAATATTTGATTGAAAGCAAAGAGAAAAAGGATCAGCATAGGAACCCTATTGTCCCAGAGACACAGGAAAGGAATGCACCATCCCTGTCTCAAGTACCCAATACAGAAAGTCAAGACAATTTGTCTTCCATACATAGGTACTCACATGAATTTTTGAGAGAAATCCAAGAAGAGAAGTGGAGAAAAGAACAAGGAACAATTCATCCTCCTATTCAAGAAATAGATGACTTGCAGGAACAATTTCCCCAAGACATTCCCTCTATTTAAGATGGTGTAGAGGAGGAACAACTGAGTGAACACACAGGATTTGAATCTAATTCTTTACAAGAATTACCTCAGTTCACAGGACCTTGGGAAGCAAAGTCTATTAATATGAGAGCACCCACGATAATAGTGAGGAATGAAGAATCAGTAATCCCTAGAAACACGGAAGTGATCAAGAATACCAAAGTACAGTGTAACCTTACTCTAGAGGAGTTGTTAAAGGTTAAACCAGAATTGTGGAAGCATGTAGCAAATCAATTCCCCGAGCTTGCTACTACTCCCTCACAAATAGGATCACATAAGAAGGTACCGGAAATACCCGTAGAAAAGATTGGAGATGTAAGCGAAGGAGAGGAAGGTAACACTTATCTTCCGATAACCCATCAGGGCTACACCACGAAAGCCATCTTAGATTCAGGAGCCGGAGTAGCCATAGCTACCATCGCTTTATGGAAACGTTGGGGTAAGCCAACATTAAGACCCACCAGGATGAAGCTACAAATGGCTGACGGACACATAGAAAAACCATTAGGCTTACTAGAAGGAATACATTAGGGGAAAAAATGAACCCTGCATGGGCCTTTTAGATTAAGGAGTGATTAAGGATGGACCAATGAGAAGAGGGTGGTGGCCACAGTCTAGATTCCTTTTTCACTAGACTAGGAGTAGGCTTCCCTTGGTTTGTGGTAGTCAAAGTTTCTAAAACCACCATGAATTCAGGGGTTTTGTGGAGAGAGTGGATTTCGAATTCAAAACTTTGAATCATGACCATTGGATGGTCCAAACAATCCAAGGGATGGTGTTATATTGCAAAAGTCAAGGCTTCCTTAAAGCTAGGCCATTGGATCATGTGTAGATCCGGCGGTTCCCTTTGAAATGAGATAAAGAAATGCGCAGAAGCTCCTCGACCGTTGGATTTCACCTATTGATCCAAGGATTGAAGTTTAATCTACATTTTAAATGGCGCATTTTCTTCTGCACCGTTCGATTGTTCCAAGATCAAAGGGTTGTCGATTAACATTTGTATGGGAAGGCGCCATTCGTTCTGAAGCCTTGGATCTGAGGTCCATCGGACGATGCACATTGAGTGATAAAAGGGCTCAGCTTGAGATGCGCGGCGCCGTTGGATCAGAGGAGCCATCCTATGGATGTGAGTGACTGCGTCGACGGATCAGCGCCAGTTTTTAACGTCCATTAGATCTTGGAGGATGAAAGGCCTAGATTCAGCGCGAATTCGTCATCTCTCTACTGTGCTACCGAAATTTTCTTCTCTCTCTACTGTGCTACTTGGGGAAGTAGCACGCATTCAATGTGGTCTTCCCTTTTTCTTTTAATCCTAGCCATTCAATGGGAAAAATCCAATGGCTTGAATCTAATTCGACTGAGCATCTAGTTGAGGTTTCTTTTTCTTGTATATTTTAATAGAGAAAACCACCCTGGTATTGTCCATCCTCTTAATCACGTACACTCTGAATTTTAATCCCTAAAAATTAGGGATCCTTACAAGGCCCATGCAGGGCTCACTTTTTCCCCTAATGATCTCTCACCACTTGTGGTGTAGAGTTTGAGCATACCTTTGCCATTTGTGATTTTAGTAAAAATCATGCATATGAGATGATATTGGGACGACCATTCATGCGTCAGTTGCAAATTGTACAAGATTGGGGAACTAATTCTTTGTACTTGCAACATTTAGGAGTGACTACCAAAGTCAATCTTAAAGACTATTCACATCGAGATGTACCCCCATTACAATGGAATACCATCCATAAGACACAAGTAGAAATAGAATCCGTGCACTCATTAGAATCAGATCCTTCTTGGTTGCACGAGGACACTCGTTTATGGATGTGTAAAGTTGCAAAACAAGAGGAAGAAATATTAGAAGCAAGGACCTTAGGTGCAGAACAACATCCACGAACCCTTCAAGATCCAGCCTACGCACCTGTAGTATTCCCTAACGAAGAGTTTGAACCCCATGGTTGGGCAGAAATCCTAGCAACCATGGATGTAGCCATCAATGAAGAACAATGGACAGCCCACTGTGACGAGGATGGCTATGACATTTCAGTTTTCACGATAGAGCCAATCATGTGCGATGCAATTTTAGAAGAGTGTGAACCTAACACTGATGCATTTGAGGATGCAAGTGATTTCGATTTAGAATCAATTATCATGGACCCTCCATTTGCATCAGAAGAAGAATATCTTTACGAAGTAGAGAATCACCCTCAGAGACAGGAAGAAGTTACGAATGATGTGAGGTTAACCACACAAGTCACTAATAAAAGTGAAGGGAAGAAAAGAAAGAAACTATGTTAGAAAAGGAAGAATCTTTGTTTGAAGTACCCGAGAACTTCAAGAAATATGAAATCGAAGATAGAAGAATCATGGTACGAATGCCTAATAGAAAGGTGAATGACGGACAAGTATATGATAACTGAGAGAAAACCAAGAAAATAATAGTTGCTATAGAAGGAGAAGAAGAAAAATGTACATACATAGGGCACGATTTGTGGGGTGAGTGGTCGTAAAGACGATTTCTGCTACGCCACCGGCGAATGAAGATGTTGGTCTGGGGGAAGGAGGGTGAAGGGGGGAGGCTGGATGGACGGGCGGTGATGGAGGAGCGGTTGGGGTGGTCGGTACTTCAGTGACTACTGAGGTATGTGCAGTTGTAGTGTGGGGTGGGGAATCTACAAGGATGGTTTCTGCTGCCAACAAACTTTCGGGGACGAGGCGTGCCTCCCTGGCTTGTTCTGAAGACTGTGCTCTTGTTGGTACACGAATGTATTCGCCGGGCTTAGAAAGTAGTTGTACTCGGTGGGGGTCAAACTGTGGTAGTGGCTTTCTTTGCAAGTACCTGAGCGCTTCGTTGGAGCCTACTCATTTGACTAACTCGCGGAATCCTTTGATGTATGCGTCTTCGAATCCGCCTGTGACAAGTTCCTATTCTATTATTGCTTGACTCTCTTCCTCAGTCAGCTTTTTGCGTGCCCAAACTTTTTTCGATAGTTCTATACAACTTCTTAATAGCCAGAGTGTAAGCTGCTGCTTCACAAGTTTCATCTTCATGTGTACTTGTATCCCCATGTGTGTCTGTTTGTTGTCCTTGGCCATCTGTTTGTTCATGCTCTTGGGATTCCTGAGTTCCCTGGCTGGCTTCGTCATCACCTTCGTCGTCATCGGTTGCTGTTCTTTCGTCATCAGAGCTAGACACAATCTGTCCTTGTGGCTGATCCCTGGGTGTGGTAGGGTAGCTACGCCTTTCAAATTCTTGAGAAAACAATTGTCCTTGTGAAAACTGGAACTCATTGGAGAATGCATCGGGCATTTCAAAATCAAAAGTTGGATCCAGTGGTGCTGTTTGTTCTGCTTCTAAATGGGGTATTGGAAAAGAGAAAGCTTCCTCACCAATAGTGGTGGGAAGTTCTGCTGCCGTGGTGATAGGTTCTGTGGTTGTGGCTGCGTGGGTTGCAACAGTACTGGTGGTGCCCTCCGTTACAATTGGTCTTGATAATCTGATACGAATAGGTTGTACTGTGGGAGTGGCTGTTGTCAGTGACTGCTCTGGAGATGGTTGTGGTGAGGGTGATTCCGGGACTTGTCAGCACGGAATAGTGCCTCTCATCCGCTTTCCGGCTCTGCCTTTGCTAGACTTTCTAGCCTTCTTAGTGGTCCCTTTGAATGCTTTCAGTTCCTCACTGGTCAATGCATGTTCGATCGGCAGGTCATATGCCAAGCACATATATATAATCCTTGTAAGTGCACAACATCCATTGATGACCTTCTTTCGTTCCCATCTATGTTGTGCCAAATAGAGCTGATCAATTATCCAACTAGCTAGATCAACCGTTTGAGGTCCAGTACATGCTAAGTATAATCCAAACCAGATTCTTTTGTGGGGCATGGTAAAACGATCCTGAGCTGGGAAAGCAAAATGCTGCATGCATATCCTTAAGGGCTTGGAGAGCTCAGGGGTTATAGCTGAAATATCCTCCCACTTAGTTACGTCACCACGTTTCATTTGCTCTGGGACTAGCTGTTCTCGCTCCGTCGGAGTATGCGTTCCATGTATTTTGAGAGCTGTGCGAATTAAATCTTTAGACAAATAAAACCTTCTGAATGGAGGGTCATTTACCAAGGATGGTAACATGAATGTGCCGGGTAGATCCTTGTTCTCTGAAGCTGTCAAGGTGGTTACTAAGTAAAAGCATCTGTAAAAATCAGGTTTAGGCAGAGGATCACTAAAGTATTCTGTAAATCCCGCTCGTGCCCAAACGTGCGTTAAATCTTGTGTATTCTGTAGTCCTTCAAATTCTCTTGAAAAGAACTGGTACTTGGCCCATGTGCAAAGATCAAATGCCAAATTGGCCTCAAATATGAAATCAGCGTCTGCTAATGGTCCTGCTAGGCCTTGAAACCAGTGAGAGTTACGATGAATCTTCTAAGTATATCCTCTAGGAGGATTGTCGATTGGCATGGGTCCTGGGAAACCTTGAAACTCTGGTGGTTGCATCGTCGGATAAGATTCCGCGAGTAATTCTCCAATATGGGCCATTGGTGTGCTTGGGCCAGCTTCTGATGGTCCTTCTTCGGTTTGCATGATGACTGACGAGCTAATGGAAAAGATCTGCTACAAAAGATTAGCACATTAGTATGGAAATTAATTATGATCCCATTAAAGTGAGACCGCAATCCCTTTCCATAACCGATGTGTAACCCGTGTAGCCAGGTGTTGTGAGGTGGTTAATGGAATGATTATTTGCAAAACTAATGCAGGTCTCTAGACGCCTACATGGTCAAATTATGCGTACATTTCTTGATGAGCTTTTATTATGCATGATGTGGGGTTTTGGTGTATGAATTCATACAATGTTTGGTTGAGGGTGAATCATTACAAGGGTGGAGTTTAAACGGGGTGGGAGAATTGTTAGATAAGGGGGTACAAGAAGACGTCTGGATACGTTTCGGTATCCATTTCCTAAGAGTCTTTAAGTGGGTGGTGTGTTTCTGCTGAGAGACAAAAAGTGGTATCGGGTTTGGTGGTATTGAAGGATGGAAAGATTTCTGAGGGGTATATATTACATGGCTTGAGGGTTGAACTATAATACATTGTCTGGGTACCCAAATCTACGTGGGTGTGGGTCGATTGATAAGATACTTCTTGGCGATCCAAATCTGTCGAGTATTTGTACTTGTAGAAGAAGATCGAGGGGACTTTGGATACTGACTCTGCTTCTTTTGAAACCTTGTCCTGTTCTTGTCTGCAGTGTTGCCAATAGCCTGTGGTTGCTGTCCTTTTCGCACCCATATTTGTCTCGGGCCACTTGTTCTGTGATGTTGATACTGTTGCTTTCCTTGCCTTATCTGGTGGTGTCGTCGGTCTGGGTTCCTCTGTTGTGGTTGACTCCTTTGTGGTTGGGTTTGAGAGGTCCATTGGACGCTCTGCTTTGGAAAAGAAGGGAGATCCAACACTTGCGTGACCTGCCCATTAGGAAGTGATTCGTTCTTTATCTTTAATCTAGGCCAATCCGCAGCAAGTTTGGAAGGATGAGCACCGCAGGGTATTGTGCTCATTTGGCCGCTGATGCAACCCACCTGACCGCTGATTGTGTCCATCTGCCCTAGCGGTTGGGTAGCTGCCCCTTCTAGTTTGGAGGAAGCCCTAGGGAAGATCTCTTGTCGTCCTTCTGATTGACAACTGTCCCTAGCCAAGCCTGAGTGGGTTGGTGTAGACGTAACGTGACTGAGCTGACCCAAGATCTTCCGGTCTTCCGTCACATGTATTTCATAGGGTCTAGGGTTACAAACCTCTGTTGGAATGCCGTTAGGGAAGTCAAGCGATATCACTCGCTTCTGCTCTAAGGTTCCAATCTGTAAGGAGCCTTGTCTAAGATTTAGGTCCACTGAGTGATCGTATAGCCAATCTTGGCCAAGGATTAGGGGTTCTATCAGGTCGTCATCATGGCACACTAGTAGCTTCGCTGTCATGGTCACATCCTTGATGAGGATAGGAAGGTCCACCTCACCCATGCAAGGGGTTTCCATGCCTCCTAGCCCTATGAGGTATGCCTCAACTGGCCGCATTTCTATTCCTGAATCCTTATAGTGGGACCATCTAATCGCACTAGTCGCAGCACCTGAGTCAATTAAAGCCCTGAGCTCTTGGCAAGGGTTGCCGTGCTCTAGCCTGACTGTAACGAACGGTCTCCTGTCCACTATGCTAGGATGAGTTCATGACTTTACCTCACACATAACCATGGGGTATCTGGGTGTTGTTTCCAGATGGTTATAATGTTCTCTCCCTAGTCCTTGTCTTCTTAGCTTCATGCGCTTAATGCGTTCTATAGCTTCTGCCTGAGCTTCAACTCGTATTCTATTTTCTTCCTCCTTACGCTTCTTTGCCAACGTGAGTCGTCTAAGCATATCCTCAGTAAGAGGTTCCTGATATAACCTGACTCTACAGCCACTAATATAATTAGGCATTATGTCTCCTTCTAAGGTGGCTAACTGTACTGCTCCACTTGTCGAGAGTCTGTTAATGATCATAGGTCCATAACCTCGCTTTTCTAACTTACGTGCGTGTTGCTTTAGCGTATATACTAGAACTAAATCTCCTTCTTTTAGGCCTTTATCTTTCACATGTGCATCAAAATATGCTTTCTGTCGCTTCTTCGCTGCATATATTCCTGCTGCTGCCTTTAGCCTCGTTTCTCCTAATCGTTCCAAGTCCATTATTCTTGCTGATAATTCATGGCCGGTCCACTGATGTTCTTGTGCAACCTTAAGGGTTGGTATCAAGAAGTCCAAAGGAAGCACTGCATTCTGACCAAAAACCATCTGAAAGGGAGTTGCATTGAGTACGGTCTTGTAGGCCACTCGATATGCCCAAACAATGTGGTGTAACTGTTTGTCCCAATCCGAACGTTTGTTGTTCACGAGTTTCGTCAGTACGTTACAAAGGATCTTATTAGTGCTTTCAGCCTGACCATTGGCCTGAGGATGATATGGTGCGGATTTCTTGTGAATCACCATAAAATCCTGTAACAAATATTCAATGACTTGGTTTAGAAAGTGAGTTCCACGATCGCTCACTAACTCTATAGGCAATCCATATCTTGTAAAGACATTTTCAAATAAGAATTTTGCAGTTGTGTGTGCATCATTCTTTTTTGTGGCTTTTGCCTCTACCCATTTCATAAGATAATCTGTGGCAACAATAATGTATTCAACATGTGTACCTTTTGCAGGGGGGTTAATGGGTCCTACAAAGTCTATACCCACTTAGAAAATGCACGTCCTCCCATCATGGGTTTCAATGGCATTTCATCTCTGCGAGTAGAAAATTGAGTTCTTTGGCACACATCACATCTCTTAACATAGGTATGTGCATCCATGTGGAGAGTGGGCCACCATAATCCTGCAAAGAGGATGGCTTTGATTATCCTATCGGGTCCAAAATGACCTCCTGCAACACCTTGGTGTGCAGTCTCTAGTATGCTCCGATAATCGCTTTCATGAACACATTGTCTTAGATATCCATCTCGTCCTCTTTTGTATAGATTATCACCAATAAGTGAATAGTCTTGAGCTTCCTGCTCCAGACTGCGTTGTCGAGCTAAGGTCATTCCTTGAGGGAATGTGTTCGTCCTCAAGTATGTCACTAATGGTTCACTCTAGTCTGGTGTGAGAGACACGTGATATAATGTAGCGTGCTCTACTAGTGGTCTTTCACAACAAACATGGCATTCTTTACACAACTTGTAGACATCTGCTTCCATCGAAGGCCAATATACTCCTAATCTATGCAGAGTCTGTAGTGTTCGATGTTTCGAATGATGTTGCTTTAGTGCACCTACATGTGCTAATTGCAACCAATTCTCATGTTCTGATTCATCTACACAACAAGCAAGAATCTTTTGATTATCCTATTTATATATACTTCTTGCTATGATTTGGTATCTCTGAGATTTGGTGATCTCTCCTTCTTTGATCTTTATCCTAGGATTCTTGGGTCCGTATGTCAGAATAGGGACTATAGGCTTAGCCCATTCTAGTGCTATCTCAAGGTTAAACAAATATGCATCTGGTAATTCATCCGCTACACCTTGAGGAGCTTCTCCTGAGGTTAATCTTGAAAGGTGGTCAGCTCTAAGATGTGTCTTTCCTTTCCTGACTACTACTTCAAAATCGTACTCCATGAGTAATAGAAACCAACGTATTAGTCGTCCTGTGTTACAGGGTTTGTTGACTAGGTACAATAGGGCTTGATGATCTGTAAAGAACTTGAATTTGTTGGCCAACAAGTAGTGTCTGAACTTCTTTACCGCGTAGATCATCCCTAATCCTTCTCGTTCCGTCGTGGTGTAATTTCTTTCTGCTGCGTTCAATTGTCTGCTCGCGTAAGCTATGGGGAGCTCTATGTTACCTTCACTCGTGGGTTGTGACACATCCTATGGCATAATTGGATGCATCCACATGTACATGGAATGGCTTACTCCAATCTCGGGTAGTCAATATAGGTGCTGAGCACAAGCGTCGTTTAAGTTCATTGAATGAATCTTCACATTCATCCGTCCATTCAAAGTTGGTTAAAAGAGAGTACAAAGGCTTGGCTATGATTGCATACATGTGTATGAACCTCCTATAATAACCGCAATGGCCCATAAATGCTTGTACCTCTTTGATGTTCGTCGGCCTAGGTAGATCTGCAATTACCTTCACCTTTTCTTCATCCGTAGAGATTCCATTTTTTGACACAATGTGTCCTAGAATTTTGCCTTGTCTGACCATGAAAACACATTTTTCTGGGTTCAAACAAACCTGATATTCTCGACATTTGTCAAATATCTGCCTTAACTCTGGGATATGCGTCTGTCTTACATTTGAATGAGCACATATGTCATCAACATAGACTTCCAAACTCTTGCATAAGAATTCCTTAAAAACATGACACATGAGTCGCTGGAAAGTGGCGGGTGCATTTGTTAAGCCAAATGGCATTACACGAAATGCAAATATGCCCCATTCGGTGGCAAAAGCCGTCTTGTGTTGATCTTCTGGAGCAATGGCTACTTGATTATAGCCTGAGAAACCATCAAGGAAGCTGTAAACTTCCTTGCCCGCAACTCTTTCCAATAAGTGTTCCGTGATAGGAAGAGGATAACTGTCTCTAACTATGGTGGCATTAACTTTTTTAAGGTTAATACACACATGCAATTTTCCATTCTTCTTGGGCACAACCACAATGGGGGATACCCACTCGGTATGCTCAATTTCATAAATGAATCCTGCTTCTATCAAACGATCTATCTCCTCTTTAATCTTCGTAGCGTAGTTATCATTGTACGTATAAGGTTTCTGTTTCGTAGGTTTTGCATCTGGAGTCATAGGGATTCTATGAGAACATATATCTGGATCTACTCCTTTCAAATCTTTGTAACTCCAAGCGAACACATCTCTATATTCGCGCAATAGGGCAACTAGCTCTTCTTCTTCTTCAGCTGCACCCATTAGACCTAGTCTACCCCCTCACACACCCACCTTTCTATCCAACCCATTCCTCCATCCATCTTTTCCATCTTTCCCCACAACTCCAAGACCCCTTTTTCCATTCCCACCGCCATTGACCTTCTCCCCCGTCTCACCTCCCCGACCCACTGTAACCCCTCTTTTCCCTTTCCACCAAGCTGCTCCAGCCATCCCCCCTGTAAATTACTCCTCAACCTTTGTAAATCCCGTATTTACACCAGCACAAGCACCCACAGTCACACCCATATTCACAGTCACCGCACTGGACACGTCCAATGACATGGACATCTCACCACCCACTGCACCATCACTCACTTCACTCACGGCACAAACATATTTAGGCACCTCACAATTTTCCACAAATTGTGAGGAAGCATGTAACGACAGAGCAGGGAGTCAGTGGAATCTTTTTTCAAAGAATCATGTTTTAGAAATACTTTTCAACAACCTCCAACAGTGATTTTTATGACTATTGTAGCATATGTAACATAGAAAAATCCTTTTCTTAATTTCTAGCTCCATTTTGTGCAAGCCGAGGAGTGCTCGAGCTTGAGGAGCTTAGGTAGAATGAGCGTATCAATTTTCGTTATTTTTAGACACCGTTTACCCTTCCAAATAGCATCTAGGACCTAATTTTTAACTATGCCGGTCACTAGATGTGAAACCGGTCAAAACTAGTCTAGAAACTATAAAAAGAGCTAGAGAGCTCATTTTTGAGGTTAGCTTGTTTGAGGTTAGAGTTCTTTTGAGCTTGTAATAGTGTTCTTGAGTAATAGAGTTGATTTCTCACCTTCCATTGTGTCTTGTTTGTCTCTTCGTAGTGTGTATGTATGTGTGTGTGCATTCCTATGCTTCTCACCTTCACTCTCACTTCATCTCACATTCACGATCTTCATATCACTCCTATCTCTTCCGCGGATTGACATTAAGGAGGTGGAGCTTCTTAACGTGGTTCTCACCATTGTGCTAGAGCAATAGCTTGATATGTACCTGCTTCATCATCCACTTTCTTTGCCTTTCCTTTGTTATCTTTGGACTTGCTTTTATCAGTGTATAAAGCTGAAGATTGATTACCTTTAGAGTTTTCTCCATTTTTGATAAGCTTTGCCTCTTGAGTAAGTAGTTGTCCAATGAGTGTATTGAAATCGGGTACATGCATGTCCATGTACAAATCCATAGCTGTGGTGAATGCTTCCCACTTGTCATCTGCCTTCAAGCCATTGATGACCTGCCTTACAATTTCTCTTCATCTATTACCTCTCCTATGCTTCCCAATTGATCTGCTATGTCCTTGAGCTTTGTGACAAAATCAGTCACATTTTGTTTGGGAGCCTTCTTGAGAGTTGTGAAATCCAGCCATAGTTGATGCTTCCTAGCTTTGGTACTTGAAGAGAAGAAGGCTTCAAGTGCATCTCACACTTCCTGAGATGTCTTAAAACTTCTAATGTGAGGCAACAAAAAATCTGAGATAGAGTTGAGGAGATACGACCTTGCAAGTGCATCCTTGGACCACGACTTTTGTTCCTGAAACTTGGCATAACTTCATCTCCAGCCACATAACCATATAAATTTCTACCTTGGAGATAAGCTTCCATTCTTAATGACCAAGATAAGTAATTACCTCTATCCAATTTGTCAATTGATGAAGGAAATCCATCTGCCATGTTGTCCAACCTTGCTCTAATACCACTGTGAAGAGATGGATAGGTATGTGCTTGAAGATGAAGAGGTGTTGCAAAATCCTTGATCTACATAAGTTGGAGTTAGCTCAGAGGTGAAGAACTTGCTATTTTGGTTTATACACTTGTCCAGTGTTTTGCATAATTCTCTAAGCACAGCAGCAATTGGCTTAATTCCTCTTGGGGAATTTTAGTTAACTTAAAGAGCTAACTTTCAAGAGTAGTCTCATAAAAAATAATAAACCACACACTGAGAATGAGTTTTAACAAGTGATGACATCATCCCGATTTTCACGGGCTGCTACAGTTTGAGACGAGTGAGCAGAAAAATGAACATAACTGCAGATTTAGGAGTCCAATGATTATGAAAATTTTTATCTTATACTAGACATGAGGTGAATCCAACAAGCTTAAAATCACTGAATTTGGATGAGTACACACTGAGAAATAGCTCTGATAAGATGAGTAAAAAAGTCGGGTACTTGACAGAGAAGTGAAAATGCACAGATAGTGTTGACTTCAACTGAACATAAGATTGCAATACCCAAATGAAATGAAAATTGGTGAGCATATAGTAGATTTATAGAGCTAACTCCTCTGTTCTGATCGAGGGGGCGGGGAATATATGTCTTCTGGCTTTAATGCATTTTTGGCTAAACGTGGGATAAAACATCAGTGTAAAGTGCCTTATAGACTAAAAACAAATGGATTGTTGAATAGAAAAATAGTTCACTCATGGAGATGGTGAATTGTATGGTCAAGAGTCAGGCTTTACCACACAATTTTTGGCTTGAGGTTGTTATGTGTGCAAGATATGTACTTAACAGGTGTCCCATTAAAGCGATGCAGTCTATCACTCCATATGAGGCTTGGCATGGTTGCAAGCCATTTGTCGTTCATTTGCATGTTTTTGTTGTTTGGCATATGCATTAGTGCTTGAAAAACATTGCAAAAAATTAGATGATAAAGCAGTAAAATGTATTTTTGTTGGGTATAGTTCTAAAAGTAAAGGGTATCATCTAAATCATCCACATACTAAACACATTTTGGTTAGCCGTGATGTTGTTTTTGTGAAAGATGCTATTCAACCATTACTTTCATGTCTTAAGGAGGCATTTGTTAGCTCCAAAGACATTTATGATACCTTGCTGCCTCTTTTTACAAGTGGAAAATCTACTGCTGGTCCTAATGAGGCAACTACACAACCTTTAGAGGTTTCATGTGATGATGTAGATCATTCCATTTTTTATGCAGGTTTACATGAGGAATTTGTTGATGAGAGAGCTGATATTGCGTAGGCTAAAAGTATCCCAAAATGGCTAGTGCAAACTTTGTGTGACAACAAATTAGATGCACCTCTATCATATTATACTTGTTTAGGCTCTCATAATGCCTCTTTTGCATAAGATTGCTATGCTATGGCTGTGTCTAGTCTCTGTGATGAGAATGAGCCTGTTTCATTTGATGAAGCACAAAATTTAGAAAATTGGATGGCTGCTATGCAATTCGAATATGGTGCTATAATGAAGAATGATACTTGGTGTTTATGTGACTTTCCTCTTGACAAGAAGGCCATTGGCACTAAGACGTGCCAAAACCCCAAGATCGACTGTCTATTTGCTGAATTCTGACACTCGGAGGTCCTGATTCAGGTTGATGACATCATGATGACATCATCAAGTCGCAACCGCCCTTGGGAACCGCCCTTGAAAACCTATATAAGGAGGGGTTGGCCACATTCATAATCAATCTTGCCAATGCCAATCTTGGGAGCTCAAGAGGCCGTGATCACCAAGTAAGTACTTTCAAGTTCCAGTTCAAGTTCTAGTCTTATCTCTTGTTCTAGTCTTGTCTAATCTAGTTCTTGGACATCCTTTCTTGTCTTGTTGTAATCTCATAGTACGAGATCCTTTCTAGTTATTTCTTGTATCTAGTTCATATCCCTAAAGGGAATTCTTGTAATCCACATATCTTGTCTCATACCTAGGATCCCGGGTTGTGGGATCTTCTATATCATCTCTAGTCCAGTTTTCCATACCTATTGGTCCCGGGTTGTGGGACGTCTTGTATTGGCTACATCTTCTTGTATTATTTTCCCTATGTGGGTGCTCTTGTAATCATAAGTGTATTTCCGAAATCTTGTCTATTGTAGTTGGAGAGCACAATCTAGTGTTCCCCTGACATATATTGACACATTATTACAACATTTTGGCCTTGAAGATTGTAAGCCTATTGCCACTCCTATGGAGATAGGTTTACGATTGAGTCTTCATGATGTTGGGGATGCATTTGGTGTTGTTCTCTATCAGCAACTTGTTGGATGCTTGATTTACTTATACATTAATCAGCTAGATATTTAGTTTGTTGTCTCACAGATGAGCAGGTTTGTGCATTGTCTAGGTGTGAAGCATTGGCACACGATTATGCACATCTTTTGCTACTTGAGTGGTACCTGGCTCCTTGGATTGTTTCATCCCAAGGGCAGATTACTATCGCCAGATTTGCATGCTTTTTTTGATAATGATTGGGCTAGTTGCTATGACACTCGTGTCTCCACTAGTGGTTTTTGCTTCATGCTTGGTAGCTCATGCATATCTTGGCAGAGCAAGAAGCAACTTCCGGTGGCCACTTCTAGTTGTGAGGCTGAGTATAATGCACCTTTCATAGCAATTGTTGAGTGTGTGTGGCTTAGATGCCTTATGGCTTATTTGGGTGTTGGTCAGTTTTTTGCCACAACCATCTTCACTGACAATTAGAGCACATTGGCAGTTGTGAGGAACCTTGTGTTCCATGCTCAAACTAAGCATATTGAGGTGCATTGTCCTTATGTCAGGGAGAGGTTCTCTGCTGGAGACATTAGCTTGGCATATGTGCCCACACATGAGAATATTGCAAGCCTCTTCACAAAGGCTCTACCTAGGGAGAAGTTTGAAGCTTTTCGCAAAGCTTTGGGCTTACTTCCTTTTGTGCATTGATTCCACATAACTTGGCACTTCCTTATACATGAGTGCATGCTCCTTGTTCACCGCATCAATCCCAAGGGGGATTTGTTGATATATTTAGGTAGTGATGTGTATGAACACACTAGGACCACGGAGGCACTTTTTCCCTTCTTTAAAAGGTTTTTTTACCTCAGCTTGTATATACGCCTATAGCCCTAACGGGTTACTTATCTTTGTACATTCTAGTGGTAATACATTCAATATTGTGTGTTGTGCTCCAAGATTCTTCTTCTTCCTTGTGCTGTTCACGTGCTTCCGTAGACGTTCAACTCCAACATCCATGAGGGAATTCAGATAAGGAAAGGCTATCTATGTGGCAACAAATAATTGGAGTTGTTGAGAACTTGCTAGAAAAAGTTACTAATATTATTTTTCCCACACACATACTTGAACAACATTTTCAAAAGGTGGTGCATTCCCATCTAGAGATATCCCACACACACCAACCTCAAGAATCAATCCCTGAACCTGTTAGGGTGCCACCAATATAGATACCCATATTTTGTAAAAATTCAATTTCTATAATTTTATAAATTTATGTCCGTAGAACTTCCTAGGAGCTTAACCGTCATCCAATTTCTGTAATTGAAAAAGAGAGAGACTAAATCGAGAGAAGTTTGTATTCTAAAGATAGAAGAGAGAGTCTAGTCTGATAAAAGGGAGAGTCTAGTCTGAGATAAGAGAGAGTCCAATGTGATTACTTATGCGCCCAATTCTACCTTGTATGTGTCATAATCTCAATACAAAAATATTGTTCTTGAGTACATTCTCTATAATACTATACTAGTGTTTTGTTCATTTCCTCTCTATTTCATTACTCGTGTTATTTTTGAAGTACTCACAGGGAATAGAAGCACACTAGAATAAATTACCGTAATCCTCATTTCGTGAATCCATTGTATTATGAAAGTAAATAGAAATAAACATTCGACAACCATGATGGATGGGGCATTATCAAGAGCACATGGTAAGATGAAGTGATTATCAGTGCAAAAGGGACAAATGGAAAGATTCTCAGCAATGGAGAAGGAGTATGCCAACACGATCAGGTAAGTGGTTCTCAAAACATCAAGATGTGTAGGAAACACTTGGAGTGGCACGAACATATACATTACGGTATACAAAGTTACTAACAAAACTACTAGAGGTATAGGTTGTTGGAGAATTCCTGTCCTATGTGCAACAAAAAGTGTAGAAGACCTTCTCAGGATTAAGACTTTTACCTACAATTGGACCTTAGAATGAAGACTAGAATCAACTTAAGAACACAATGAACTTGAGACTTTGGTCACTCAAACTATACAATAATACTTTGAAATGAGCTATCCACCACTCCATTTGGAGTATTTGTGGTTTGGAAACTCTTCGCCTCAAAACAGGCTGCCTGTGCACTCAGTTAGGCTGAAAACTGGTCTTCACTAAAAACTTAATAACTCACACAGCATGATGAATTTGAAAAAAAATGTTTTATATAGAGGAAGTATATAAGATAAGCTCTCCAAGGAATATTATAAACTCTAAAAATTATACATACATTGAGAGATATGACTCACAATCAGGCTACCTAGAAATGGTGAGTGGCTGGACATAGTCTATGAGACTATAGAAAATGAAATGATTGAAACCAAATGAACTACCTTCAAGGGGACTTTAGTGCCTTCTTCCTTTGTACTTGAGTTTCCTCCCTTGCCTATTTTGTAGCCAAGTTTCCATAAGATCTCATGATGACTTCATGAGTTCTTCTCCATAACTCCTCCACTTCTTTGAGCAGCCATTCTTCTCCTTCATTTCCATTTTTGGATTGATTCTCTTTTGGCCTCCACTACTTGCTGAAGTAAATGCTTCCATTTTTCATTTTTTAATTTTCCTTCTATTTGAAGAAAATCCTTTTTTCAAAATATATATGGACTCACTTCTTTATTTTTTAATGCTCCCCCTCAAGCTCACATGTGAACTTGCACCTTCACCCATATCCTACAAATTGATTTCACCCCTTAACCTCTTTAGTTTAGAAGCATCTAAGGACTTTGTAAACATGTCTACAACTTGTTTATTAGTTCTAATGAACTTTATATCCACATCCTTGCTCAAAACATTTTCTCAAACATAATGATAATGCACTTCTATATGCTTAGTTCGTACACGAAACATTGGATTGTTTGTTAAGTGAATGCTTGACATGTTGTCACCATAAGTTGGAATGTTCTCTATCTGCATGTCAAGATAAGCCAAGAGCTTCGTAATCCTCTATATTCAACTTCTGTAGATGATAGTGGAACAATAGGTTGCTTTTTCGAGCTCCATGTGATGGGTTTGCTTCTTCGAACTCCATGTGATAGGTTTGCTTCTTCGAGCTCCATGTGATAGGTTTGCTGCAAAGGCTAATCCTCTATATTCAGCTTCTATAGGTGATAGTGCAACAATAGGTTGCTTATTTGAGCTCCATCTGATAAGTTTGCTGCCTATCATGAAGACATAACCTGAAGTGGATCTTCTATCTTCCTTTGAACCAGCACAATCAAAATCACTAAAGCTCTTCAACTGCAATTCTTCATATCTATAAAACAAGGCATGATTGACTGCGTACTTCACATATAGTAACACTCGTTTGGCTGAATTTAAATGTTCACTTGTTGGAGTTTGCATAAATTGAGAAAGAACTCCAATGATATAACATAAATCTAGTCTTGTGATCGTAGCATAGATCAGTGAACCTATAATACTCTTGTATGTAAGTACAACATGTAACTTGTCTCCATTATTTGAGCATAGCTTCACATTTGTGTCCATAGGTTGAGTGAGTGGTTTGCATTCACTCATTCCAAATGTGAAAAGAACATCCAACAGGTACTTTCTTTGCATCAAGTAGATGCCATCTTTCCCATAGGCTACCTCAATGCCTAAAAAATATTTCAACTCGATCTGAAATTTTAAACTCCTTATCAAGTTTTCTTTTTATCTCTTGTATTCCTGCAACATTACTTCATGTTATGATGCGATCATCAATGTATATGCAGATGTATACCTGCTTGCCTTCTTCTTTGTTCATGTAGAGAGAAGGATATGCACTACTTGGACTATACCCACACCTTGTGAGATACTGAACCAATCTTTGGTTCCAAGCACGTGGTGCTTGTTTAAGCCCATACAGCTTTCTTCAATTTGCAAACAAAATTTGGATGCTTTTTATCTTCAAATCCAATCAATTGACTCATTTATACCTCTTCTTGAAGTTCACCATTGAGAAAAGCATTTTTCATGTCAAGTTGGTATAATGGTCATGTCCTTGCTATACTCACTGCAATCAAGGTTCTAATTGTTCCCATCTTTGCAACCGGGTTAAAAGTCTCTTCATAGTCGATGCCATGAGTTTGCTTGAATCCTTTTGCTACTAGTCTAGCTTTATGCCTAGCTAGAGAACCATCAACATTTTGCTTTGTCTTAAACACCCACTTATTTTGAATAATCTTTATACCTTCAGCCTTTTAAGGAACTAGCTCCCATGTGTGATTGTCCTTGAGAGCTTTTATCTCTTCTTGCATAGCTTGTTGCCATTCTTTTTGTGTACATGCTTCTTCATATGCATCTGTTTCTTTGTCTTTGACCACCTATGTCATATATGCAAAATATTTTGCAATAAAACTATCATAGCTCAGCCTTTGAATTGGATACCTTGCTCTTGAAGACCTCCTTTCATTTCCTTTCGAATATGGATTCTTCAACCGGTTCAACTTTACCTTTGGTGTAATCACCTCTTTATACTCTTCTTCACTTGCATTTGAATCACTATTTTGGGTAGCACTTTCAACTTCAAATCTTTCATAACGTAATGGTGATGAGAAATGACTCCTTAGTTTCCCCTTCCATGTTGAGATTTCTCCATGTGATGTAGAAGCTTCTTGACCTAACATTTGAGTGCCTATTTGCTGAAATTCTTCTTGGACAACACCTCCATCATCTTCATAATTTTCTTCAAGAATCTTTTCTTTTCCTTTGTCTTCAAACCATGGTCTTAGCTCATCAAATACTGTTGATGTGTAAAACACCACAAGAAATGAATTAATGTGACACTAGAACACCTAAATGGTCTCCATTAACTCATTGCCACTCCAAACTTTGAGAAATGATAGCCTAAAGTGAGAACTTTGCTTCTATAGAAATTCCTAGTCACCGAAATGACATACCTTCAGTATTCTGCTAATTTCTCCTAGCTCGCATATTATTTCTCCATGAAACTTTATAGGCTGAAACTAAAAGAGTTGCGCTTTCCAACAAGCTATCATACGCACGAAACGGATCTCTAGAACTCAAGTTATGGCCCTCACAAGATGACCCTGTATGACCTTCCAAAACTGAAAATCTTGCCTTCTTTAGTAATTTCGGTGTAAAAAAATAAAAAATTCGATGCCTGGCATCGAATTTCAGTCAAGGTCGATGCCGGGCATCGACTTTGAGCTTTTTTAGCCTCTTTTTCTGCATCAAGAGCTTCTTTTACACACACATGAAGAAGACCACTTGTATGCTAGAAGTCGATGCCGGGCATCGACTTATGCTGAAACTCGATGCCAGGCATCGAGTTGCTCCACAAATATCATGTTTTTAAAAGATTCAACAACAGTTAACACACAGAAAATGAAAATAATGACTTATCAGCACAAACTCGATGCCAGGCATCGAATTGCTTGGAAAACTTGAACTTTTGAATTCATCACACAGTAGGCAAGCATGGAGATGATGGAAAGAGACTCATACACAGAACTTTACTCAGTTCTTTCTCATAGCTATGAAATCTCAGAAGTTTTACAGATGCTTTCTCACTCAGAGAAGCCCGACTATACTCAGTCGTATAAAATGAAATCCTTCTTCTACTTCTTCTCTCTCGCTCTCTCTCTCTCTCTCTCTACGTCAATTGATACAAACTAACTTATATAGATTTTTGTATTCTCATGATTGAAAAAAAAACTTGTAGAACTAAAGTGAACTAACTTTACAAATATGATACACTTGTGAATTTGTCCCTTCACATAGGCATGGGGTTTTCTTCCTAAGATTTGACCTTCAAATATATGTCCAATTAGTGATTGTTTCTCCAACAGCTCCCCCTCAATCACTAACTGACATTCCCTGTTTCTTCATATCATCTTCTTTTCTTTTACTCCTGCCATGCTTTTGAATCTGCTGGTCTTCACACCATCCAAGCTCTTTGTCATTATGTCTGCTAACTGATCTTTAGTAGAAATGTACTCCACTTCAATCTCCTTCTCCATTACCTTTTCTCTGAGAAAATGATACTGTATCTCTATGTGATTTGTCCTTGCATGAAAAACTGGATTTGCTGCAAGATAAAGTGAACTCATATTATCTCCATGTATTGTAGGTGTACCTTGATCAATGCCCAAGCTTTTGAACAATGTCTGCATCCATATGACCTCCTTAGTTGCTTACACAAGTCCTTTGTACTTTGCTTCAATTGATGATAATGCTGCTGTATGTTGTTTCTTTGAACACCAACTTACAAGCTTATCACCAATGTATATCATGTAACCATGAGTTGATCTTCTGTCATCTTGGTTACCTGCCCAGTCTGAGTCACTGTACGCTCTCAACTTCAAATCTGATGTAAAAGGATAATATAATCCTTCCTTTATAGTTCCTTTGATATATCTGAGAACTCTTTGACCTGCAATCCAATGTGGGTCCTCCCACTGCATAACTAAGATCAGGTCTTGTTAGTGTAGCATAAATCAAACTACCCACAAGAGATTGATACTTCCTCATATCTTTGTATTCTGCACCATCATATTTACTGAGCTTGTGATTAACTTCAAGCGGAGTTGAAGCTTCTCTGCAATTTTCCATATCAAACTTCTTCAATAGATTCAAAAGATACCTTTCATGTGATACATATATGCCATGATCTGTATAAGTAACTTCCATTCCAAGAAAGTATGATAACTTTCCTAGGTCACTGATCTTGAATTCTTTTTCAAGTAATCTCTTTACCTCCTTGATTCCTTCATCTGAAGCACCTGTGATTATAATGCCATCTACATAAATACAAATGTAGATTGTACCTTCCTCTATTCTTTTGATAAGTAGACTTGAATCTGCTTTTGAACTTTGATATCCAAGATCATTGAGATACTTCACCAGTCTATAGTTCCATGCTCTTGGAGTTTGCTTCAATCCATACAATGCTCTTTTCAACCTGCAAACAAAATTTGGATACCTGGAATCTATAAATCCTTGAGGTTGTTCCATGTATACCTCCTCTGATATGTATCCATTCAAGAACGCATTCTTTATATCCAATTGACTTAGAGTCCATCCTTTTGAAGCTGCAATAGCAATGATTGTTCTTATAGTTGACATCTTAGCTACAGGACTGAATGTCTCATCATAATCTATGCCATAGGTTTGGGCATAGCCTTTCACCACCAGTCTAGCTTTGTATCTGGCTATACTTCCATCTGTAAGCTTATTCACTTTATAAACCCATTTATTTCCAATTACTTTCTTACCATTTGGTTTAGGAACAAGTTCCCATGTCTTGTTCTCCTCCAGTGCATTGAATTCTTCCTTCATTGCTTCTTCCCATTGCTTCTTACCTTTAGCTTCATCATAGTTCTGGGGTTCTTCATCATCTTTGACCATATATGCATAGTTCTTCTGAGTTATGTAAGAAGTATCATAAGAATACCTTTCTGGTTGTCTTCTAGTCCTGCTTGACCTTCTTGGTTCACATTCTTCATAAGTTTCTGGATACACCTCTTCATCAAATATAGGAGCTTCTTCGTTCCTTCTTGTTAATCCACTTCTGGATGTACTTGCTTGCATATAGTCTTCATCTCTATTTACCTGCACAATTGATTTTCCTTTCTCACATCTTCTTACCTCTTCTTCAAATTCTTCAGCTGTGTGACTTTGATCTGCATACCAACTTTTCTGTTCATCAAATGTAACATCTCTAGAAACAATAAATTGTTTGGTTAGAGGATACCACAATCTGTAACCCATCTGCTTTTCATCATAACCAATGAACACATATTTTTCTGCCTTTGGTTCAAGTTTATGCCTAAGTTGTGATGGCACATAAGCATATGCAATTGATCCAAACACTCTACAATGATCTAGTGTTGGTTTCTTACCCCACCAAGCTTCATATGGAGTCATTCCATTTAGAGCTGCACATGGTAATCTATTCACAAGATATGTAGCTGTATTTACAGCCTCAGCCCAAAGATAATTTGGACAATTCTTCTCCTTCAGCATAGCTCTGGCAAACTCCACCAAAGTCCTGTTTCTTCTTTCTGCTACACCATTTTGTTGTGGTGTATACCTGCAAGTTATTTCTCTCTTAATACCTGCATTCCAAAGATAATCATTGAACTCTTGGGAGAAGTATTCTCCCCCTCCATCAGACCTCAATCTTTTAAGCTTTTGACATGTGACTCTCTCTGCATATGCATGATAATGCTTGAAAGCTCCAAACACTTCTGATCTTTCCTTCAAAACATATAATGTTATCCATCTTGTAGCATCATCAATAAAAAGAACATAGTACCTTGAGCCACTGATAGATCCTTCTTTTGTTGGTCCCCATACATCTGTATGAATGAGCTCAAGTACTCCATCATGTTTGAAACCTTTCTTTTGAAATGGTAACCTGTGTGCTTTACCCATTTGACATGCTTCACATTTATAAACCATATGTTGACTTTGCACACTTGGTAATCCTAGTATAGACTGATTAGCAACCATAGCTTTAATTCCTCTTTCATTGAAATGACCTAATCTCTTATGCCAGAGATCAAGTTCTGTAATCACTGCTTCACCATGTGTGAGCAAAGCTTGACCAATGTTCCCTTGCACTCTTAAAGTAAAGAGTCTACCTTCTTTCTTACCAGAGACAATCTGATTATATCCATTCTCTGGATCTTCCACAAATACTCCTTCATTTGTAAACCTGACTTGAAAACCTTTTTCAACTATCTGTCCCACACTAATCAAGTTTTTAGGTATTGTAGGAACATACAAAACATTGGTTAGCAAATCTGCCCCACTCTTGCATTTCACTTTTCCAATTGAATGTACACTATGTCTTGTATTATCACCAGTTTGAACTGTGTGACTAGAAATGCCTTTTTCCAATTCTGACATCAATTCTATGTTTCCTGACAAATGATTAGAACATCCAGAGTCAATGTACAATACCTTTAGATCTTCTTTATCTGATGTGTTGATTGAGTTCATCATCAATGATGTATGACTTTCATTTTGTGTGTCATTTGCATAGTTGTAGTAGGTGGTGTTGTAGGATTGATTCTGTCCCCAACTTCTTCCTCCACCTCTACCATAGCCTGCTCTTTGACTTTGTCTACCTCTTTGAAAATTACATTGATATCTTCCACCTCGGCCTCTGCTATTATTGTTTTGATTCTAGTTTGATCCTTGTTGGTTGTGCCAACAGTCATGAGCCAAATGATTACTCAATCCACAGATCCAACAAGCCTTTTTGTTGTTATTTTGATTACCTCTTCCTCTTCCAAAGCCTCTTGCTCTTCCTCTGCCAGTGCCTTTACCTCTTGCATAATAAACTTGAGAACTCGACTCCTCTTCATCCTTTGCTTTACCTTTATCTCCTTTCTTCTTATTCTTCATGTACATTGCAGAACTTTGTCCTTTATCTCCATCTCCCTTCAAGTCTTGCTCATATGTGAGCATCAAACCAAGCAACTGGTTCAAATCTGGAACATAATGATTTAATGAAAGTTCTGTTGATAAGACAAAAGGTTTTCACCTTTCATCCCCTCTCAAACCTGCAAGTAGCTGAGCAATCAATCTGTGATCTTCAACATCTTCATCTATGGATCCAAGACTATCTGCAAGATCCTTCATCTTAGTGACATAATCACTAATGGTTTGACTTGGCTTCTTCTTGAATGTTGTAAACTCTGACCATAGACTTGCTTTCCATGCTTTAGTAGTACTTTGGAAATGATACTCCAATGCATTCCATATATCTTCAGATAATTCCAATCCTCTGATGTGTGGTAGCAAATGATCAGAGATTGTATTGTAGATGTATGCTTTTGCACTTGCATCCTTCTTCTGCCAATGCTTTAAAGCATCAAGTTCCTCTTTCTTTGGTCGGCTTTCATCTTCAAATACTGGCTTCTCTTCTTCACCTGTAACATATATCATGAGATCCTTACTCATAAGTAAGGCTTCCATTCTCATTACCCATGCGGGGTAATTATCTCTGTCTAGTTTGTCAATGGAGATATGATCTGCCATAGTTCTTTCCTTCTGCTGCAACCTGTGAGCTTAAAGGATAAAGGATAATACCTTTTGAAGTTCTTTGTGTATGAGGATACTTTTGAAGTAACCTTTTGATGCCTTGTCTCTTCAAATGCTTCACCTTTGAAACTTTAATGGAAAACTTTACAAAACTTCTCGTACCTTTGTCATCTTTTGCTCTCGAGAATCTTTCTGCTCTGATACCACTTGTTGATGTGTAAAACACCACAAGAAATGAATTAATGTGACACTAGAACACCTCTATGGTCACCATTAACTCATTGCCACTCCAAACTTTGAGAAATGATAGCCTAAAGTGAGAACTTTGCTTCTACAGAAATTCCTAGTCACCAAAATGACATACCTTCAGTATTTTGCTAATTTCTCCTAGCTCACATATGTTTTCTCCATGAAAATTTATAGGCTAAAACTAGAAGAGTAGATCTTTCCAACAAGCTATTATATACATGAAAAGGATCTCTAGAACGCAAGTTATGGCCCTCACAAGATGACCCTGTATGACCTTCCAAAACTAGAAATCTTGCCTTCTTTAGTAATTTTGGTGTCCAAAAATAAAAAATTCGATGCCTGGCATCGAATTTCAGTCAAGGCTGATGCTGGGCATCGACTTTGAGCTTTGTTAGCCTCTTTTTTTGCACCAGAAATAGTTTCTTTTACACACATGAAGAAGACCACTTGTATGCTAGAAGTCGATGTCGGGCATCGACTTATGTTGAAACTCGATGCCAGGCATCGAGTTGCTCCACAAATCTCATGTTTTTAAAAGATTCAACAACAATTAACACACAGAGAATGAAAATAATGACTTATCAGCACAAAATCGATGCCAGGCATCAAATTGCTTGGAAAACTTGAACTTTTGAATTCATCACACAGTAGGCAAGCATGGAGATGATGGAAAGAGACTCATACACAGAACTTTACTCAGTTCTTTCTCATAGCTATGAAAACACATAAGTTTTACAGATGCTTTCTCACTCAGAGAAGCCCGACTATACTCAGACGTATAAAATGAACTCCTTCTACTTTTTCTCTCGCTCTCTCTCTCTCTCTCTCTACGTCAGTTGATACAAACTAACTTATATAGATTTTCGTATTCTCGTGATTTAAAAAAAAACTTCTAGAACTAAAGTGAACTAACTTTACAAATATGATACACTTGTGAATTTGTCCCTTCACATAGGCATGGGGTTTTCTTCCTAAGATTTGACCTTCAAATATATGTCCAATTAGTGATTGTTTCTCCAACAAATACCACATCTTGTGAGAGTGGTATCTCCTTTGTCACTAGATTGTAGCACATATGTCCTTTTTGCTCCGATGAATATCCAATGAAAATACATTTTTTTGACTTTGGCTCCATCTTTGTCCTTAGTTCTTCAGGAATGTGAACATAAAACACACATCCAAAAACTTTGAGATGTGTAAGGTTAGATTTCTTACAAGAATAAACCTCCTTGGGACTTAAATTATGCACTCTAGCTATTGTGCACTTGTTCATCAAATAAAACGCTATACTAGCTAGTGCAGCCCAATAGTTTAGTGGAACCTTCATCTCATTGAGCATGCATCTTGCAAATTCTATGATATTTCTATTTTCCCTTTTACTAATTCCATTTTGTTGAGGGGCATGTACCTACATGTAAATTATTGTTTGATTCTATTTTCATAAAGAAAATTTGAAAATTCTTTGGAGAAATATTCTCCTCCTCCATCAAACCTCAAGGTCTTTATGTACCATCCTGTTTCCTTTTCTAAATGCGCTTTAAATCTCTTGAACATAGAAAACACATATGATTTTTTTAATGCAGAATATCCATAATTTTCTTGAATGATCATTAATAAAAGTGACAAGATACTATTAGCAACCATCGATGGTTGTTGTGTTGGTCCCCATACATATGTGTGTATCAAGTCGAGGACATTCCTTGCCACATAGTTGCTCTTCTTGAATGGTTGTCAAGTTTGCTTTCCTAGTTGGCATGCTTCACAAAACTCATGCAGCCAAGCATCATGGGAGCTTGGAAGACCTCTTATCAATTCATGGGTGCTCTTGTCCTTGAGCTTGGGAATGTTGATATTCCCAAACTTTTTGTGCCACAAATCGATTTGAGCAATCCTCTTGTTTCCAAACTGAATATACATCACCTTTCCATGTGGTTGTTGAATGTCCAAAGTGAACATCCTACCTTCTTTCCTTCCTTGAGAAACAACCTTGAATCCTTCTTTTGGATTCTTTATAAAGTAGCCTTTTTCATTGAGGATAACATGATATACTTTCTCTACTATTTTTCCTATTGCAATCAAATTCTTTGCAATAGTAAGAACATGAAGAACATCATTCAATAGCTTCTTGTCTCCAAGCTTGATTTCTCCAACATGATCAGTTTTGTGTTGAGTTTCATCACCAGTCTCTACACATCCTTTTCCACTTGGAGCTTGTATATTTGTGAATAGATCTCCTTGGCACATCATATGATTGTTGTAGCATGAATCTATAAACCATCTTTGGTCATTACTTCTCGGGCTATTGTACTCATGCTTCATGGTAAGCATGGTCTGCTTGTCTCCTTCATTTGATGTACTCATATAGTTATTTTGGCTCCTTTGGCTACCTCCTTTCAACTTTCCATTATTTTGCCAACAATGATTTGCATAATGTACTACTTTAGCACAATGATAACATGCTATAACTTTATGAGGGTTGTATGAACTTTGATCTCTTCCTCTATTTCTTCCTCAACCTCTTCCATGTGTGTTATCGATTTGAGTTGTTCTCGTTGTCCTCCAAGTTGTGTTGGCTGGAATTTGTATTGTTGTAGCTTCTTCCTCTTCCTCTCAAGCCTCCTCATGAATTCCTTCCTCTACCTCAACCTGCATATAACATTTGGCTATGGGCATCCTTGCCTTTATTGCCTTCTCCTTGTTGAGTAGCCTCTTTAGCCACAACATTTGGTATAATCTCCTCAAACGTTGGTAGAAGATCTCTATAAAGAATGTTTTTGATGAGGGGCTTCCACTTTTCTTCACTCCTCAAGACATTGAGGGTTGTTCGGAGAATGTTGTCCTCTTCTATCTTGCATCCAATTGATGCTAGTTGAGCTTGAAGCTCCTTGATCTTCAATGTATACTTGCTAATGCTTTGGTTTGAGCTTTTCTTCATGTTGTTGAGCTCGTTCTTGCCTTGCATCTTTCGAGACCTTGCTGAGGTAGCATACACCTTCTCCAATGTTTCCCAAACTTCCTTGGCTATCCCTAGGCTTTGCACATGACCAATCATAGTTTTCAAAATAACTTGTAAAATGAGGAACATCACTCTTTGATTCCTTTCTTCCCAATCTGCAAATTGTCTCCTTTGTGCTCGAGTGATGTTGGGATCTTGAAGGTCCACTAGTTGTGGATCATCTCTAGTAACTAGACTCCATAAACCTTTACCTTTAAAGTAAATTTTCATTCTATACCTCCAGTACTGATAATTATCTTTATATCTAATTTCTCAACTTATTGTCCTAATTCAGCCATTGAAAACTTTCAAGTCTGAATTTTACCTCAAATATATTGTGGTGCTCTTTCTTGACTTTACAAAGATCCCCCTTGATTTGTAGCTTCTCCTTTGCTTTACTTCAATTCCAATGCTCTGCCTCTTCAAGCTCCAATGCTCTATTGTTGAGATCTCATACCAAGTGTTGGAGAATTCCTCTCCTATGCACAACAGAAAGTGTAGAAGACCTTCTCAAGATTAATTACTTTTACCTATAGCTGAACCTTAGAACAAATATTGATATCAATTGAAGAAGGAAATGAACTTGGGACTTTGTTCACTCAAACACGATACTAATACCTTTCAAATGAGCTATCAAGCACTCAATTTGGAGTGTTTTTGGTTTGATAACTCTTTGCCTTAAAACAGGTTGCATGTCCACTCAATTAGGCTGAAAATTGGTCTCCACTAAAAACTTAATACCTCCCAAAACATGATGAAATTGAAAAAAATATTTTAAGAAAACAACATAAACTAGATAAGATTTCTGATGAATATTTAAACTCTAAAACTGGATACATATATTGAGAGATATGAGTCTCGCAAACAGGCTACCTAGAAATGGTGGGCGACTGGACATACTCTATGAGACTGTAGAAAACAAAATGACTGAAACCAAATGAACTACCTACAAGGGGACTTTTGTTGTATATTATTGAACAAGGCATTGTTAAAATGTTAAATTATTAATGTATTAATATGTTTTTGATGTTTTTGATATAGCAGCTAAAGGTTCGTGAGGAGCGTGCAAGGCGTGAAAGGGTGGACATCAATAATCCGAATAATTATTATTTATTTTGTAAATAAACCTGCGTAGAAGGTTCTATTGTTAGAAAAGTAATGGTTAGAATAAGGGTCGTTGTAGACCGCAGTTTCTATTATTTAAAGTAATGGCTTTCTGTAAAAGTTACCAACTTTTAGTTTCACGCCTGCTTTTCGAAGCCGCCCTCATGTAACCACTATTTTCGACGTAATCAAAAGTCCTATAAATACATGCACTCTGTGGACTGTCGAAACAGAGTGCGTGGGGGGAGATTGCACCCAATACTGCGTTGTGTCTCGTCTCTTGTTGCGTCTATTCTCTGTGTGTTTTCTGTGTCCGTAATCTCTGTATGCGCGTGAGTAAGATCCTGACAACAACTTTAGTGCCTTCTTCCTCTATACTTGAGTGTCCTCCCTTGCCTCTTTTCTATCCAAGTGACCACGAGCTCTCATGATGACTTCATGAGCTCTTCTCCATAACTCCTCCACTTCTTTGAGCAGCCACTCTTCTCGTTCCTTTCAATTTTTGGATCGATTCTCTTTTGGCCTCCACTACTTGCTGATTTAAATGCTTTCATTTTTCATTTTTGTATTTTGTTTCTATTTGAAGAAAATGCTTTTGCAAAATATATATGACCTTGCTTCTTTATTTTTTAACACAAGCAACTTTTGGAGGCGACCAAGTTGCAAGCAGACGATGTAAAAGGATGGTGGGCCAAAGAAGAATCAGACAACGAACCAAAAAGAAGACTGTGGGAATCAGGTGTGATGCTGATCCTTTTAGATTCTATTTAGATGAAGTAGTTGGAAGAGAAGCAGACCGTGTTATGAAGGAAGTTTGGTGTAGTATTGGAGACGGAGTCCTAGGATGGAATAAATATTGAAGATGATGAACTCCCATGGATTCTTGCTGATGGCGAGTGGAAGAATTAACAAGTTTTGATCTATATGGTAGTTCCAATGTACCAAATTAGCGGAATGTAGTTCAATCAATTTAGTAGAAAAATCAATGATAACCTGGATGTGCATGTCCATCTTTTTGATACACATTATGAGCTTCTTGAAGGAAATCTAGAAGATGCCATGAAGTGCCAAGTATATGAGGCCACCTTGGGTGGAGAAGCTGTACATTTGTTAACTCAATTTTCCCCAAATCATTTCGCTACATATGATGCTTTGAAGACCGCATTCTTAGGGTGATTCTAGAAATCGAAAACTACAAGTTAGTTGTTTATCATTTTACAGTGTATGGTACAACAACCAAATGAGACAGTTATAGTTTATGCATCTCTATTTCGGAGCACTTTACAACTAATTCTAGAACTTGAGCATCCTCTTGATGATGTGGTATGAGGATGGTTTATGGATGGACTGAATTTTTTATTAAAAGAAAAGATTTGTTTGTTTGCTTTGGATGGTACTAGATCATTGGATTAGATTATCAATGTGACGGAGCAATTGGAATGAAATTTAAAGGCTACAAACCCTATCTAGCACTGTTCTCCAGACACTACTTCAAATACTTTGGCTATAACTGATCCATATAGCCAATTATATCCTATGAAATGTAGGAATTTGGTTTCAACATAATTTTATGCTGATAAATTTTGAGATCCAATCCACACATATTAGAGTAATTCCAAGCAGACACATCCTTAAATTCAAATAGTAGTTGAAGTAATTACTTCTGGAATCCATCCATTAAACTAGCCCTGATTTTTACTTTCTGAAGTATTCTTGTACCATATTGAAATGAGTTGTACTGAGTAATCCACAAATTCATCTTGATGGCTTGTTCTTTTGTATTATCGATTGGACTTGGCTTTTGCACCTCTTTCAATATAGTATCCTGAAAAGCAAGGACTAGTTCTAGTAGATCCCCTTATGGTAATTGAATTGTACACTTATATAATATATACCAAGTATTGGTTATCATATTACTACCTTCCAAAATTTTGGTTTTCGATGAATTACTAACTATTATAGGATGTTAATCAATACTCTGCTAAGGGAGCTTAGTAGTGAGGCCTTCTGTTATTGTCTTATTCTGAGTACTCTAAATTTTCCCACTAGAACTCGATTCTAGAAATTCAAGTGCAGCTTGTTTAGCCCATCCAATAGCTTGGTTATGAATGTGATGATGTCTAATCACATCTGGAACTATTGTGGAATCATTTTTATTCTTTAACTTTCTCGATCGAGTCATTACTATAGCTACTAGATCCTCAAAAGTTAGAGTTACCATATTAGCCATTGGAGCTTTGAGTCTAACTTCTTGTTTCCTTTTGTCGTAGTCTTGAGCATCTGGACAATCAACACAAATATGACTAAATTCTAGACAAAATTGGCATTGGGGACCTTTATCTTCATTTTGATAACCTCCTTCGTCCCTATAGTATCAATTAAAGGGTCGCCATCCTCACCCATAGCCTTATTAATTTGATCGATTTTGACCCCGTATTATCTGGAAAACCTAGTTCTAACATGCTCGAGGATTGCCTCAGTCATTTAACTGGACATTATGTATAGAGGGTGATGAATACCATTGCCCATTATATATGGGTTCTATTTGAATGTGATTGGTTGCCACTACTTTATTTCTAGTATTGTATCTACATTGATATGTGCTATGATTCATACGATTACAAATTGCATAATAAACTGGGCTTCGAGCATAGTTTGCTAAACTAGATGCTTCTCTAGTTATTTAACAATGATATTGCATGAATCTCAATTTTGGCAAACACGTTAAAGAAGAACTAGATAGACTGTTCAAGGTGGGATTTATTGTGCCTATTGAATATTCGGAATGGGTATCTCATATTATGATCATTCCTAAGAAGAACAAATAGCTACACATTTGTGTGGACTATAGGCTAAACGTAGTAACAATTCTAGACCAATTCCCTCTACCATTTTTAGATATTATCATTAATGAAGTAGTTAATTGGGAAATATATTCATTTCTAGATGGATTTAGTGGATATAATTAGGTGAGAATGTTAGAATCTGACATACAAAAAATGGCTTTTATCACTAATTGGGGAGTATTTGCATGTATGGTTATGTGGTTTGGATTAAGGAATGCTCCTAGTACTTTCTAGAGGTGTATGCAATAAATTTTTGTTCCCTATTTAAACAGCTTCATGTGCTTCTTTTTGGATGGTTTTTAAATTTTTGGACCATAAGTCGATCACCTGCAACACTTGCAACTCTGTTTTACTAAGTGCACGGAGATCCACTTGAGTCTCACTCCAACTAAATTAGTTTTTTGAGTAAAGTGTAGTAAACTAGTACCGGAATTGCAGTTGATTTGGACAAGGTTAAGGTCATTTTGGAAGTTCCACCTCCTAAGGAAGTATTACCATTTTTAGGCAAAATTCACTGGCATTGGTGACATCTATGCTGTGTAGCTCATATTGCTATGCGATTAAATGCTCTTGCTCATGTGAAACCTACTGTTGTTAAATGGATTGTGGAGTGTGATCTAATGTTTTGCAGATTAAAAACCTTGCTCATGCAAGCACTTGTACTTCAAGCCCCGTATTGGTCTCAACCTTTCCATGTCTTTGTGGATGCTTTAGATATTGCTATTGGTTTAGTTTTAATGCAGAAGGAAGGCCATTCTTGGTTTAGACCTATACATTATGCTAGTAGACATTTAACTACGACTTACTTAGTTACAGAAAGAGATTGTTAAGGAATAATTTGTTATATCAAGAAATTTTGGCACTATTTACTAGGTCATTCCTTCACTTTCCATGTTGATCATTCTGCTCTACTATATTTAGTTAAACTACATAATCTAGTGGGAAGATTGACTAAATGGGTTTTGTTATTTCAAGAGTATGATTATGATGTAGTTCATGGCCTTGGATGTTCACATATTATTTCATATTTTCTCTCTCATTTAGATATCGGTGAACCTCCGAATGAGATTGGTGACTCTTTTCGCAATGCAGATCTTTTCCATATTGTAGATTAGACTGAACCCAAATAGGAACTCCTACCTCATATGGCAAAATTATGTCTTTTCTTGCAACAAGTGTTCCTCCTTTGCATTTATGGTCAAAAACCCCGAAGAAATCAGCTTTACAGAGTTAACAATTTTCGTTATTCTAGATCATCTATATTATAGGAATATTAATAGAATTTGGCTTCGATGTGTGCCACCGCATGAAGTAAATTTTGTCATTATAGAAGTTCATTACAAAGTCTCCGGTGGCCATTATGGAACAAAGCTAACAATGTAAAATTTTTTGCAAAGTGGGTTATGGTAGCCAACTAACTATTCACAAGGATGTTAGGGATCATGTATGACTTTGTGATCCTTGTCAATGAATGGAAGAACCTCATGATATTCATCACTTTCCTTTGCAACCTATCCTTTGGAATCTTTTAAAAAATGGGGTTTGGACTTTATTGCTACTATTCATCCTCCAACTCCTTTTGATAAAACTTTTATTTTAACCAGTACTGATTCTGTACCCACATTTGAGGCATTCAACAACCAAAAGTGTTGGTATAGTTTTAACCACTAAATTATTCCCTCGGTTTGGACTTCCACTAGACTTAATTTTGGATCATGGTACTCATTTTTTGAATCAACTTATTAAACATATCACTGATTATTTTTGAATAGAGCATAAATTGAGTTAACCATATTATTCTCGAGAAAATGGTTTGGCAAAAATCACTAATGAAGTTTTACTCACAATGCTATAAAAATCACTAATGAATGTCCAAACCAAATGGGAACAGTTTTACCTTCGGTTTTGTGGGATTATTTTACTTCGTATAAAGTTTCAATAGGATTTATGCCTTTCAAGCTAGTTTATGGTATGAAAGCTATTGCTCCTATGGAATTTAGAGTCTCTAATCTATAGATTGCAATTCATAATCATTTATTCATCGAAGAATCTTCAATATTTTGTATGGATACTGCAAGAAGTCGAGTATAGACAATGCCATTGGCATGATTGCCAATTATGAACACCTATTTTTTGAATTGAAGATTTGTTCTTATTTTTTAATTCAAAATGAAAAGAAAACCCAAAAGAAGCAAACTTCGATGGACATGTCCTTTTCAGATTCATAAAGAAATTGGGCTAGCTACTTCCTAGTTAACAACTTTGACCGGAGAGATTTTATGGACTCTAGTCAATGGGTCCAAGCTTTGGTCATACCACATGTAGCATCATTGCATTTACTATATTATAGCATATATAATTTTCTATTTTAATATGTGGCCTCAACAAATATTTAATAAATGCATTATCACACCTTGCATGATTAGCAACACCTCAAGTGTAACATAATCCTGGTAGGAGATGGTTGAACCACACCCTAAGAGAGAGGATTAGGAAGTAATCCTCAACCATGGCTTTTGGGGCAAGTGGTTAGCCCATCACATTCCTAACCAAGAGGTTGTGAGTTCAATTCCTTACATCAAGGGTGGCAACTCGAGGATTTATCAGATAGATTTGGGGTCATTGGACATGCATGCAACATTCAAGACCATATCTATAGAACCAAGCACATGTGCAATGGTTTTGTTACTACCCTACTTAAATAGATTGGTGAATCAACTCATATTTTTACTTGTTACTTTAATTGTGCAAACTTATCCTGTAGCATGAGCTTTTGATGCATTTCTACAAACATGATGGGAACTGTGTTGCCAAACAAGTTGAAACTAACTAACATGAGCCCATTGGTGATCCCCGATCACCTGGTGTAGTACCATGTTGACTGGTTTCAATAGCATGCCCTACTACACTATGCCCTGTTTCGTTGGACTAATATCTGGAATCATCCAATGACAAATTCTTCCATCCAACAATGCCACGATCAATTGGAAGCTATGGGAGATCAATGTGCATTCATGGAGTTCCGTGTCGGTATAGATGTTTGCATGTTTATTGACTCGACTTACATTGCAACACAACTAAAGGCTAGTAATTAGGGCATCAAGGCACTGGTAGAGCTTCTATCCGCATAAGAAATGGAGTGCCTATTTGATAAAGCTTGTTCCAAGGAGTACAAATACACTCACCTCCTTGATTTGAATCCATGAAAATTTGCTTCGAGGCTAGCAACCTTGGCCATCTTCATCCAAATGAAACATTATGGGGTCTTGCAAACCCTATATTCGCTAATGGTTGATGTAGCAATAGCCGATGGCCACGTGGATTGATCATAAATCATTTTTCTATGGATGAAGAAGGAGGTAAGATGACTTTTCCACCCAACAAAGAAAGTCCAATAGATCAACACCAAAATAAGAGTTTTATGATCACTTTTTATTCTCGCAGCACCTCTACCTAAGATGTGGCAATTTAATGTGGTTGATGAAGCGGCGTTGCTACAAGCGAGCAAACAAAAAAAAGAAAGGTCCATCGAAGATAACAATGATCCATTAAATTTAGAGAAAAGAGCTTGAGTCAACATAGTACAAGAGGCTTTCTATTGGGCTAAAGAAAAATGATTACAACAAAGTTAGCAACAAAAAGATGCGAACGTCCAACAAAAAAAACAAGAAGAGGTAGCTGCTGAAGTGGAACGTCAACAAAAGGATGCAAAAGAAGAAGCTACTAAGGGAAGACAAGAGGAGCAGTCGCAACAACAACAACAACAATAGTAGCAACGACAACAACAATCACAACCACATAATCAAACATTTCCAAGATCTCAACCATCAACATCATGTAGAACGGAGGTGGATCAGTTTTCACAGATAGGGCAATGTTCCCATAGTTTCCAACTCCTGACGTTCAATCAGAGATGTCCAGATCCTTCGAAGATACAATCTGATAGAGTCCAATTACCAATGATTGGTTGTTTGTGAGTCATCTATCCAAGATTTCTAGAGGATTTCCATATTATCCAATCCAACAGTATTGCGGATGCACCACAATTATTAAATGTTTGTTCTTTACAAATGGAAAAAGAGGAACAAGCTCACAACACTATTCAGACATAAATGGAACAGATGCATGCAAAGGTGTCATTATTAAAACATCAAAATGTGGAATTCCAGGATGTGTTGGCTGTTGGAGCAAGTCTATGACAAGCCTAAGTATTGGCTTGAGTCTCACAAAGTCATAGAAGAAGCCTTAAAATGAAGTCAATGTAAAGTTCACTTGTGAACTACCTCTTGTAACTTTTGAAGAGTTTAGTTAATGTAAAAGTGAAAGAATCTTAAGTGGTTGAGTCCACTTGATCAAAAAGGGAAAGAGGAGCCACGAATTCATGATTTGTGGTAGATAGAGAATCAAATCAATCAGAAATTGATTGAAGAGTGATTGAGGGAAGTTAGCCTCCCAAACTCAACTATAAATAGATGGCACTTTTAGTCATGGTTAGAGAGACCTATGTGAAGACCTCCAAGAGCTGAGCTTTATGCCATATCAAGGTGTGATTACAAGGCACAAATATGTATCAGTAAGTCTATTGTATTGTACAAGAAATATACTTTCATTTTCATGATCATTTGAGTTCATATTTCCATGTTCTTGTGAAGTGTACTACTCACTGCCATATCTCTCAGTTTTCTGAGTCAGATTGCAGAGATGGTTTCTCTGAGCTTGGTGCATCCTTTTCAGTGATTTAACTTGGTAAAGTTATCTCTATAAGTCTATTATATGTTCACAAAGTTTCATGTCATTTGGATGTTGAAATCTTCAGTTATGTTTAGTTGAAGTCAACCCTGTCTGTCATTTTCACCTCTCTGTCAGGTACCCGACTTTTTTACTCATCTTGTCAGAGCCATTTCTCAGTGGTTACTTATCCAAATTCAGTGATTTAAAGCTGGTTGGATTCAGCTTAATGTCTAGTATAACCATAAAAATGTTCATGATCATTGGATTCCTACATTTTGAGTTATGTTCATTTGTCTGCTCACTGGTCTCATTACTATAGCAGCCTGCGAAAATTGGGATGATGTCATCAATTGTTAAACATCATTCTCAGTGTGTGGTTCATTATTTTTAATGAGATTACTCTTGAAAGTTAGCTCTTTAAGTTAACTAGACTTCCCCAAAAGGAATTAAGCTAATTGCTGTTGTGCTCAGAGAATTATGCAAAACACTGGACAGGTGTATGAACCAAAATAGCAAGTTCTTCACCTCTGAGCTAACTCCAGCTTACCTGTTTTGATCTATCTTTTTGAGAGTGATCTTCCAAGGTACATAGGGTGTCTAATACATCCATTGGCAAGCTAAAAGGGCCCACCATATACTCCTAGAGTTCATTTGGCTGGTGTAGATCAAGGATTTTGCAACACCTCTTCATCTTCAAGCACATACCTATCCATCTCTTCACATTGGCAGGTAGAGCCAATATCCTTGAGGAAGAGGTTCAAGTGCTAAAGACGAAGGTCAATGATTTAGAGATCCACATTGAAGAGATTATTGAAGATCATCAGGAGGCTATACAACAGCCTCAAGTAGTTCAAGATGAACTCAAGCAAGTGAGAACACATAAGGACATTTTGTAAAATCAAGCTGCTACTCTGCTCACTAAGAAGAGTTTCTTCTCTAATCAGGTTATCTCCTTAACAAAGAACTTATAGGTAGCCTTGACCAAGATTGAAGGTATCAAAGAATTGGAAAGTGAATTACAATAAACAATGCAAAATATTGTAGAACAAACACAAATGTTAGAAGATAAAGAAGTTCAAATTATTGACCTGACACAATTGGGGGGTGAGCTGCAAAAATCTATTGAAAATAAAGAGGCTGAAATTATAAAAAGTCATGTAGAGTTCCAACAAATATAGACATAGACTAAAGAAGCAGAGGGAGTGACTCGAGATTGTTTGGGAAAAGATGTCTGAAGAATTTACAGAAGCAAAGTTAGAATTTTCTTTCTCGAAGGCTCAATTACATGATACTCGAAGGCTCACTTATAGGATAATCTAAGGCTCAATTACAGGATACTTGAAGGATCAATCATAGGATACTCGAAGGCTCAATTATAGGATACTCGATGGCTCAATTACAAGATACTCGAAGGCTTGAAGGTTCAAGGCAAGGGGGATCCCAAGATTCTAATTCATGCTCTATTTATGGATTAACTAATCATACAACTGAAAATTGCTTTACGAATTCCAGGAATCAAAGAGGCAGAGGCTACAATAGAGGAAGTTATGGATACTCAAGAGGAAGGCTCAACATTTACCATGGCAACCACAACAATTACAACGATTCAAACTATCAAGGAGGCAATAGGGGAAGAAGAGACTTCAATAACTACACAAAAGACTCGAATCAAGATTACTCATTGCTAATCATGAATATGGCCATGCCACAAGGTAAATATGATGGGCATGTTCTGTAGATAGATTTAGGGCAGGAAATGTGGCACTCCTATCAGATTTAGAAGATCAAAGGAACAAGCATGAGGTACAAATAGGAGATGCTACAAGACACATTGTGGAGAAAATAGGAAATATCAAAGAACCTAATGGAAACATCAACCTACTCAATAAGGTACTCTATGTCCCTAACATTACAAAGAATTTGATAAGTGTTGGGTAGATAGTAGAGAAAAGGTTGCAAGTCAGGTTCACAAGAGGAGGAGCATTTGTTGAAGATCCAAGTCAATGATTCAAGAGAATTGCAAAGGGTGAAAAGATAGGTAGATTGTCCACATTTGAATTACGACACTAGAAACATTGCTCTCTTTAACTATGGTAGTCAGACACTCACAAAATTGGAAGTATGGCACAAAAGGTTAGCACATATTGGTGAAAGATCATTAAAGAAAATTTGCAAGGACCAAAGTGTACTAGGACTCACTAACTTGTCAAAACAACATATGATTTATAAGTGTAGTGCATGTCAATTTGGAAATTCTCGCATGTTACCATTCATGAAGAAAGGATATATGCATGGAGATCTCTTGGATTTGGTTCATACAAATATATGGGGACCTAGCAAGGATGCTTCAATATCTGGATCAAGGTATTATGTCTCCTTCATTGATGATTGCAATAGATGGACTATACTATACTTGATGAAACACAAAGATGAAGTTTTTTCATGCTTCAAAAGATATTTGGCTCTTGTGGAGAATCAAACAGGTAAGACATTAAAAAGGCTAAGGTCAGATGGAGGGGGAGAGTACTTCTCCCATGAATTTGACTCCTTTCTTCAAAAGAGGGGAATCAAAAGAGAGGTCACTACAAGGTACACTCCTGAGCAAAATGGAGTGGCAAAAAGAAGGAATAGGACATTTGTTGAAGTTGCAAGGTCTATGCTAAATGAGAAGCACTTACCTAATTACTTATGGGCTGAGGCTATATCCACATCCACTTATTTGATTAACAGATTCCCTTCAAAATCACTTGATGGCATGACACCATATGAGGCTTGGAATGGAAGAACTCCAAGCTTGCATCATTGTAAGATTTTTTGATGTATTGCTTTTGCTCATGTTTCTTCACATGTTAGAGGCAAGATGGATCCCAAAGGAGAAAGGTGTGTATTCATTGGATATGACAACAATCAAAAGGGCTACAGATTATACAACCCAACAACCAAAGGATCCTTGGTGAGTAGAGATGTAGTATTTGATGACAATAGTTCTTGGTATGAAGACTCATGTACAAAGGTAAACTTACCTTAAGATCTTGAAGAAGATTTTTTGAAACTTGTTAAGGATAATCCTTCTAAAATTGAACAACAGGATACCTCAGAAGATGATGAAGTGAACTTAGTGCATCATTTTCAATGATTTAAGTTGTTAAAGTTTTCTCCTTAGGTCTACTACATACACATAAAATTTCCTTGCAATTGGGTTTTTCAATCTTGCAATATGTTCATTTGAAGTCAGCTATATATGTTCATACTTTATTTCTCTCTCGACATTCCATCAGAACATTCATTTTGTCAGAGCTTGTTCTCAATGTGTACTTCATGAGTTCCCATGATTCAAAGCTTGATAGAATTAGTATACTTTCTATTTTTAATACAACATTTCATAATCATTGCATCTTGGAATCTTGAGATATTACCATTTTTCTACTCATGCGTCTGAGTACTGCTACAACCCATGAAAATCGAGGTGATGCTACAACTTGCTAAACACTTTTCTCTTTATGTAGTTCATCATTTTTTATGAAATAACTCTTGATTTCTAGCTTAATAAGTTACTAAGAGCTCCCCAAAAGGAATTAAGTTAACTGCTGCTATGGCCAAAGAAGTTTTCAAAACATTGAGCATGTGTATGAACCAAAATAGCAAATTTTTTACACTTGATTCAACTTCTACCTATCTGTTTTGATTTATCTTTTTGAGAGTGATCTTCCAAGGTACATAGGGTGTCTAATACATCCTTTGGCAAGCTAAAACAGCCTAGTACATATCCCTAGAAGTTTATTTGGCTGGTGTAGTGCAAAGTTTTTGTAGCATCACTTCATCTTCTCCAAGTTCAAATCCATCTCTGCACACATGGTCATCTCTATGTGTTGTTTCCCCATATCCTTCCCCTTAAGAAGCCTCATATGAGGTCATCGAAAAGGTGGGAAACCATCTAAGTGGTGCCTACTATCTCCCATATGCACCAGACTTCCAAACTATCACTCCCATGACATATAACATCATCAAAATGACCTACATCCATATGATGTATCCTCTATGGAGTGATAGTATGAAAAAAAATTATAAAGTGCCAAGCTTATAAGCTTGAGCATATCATGTTGGAGATACTAAACCATAGAATCCTTTGAAATACAGAACAAAGTCCCATAACAAGTGACTCCAAACCCATCTGGGACTAAATGCTATATTTGCTCTCATATCACTCTAGGTTTTCCTAAGCTTGAGCATACTCACAAGTAATAGTTTAATCTAAACTACCTTATGATATATGCAAATCCATCGTCTAGCTCATGTATAAGAATTTCTTGGTAGTAAAATGTAATCTCTATGTTTCACCAACCAAGAAGTTTGTGGTTTGTCATCCTTTACCATTGGATTAAATTCTATTGGAAGACAATCTATTGGCACTAGTGCAAACTCTAAAATATTCTCTTCCCTATAGTTTGGCATATGAATGCAAAAAGCTTTCCCTTTGAGATTTAGATAATTTCTAGGTACTCATCCTCCTAATTGATGTTTACACATCATACTCATGATGTAACACCAATTAAGAGTTTGGTAACCCAATATGTTAGATATGTCCCTATCTCCTAGAAACAAACTCCCATATAAAGAAAATCTTACAATGAAAAGTAGAGTAAATGAATTCCTTCTAAATTGTAAACTAAGAGATGTTTTCTAAACACCTCTTCTCTCTAAAGGACAAGATACTCTATTCTTCTTCTATGAAGAAATCATGTTTTCCTTTCTCTTTTCTCTTTCAAAGAAGAGGAACTAAAGTGAGATATGTGCTCAATCTCTGAGCTAAATCTCACTTTCTCCCTCCTTTAAAAGAGAAGTTTATGAGTTCATTTGCTCCCCTCTTCCATAGCTAATGCATAATCCCTAATTACATTCCTACGAAGATGGAGAACAAATCTCCCCTAAGTAGTGAAGGTGTATGTAGTGAAGGTGGCACAAATAAATTCCTTATAAGGGTCAAAGACCTCTACTAAAATGGTCAGCAATGATATGATATGATACCATAAACACATATGTATCCATATTGAAGATCTATCTCTACCAACCATCCTCTATGCATGGATCTATATGATCCAATCAATTTAATGGAATTATTTTTCTTGAAAACAACAAAATGAGTGTGATTCCAATGGTGATAAAATCACCTATCACATTGTCTACTAGAAGAATTAATCTTCCCTAAACTATGAAAGATAACTCCCAATCCTAAGGAGATGTCTACTAAGAGCTCTCCTATGATCTAGTGAGACATGCCACCATGAATCATGAGCCCTTTTCTCCCTATCCATAGAAGAAGAGTGCTCAAAGGGAAGTCGTTTCCACCATCCCATACTAGTGGAACCTTCTTCCAATTCACGGTGTCATACCTACATTAAAATGAAACACACACACACACACACACACACACACACACACACACACACACACACACACACACATATATATATATATATATATATATATATATATATATATATATATATATATATATATATATATATATATATATATATATATATATATATATATATATATATATATATATATATATATATATATATATATATATATATATATATATATATATATAATGGAATATGTAGGTGGACTCAAATGAATCCCATATCCTCAAAACTATTTTAGTTTGGTTCTAGTGAACATATGACAGTGGATATCCCTTTTTATTCCAAACTAACTTGTTTCTAGGTACCAAGACTAAGTCTAAGTACCTCTTTGTAGATCCCGATATACATATATGTATTGGGTACCCCAACTACTCTTAATTAAGGGATCTATGATATAAGTCATAGAGCTAGTGCCATGCCTGTGGCCTTCCTAATCATCACTCGAATCGCATAGGCACCCATCGATGCTCTCTCATGAAACCCATCTTTGTGATCCCATCTAATTGGTTTCCTTAGTAGTGTAGTAGTAATGCTTCACTACTTACTCAAGTGATGTGCATGAGTGAAACTTGTCACTTTTTGGGTATTGCTCATAATACCCCATAGTCTCCTAATCATAATGTGAGACTCTTGTGAGGATAAGTAAATCCTCACTATTTTGGAGATTATCATAAAAGTATCTCCCATGCCTATATACAACTTCCTATAACCTATAGGATTGCTTGTGCACATTCTCAATAGTGAAGGTGTAGCTCCTTCTCTTAGCAATCCTATGGTCTAAATCCATAAGGATAATGTGCAGGGATCCTATTCTAATGAATTTGCCTTATCTATAATGCTTTGATGGTTGTAAGTCCATCAAGTACATGCATAAGAATTATTGACACTTTAGTGATGTTTGCACAGAAGGCATGTTATCATGCCATAACATTCTTACCTAAAGGTAACTGCATATATAATGCCATGAGGTGGGAAATTGTTTGACATCATTTCCCCAAGGAAATGGGGTCCCAAAAAATTTTAACCATAATATAAATCATTATGCCTTGCAGGCCAATGGCACACATGCCATCCACTATAACAAAGGGCTTGGCAAGCCCATGGCAAGCATGCCATATACTCATACATGGACTCCATAACTTGCAAAAACATAAAAAGAATGCTAGCAACAATCTCTTTGTTGCATAACCATGTAGTTCCTGCAACCATCTTCCCTGCAAACAATCAAAGAGTACACCTAGCACATTGATCCATACTTTTAGAATTAAAACAATGATGACCTTTGATGTATGCATTCCAATCTATGCAAATGCACATACAGAACATGCTATAACATAAAATAAAATGCTTGAAAATATAAACCATACGTCCTTGAATGGTTTGATATCAGAATTGCATGCATCCAATCCTTTTTGATGAGCCTCAAGACCTCTGCACCTTCCTTTTTAGGTCCTAACATAAACTTTGAAGTGTCAGAAAACATCGGATCACTTACTAAAACATAAAGCATGGTCAAATGATTACCAAAATAACGTAAATTTATCCAAAAAAAGCATATGTAATCCTTCTTTAGAACTATAAAAAGATTTTTAGGGCCTGATATTAATCCTAAAATGAAATATATACCATGTGCAAGTGGGTCAAAGTGAAATAACTTCAATCATCTTCTCGGTTTGTAAGATATGACTCCTAGAAGGTAGTTGCCAAAAATTATTTAGACATTGTAGACCTGCACAGACTTGCAAAAATACATAATCTCTAAAATTTCTTTTGATAAACTAAAAATGGACTTTGCGCTCTTCAAAAGGAGACATAGCATGTCTGATTTGGAGTTTTCGAGCCCAAGATATGGCATCTCCAAGCGAGACATGCCAAACTAGTGGACTGGTGGAGGGGCTGGAAAAAGTGTGAAAACGTGATTTTTGGAGTGCCCAAAAGCATTCTTCCATCAAGAAAATCCCTTCATGGATGCTAATTTGCTCCCCAAAAGAGGCCTAGATCAAAATTTTTACTTTCATGCAAAAAGTTAAATGGGAGATTTTAGCAAGCTTCCAATACACTCCTAATGTGAATTTTTCTTAGATTTTCTCATTCTCCATGGTAATATACACCATGTTTCACGTATGTATGCACTAATCCATGGGAAGCTTCTCAAATGGTCTCTTTTCTTACTCCCAAAAGTGGAGTTTTGCTAAAATTAGAACCTAATTTTTTTTTCAAAAAGTGCAGAAAGGGGATTTTTGAGGATACAAAATTCCTTCTTAATTTATTACTCTTATGAATCTAGTGATTTGATTGTAAAATCCATGTAAGATACTCTCAACTATATATACTTTTTTCCATCCATCCATACTTAATGCACCTCTTCTCCCTCCTCCAAAACGGGAATTTATCAAATTCAAATGCTGAATTTTTTTTAAGAAACAGTGATAGAAGGGGGTCTTCTGGAGCTTCAAACTCCCATTATACTGAGCCAATCTTTGAATTTCTTGATTGTATATGGCATTTTATACACTATAATATATGTGTGCATGATGTTTTCCATAAACCTGTGAAAAATCCCTCTTGTTTTCTCTTTCCCAAAATGGCTAATTCTCAACCTAGCACCTGCAACTTATGTAAAAATCATGAACATGGCTACTTTAGAGATACCTAAAGCTTATTATTTCTTGAAATTTGAGGGAATCCTTGAGTTTAGATGAGAGTATATATCTTATATGGTTTCCCTCCAAGAACTTTCCCCCCTAGCCCTTCATTATCCTTCTCTCAAAGTGAGAATCTTACAAAATTAAAGTAATAATACCTGTGACTAGCATGAAGCTCCATCCTCTTTCACTTTGGAAGCATGGTGTGGGGGGGTTCATGGAAAGGATACTCTTTGTTGACGAACTCTTCATATGCACCTTGGGCATTGATCTCAACTATGAGAATCCTTTGAATAGCTCTGTAGATTCTCGAGTGTCTAAGATCCTCTCACACAGTTCAAATCCAGCCGCTCTCTTTGAAATTGATTTTTTACTCCCTTCAAGCCTTTGTTTTGCCATTGAGCATCCATGCTCAATTGAATAGCATGGTTGATTGTAACAAAAACTTGTTTGTACCTGTTGATATATTTAGGTAGTGATGTGTGTGAACACTCTAGGACCGCCAGGGCACTTTTTTCCCTCTTTAGGAGGTTTTTTTCCCCCGCCTTGTATATATGCCTATTGCCCTAATGGGCTACTTATCTTTGTACATTCTCTAGTAATACATTCAATATTGTGTGTTTGTGCTCCAAGCTTCTTCTCCTTCCTTGTTCTCTTTGCATGCTTCCACAGATGTCTATCTCCAACAATTGGTATCGCTTCATCTAGGGCATGAATTTTGGTGAGCATACTCAACGTGTTTCCGCGATCTGAGCTCATTTTGGCCTCCGAATGCACTATCATAGTGCTTATGCAGGCTATTTTGTCTCTTTGTGCCAAAGCTATATACAAGTTTCTATTCGCCAGTTTAAGCATCTCAAAGTCTGCTATAGGTCTAGTAGAATTCCTCTCGGCAGTTCTATTCAACTTTTTGGGATACAATCAATTTTCTGCATCAAGGTATTTTAGTCACCGACCATGGCTGAAAGCAGTGATGTATTCCGTATGTTGGCTATTGAGGATAAGTTGGATGGTACCAACTACCCATTATGGGCATATATGATGCGACATGTATTGGTTGCAAAAGGATTGTGGAACATTGTGCAGGGTGTTGAAAGATGTCCTGTTACACCTCTCACTACAGGTACTACAAATACAGGTGCTGGAGCTGATGAAGATGGTGTCGAAGATGATATTCTGTAGATTTCTATTTGTGCTGCTCTTTCCATTGCACCTATTGCAGAGAAGATTTGCTGGAATGGCAGAGATGCCCAGGCACATGCATTGATAGCTTTGTCTATCAAACGTGCCATTATTCCTCACATTCTCTCTTGCAGAATAGCTAAGGATTCTTGGGATACACTTACCACATTGTACCAAGCTAGGAATGAGGCTCATGTTGCTTACCTCTGAAAATAGTTGGAGAGTGAGCACATGAATGAAGGTGATTCTCTGGACAGTTTCCTAACGAAGATCAAAGATTTGAAGGAACAGTTGATTTCTGCTGATGAGGTTATACCAGATAGCTCACTTGTGCAGACCGTTCTAAATGGTCTTCTTGACACATATCAGAGTTTTGCTTCTACTCTTCGGTTGATGATGAAAGGCAATCGGAATGCCTTATCATTTGAGGAGTTAGCCTCTGTTTTGTTGCAGGAAGATCAGTCCAGAAGGAATAGGTCCATTATGCGAGTTGCAGATCAAGCTTTCCTAGCTAGTCAGAAGGGCAAAGGAAAATGGAGCTCTTCTACTAGTAAGCAGAAATCTGCAAATGCTGCACATTCAAAAAACCAAGACAAAGATGAGAAAAAATTAGAAAAGCAGAAATTGTTTTGTAAGTACTGTAAAGGGAATGATCATATCATAAAGAACTATCCAAAACTGGCTGCTAAAGACGCAAAGAAGAAAGAGGCTGGAATGGTTGTTGTAGAGGCCTCTACACCAAAAAGAGAGTCTGCAAATCTTGTGCAGGAAGAAGAATGGGCGTTTACTACTGTCTGTAGTTTTGACCCATCTTCTCATGATCAATGCATGTCTACATTAGACTCAGATGTTTGGTATTTTGACAGTGGGCAACCAAACATATTACCTCGCAGCAGAGTTTCTTCTCTTCACTCCAGCCTGCCCCTACGGGGAATACTGTTACATGCGCCAACAACTCCTCTTATCCTGTTATGGGAGTTGGTAAGATCATTTTGACTACTGCTCATGGTAGTTCTTTCACTTTGTCAGATGCTTTATTTGTGCTAGGGATAAAAAAGAACCTGTTATCAGTTTTTGCATTAGCCAAGATTGGCTTGGTTGTGAAATTTGTTGATGACATGTGTACAGTTCATGATGTGTCAAATGGCGATGCGATTATTGCTTCTGGCATTTTATGTCGTGGGCTGTATAAGCTCATAGACTATGAAAGATCTGTAAATGATTTGGCATGTGCAGTAAATGATTCTCAGGCTATGTCAGATGCAAAGCTTTGACATGCATGCTGTGGTCATCTGAATTTTGCTAGTTTCCTATGCCTGCAGAAATATGAAATGGTGTCCTCTTTGCCCAAACTTGAGGCACCTGGAAAACATGTTTGTGAAGGCTATATTTTGGGAAAAATGTAGCATTCATCCTTTCCAAAAGATGGTTCAGTTTGGGCTACTCAGAAATTGCAACTTGTACATAGTGATATTTGTGATCCTATGCAGACACCTTCTTTTGGGAATTATATCTTTACTTTGTGACTTTCATTGATGATTTTTCTAGGCATGCATGGGTATATCCATTGAAGGCAAAGTCCGAAGTGTTCATGTGCTTCAAACAGTTTTTGGTTTTGGCTGAAAATCTGTCAGCATGTAAAATGGGCACCCTCTGTTCTGATCGAGGGGGGGAATAATGGTCTTTTGATTTTAATGCATTTCTGGCTGAACGTGGGATAAAACACCAGTGTACAGTGCCGTATACACCTCAACAGAATGGAGTTGCTGAACGAAATAATAGATCACTCATGGAGATGGCAAGGTGTATGATAAAAAGTCAGGCTTTACCACATAGTTTTTGGCTTGAGGCTGTCATGTGTGCAGCATATGTACTGAACAAGTGTCCCACTAAAGCACTACAGTCTATCACTCCATATGAGGCTTGGCATGACCGCAAGCCATCTGTTGCTCATCTGCGTGTTTTTGGTTGTTTGGCATATGCATTAGTGCCTGAACAACATCGCACAAAATTGGATGATAAAGTAGTAAAATGTATTTTTGTTGGGTACATTTCTAAAAGTAAAGGCTATCGTCTGTATCATCCACAGACTAAACGCATTCTGGTTAGTCGTGATGTTGTTTTTGTGGAAGATGCTATTCAGCCATTGCTTTCATGTACTAAGGAGACATCTGTTAGCTCCAAAGACATGTATAATACTTTGATGCCTCTTTTTACAAGTGGACAGTCTAGTGCTGGTCCTAATGAGGCAACTTCTCAACCTTTGCAGGTTTCATGTGATGATGCAAATCATTCTATTTCTGATGCAGATTTACATGATGCACTAGTTGATTAAAGAGCTGATGTTGAGCAGGCAAAAACTATGCCAAAATGGCTGGTGTAGACTTTGCGTGACAACAAATTAGATACACCTCTGTCATATCATACTCGTTCAGGCTCTCATAGTGCCTCTTTTGCATCAGATTGCTATGCTATGGACGCATCTAGTCTGTGTGATGAGAATGAGCCTGTTTCATTTGATGAAGCACAAAATTCAAAAAATTGGATGGCTGCTATGCAATTTGAATATGATTCAATAATGAAGAATGGTACGTGGTCTTTATGTGACTTGCCTCCTGGCAAGAAGGCCATTGGAACTAAGTGGGTATACAAGCTGAAGCATAAACGTGATGGTACAGTTGAGAGGTATAAGGCTAGGCTTGTTGCAAAGGGTTATGTGTAGGAAAGAGGAATTGATTTTGATGAGACCTTTGCACCTATATGCCGTATGACTACTGTTCGGAGCATTTGTGCACTTGCAGCCCATCATGGTTGGAATGTACATCAGTTGGACATTAAAATTGCATTTCTGAATGGTGACTTGCATGAAGAAGTGTATGTTTTTTAGCCCTACGGCTTTGTGCAGAAAGGGCATGAAAACCAAGTGTGCAAGTTAAAGAAGGCATTATATGGTTTAAAGCAAGCACCATGTGCTTGGTATGAAAAGATACATGCCTATCTGATTACACATGGTTTTGAGAACAATCCAACTGAAAGCACCTTATATGCTAAGCGTGCTAATGATGTGCTTCTGATCATTGTTGTCTATGTTGATGACATGCTGCTCATTGGTCCTATTGAGAAGCATATTGCTGATTTTAAGGCTGATTTGCATGCCTCATTTCAGATGTCTGATTTGGGGCATTTGCATCACTATTTGGGCATTCGGTTTATGCAAGTTGATGGTGGAATGGCTTTGTGTCAAACAAAATATATTGACACATTATTGCAGCATTTTGGCCTTGAAGAATGTAAGCCTATTGCCACTCCTATGGAGACACGTTTACGTTTGAGTCTTCATGATGCTGGAGATGCATTTGATGCTGTTCTCTATCAGCAAGTTGTTGGATGCTTGATTTACTTATGCATTACTCGGCCAGATATTCAGTTTGCCATCTCACAAATGAGCAGATTTAGGCATTGCCCAGGACTCAAGCATTGGCAAGCGGTTAAGCGCATCTTTCACTACTTGAGTGGTACTTGGCTACTTGGGTTGTTTTATCCCAAGGGGGGATCACTAGCGCCAGATTTGCATGTTTTTTCTTACTCTGATTGGACTAGCTGCTATGACACTCGTGTGTCCACTAGTGGCTTTTGCTTCATGCTTGGTAGCTAATGTATATCTTGGTTGAGCAAGAAGCAACCTACTCTGGCCACTTCCAGTTGTGAGGCTGAGTATAGGGCAGCTTTCACAGCTACTGTTGAGTGTGTGTGGCTCAAACACCTTATGGCTGATTTGGGTGTTGGTCAGAATTCTTCCACCACTATCTTCACTGACAGTCAGAGCACATTAGCAGTTGCGAGGAACCCTATGTTCCATGCTCGCACTAAGCACATTGAGGTGCATTATCACTATGTCAGGGAGAGGTTCTCTGCTGGGGAGATTAGCTTGGCATATGTGCCCACATAGGAGAACATTGTAGACCTTTTCACGAATGATCTGCCCAGGGAGAAGTTTGAAGCTTTCCACAAAGATTTGGGCTTACTTCCTTTTGTGGAGTGACTTCCGCATAGCTTGGTACTTCCTTATACATGAGTGCTAACTACTTGTTCACCGCATCACTCCTAGGGGGGATTGGTTGATATATTTAGGTAGTGATGTGTGTGAACACTCTAGGACCGCCGGGGCACTTTTTTCCCTCTTTAGGAGATTTTTTCCCCTAGCTTGTATATATGCCTATTGCCCTAATGGGCTACTTATCTTTGTACATTCTCTAGTAATACATTCATTATTGTGTGTTTGTGCTCTAAGCTTCTTCTCCTTCCTTGTGTTGTTCGCGTGCTTCCGCAGACGTCTATCTCCAAGAGTACCATAGCTCCTTGAAGCAAGTTTTCATGGATGTCCATGATTGAACAACAATTATATAAACCTTTTAGAGATATTCATTATACGAACATGCAAGAGGCATGGATGATAGCTGAAGCACCTTTCAAAGTTATGGTGCAGGTTCGAATTCCCAGCTTCAGCACATGCATAGGTGCCATATCCCAGGTCAAATACACACTCTGATACGAGTATTGCATTTGTATTCTTTTGCTCCATGCCATCGGTGTTAATTTCGAGGTGTTTTCTTCACACAAATAGATTAGGTCTATTTTGTTCCGCCTGACCACCGAGCTCCTCACTTGCATCTCTTCTCAAAGAGCCTAATTCTCTACTATAAAGGAAGTGCACTACTAAAGTGTCATGTGGAAACTCATCCAAAGATGAGTTCCTACCATGAATATAATGTGACAATAATTCTATAAATTTTTGTTTGTAGAACTTCCTAGGAGTTTAACCATCTCTAGTGTCTATAACTAAAAAAGAGAGAGGTTAAACTGAGAGAAGTTTGTATTCTAAAGATAGAAGAGAGAGCCTAGTTTGACAAAAGAGAGAGTCTAGCACAATTATTTATGCGCCTGATTGTACCTTGTATGCGTCACATCTTAATACAAAAATATTATTCTTGAGTACATTCTCTATAATACTACACTAGTAGTGTTTTCATTTCTTCTCTCTTTCATTATTCATGTTATATTGGAAGTGCTCACAAGGAATAGAAAATCACTAGAATAAATTTTGGTAATCCCCATTTCCCATATCCACTGTGTTGTGAAAGTAAATAGTAGTAAACAAACCCTAGCTGACTATGTTAGAACTAGAACCTATCCATAATCCAACATATTGATACATCTCCGCAAGGAGATATTGTTGTTTTAGACATGGAATGTTATTGGAAAAATGAACTATGGGATCAAATTTGAAAGAGAAAATGGAATAAGGAGATTATCACACAACATAGACCTCCATTTTTGGAGTTCCAAACATGTGGAAAAATAGAGAGAAGTGACTTACCTCACCAAGAATTTGTAAGTTTATGATCATGGGGTGATGTGGCCTCACACTTTGAGTCTCTACCATCATACATTGGATCCGAATTCATGCATAGGGTTCTTGACTTGTAGGCCACAAAAAAGTGTTGAATGAAGGTATTTTCTATCCTTTTGAAGATGATTTATAGGCGAAAGCATATAGTGATGCTGATTATGTTGGTTCCAAATAAGATATAAGGAACTACAAGTGGCTACACAATGATACGAGAAGAAGATCATTTCACGGATGACAAAGAAGCAATCCACAATTTCTTTGTCATCAACTATGGTTGAATACAAAATATTGGCCCAAGACTTGTGAGCCTATGTGGATCAAGAAGTTCATGATTGATTTGGATTTGTGGATTCAACAAGTCCTAATTCTATGCGATAACATGAGTAGTGCATGCCTATCTATGAATCCAATGTTTCATGCTAGAAGAAAAGACATAAAGGTACATTATCACTACATTAGAGAGAAAGTTTCTGCGAAGAAGGTTTAGGTAAAACATTTAAGTACCAAGGATCAATGTGATGATATGTCTTCCAAAGTGTTGGACTCAACAAAGCTATCAATGTTCAAAAGATGCATTGCGATGCTGGAGCTAGGGTGAAAACTTTAAGGTTGAAGCATGAGGATGTGCATTGGAAATCAAGTGCCAATGTTAAGAGCTTATTGATCAAGGAAACAAAGACTTGCAATCTCAAAAAGTGAGGAGAAATGCATAAGACTTTGGAGCATCAATTTGAATTTCAATATCCCTCAATAATCTCATCAAACTACCTACCACACTCAAGTGTGATGAATCTTAGAATGTAGGAAAAAAGCATCATATGTTTTAAGGAGTCATTTAAGCATATACAATCCAATCATCTTCAGTTTGAGTGATTTGGCATATAGGAGTCATTAATAGAATTGAATAACCTGTTGGAGTTTATTGATCTCCAAAGTACAGCTAGAAGTAGGTGAAACCCAACAGGACCTAGTTGACTTTTTCACAAACTTGTATGCACAGACCAATTTTCTTGCAGAGCAAATTGCTCTTTACTCACTTGGAATTTTCCAAAACTGTTTCACAACATAAACTAGACTCTAAGAGCTTTCCAACAAGATATAGAACACCTCAAATGGATAAATACACAATGAGCTATGACCTCTGCAATATGCAGCTTTAATGGAGACTTTGAAACAGAGATGAACCTGAGGACACACATCACTTGCAGAGACTACTGCTCTTAACTCACGACTCCAATGACTTTGAAACTTTTCAGAATACAATTAGACTTAAAGAGCTTTCTACTAAGCCAAAGAACACATGATTTGGATACATACACAAGGAGATATGACCTCTGCAAGTTTGAGGTTTAATGGAGACCTTCAGTAGGGATAAAAAACAGAGAACACACACTACTTGCAGAGAGTATTGCTCTCAGCTCACAAATCCAATGATTATGAAAATTTACAGGAAGAAAGTAGCCAGTACGAGCTTTCCAAGGAGCTATCAAACATGTAATTTAGATATATAATGAGGGAGATACAAGCTCTGCAATCTCTGCATACAAAACTACAGCAGTGTAGAGATACACATATGACTCTCTTGGACATCCCACAAGATCACGACTTTTCTCCTCTTTTTATAGCATGGGAAACTAATCTAAAACCTTCCTAATACATCTAAATTTGTGGTAGACACTTGGATGGAGGTATTACATGACTCAAGTGCTCAAATAAGCAAAGTATTGATGGACTTTGAGAACTAGCCACATCGACCTTCCACTAGGACACCACTGAAGCTCCCTTGTGACTCACTAATTTGACTCACCATGTTCTAGAACTCACGTGGTATTTTTGCTACTTTTTATCAATAATATGAGCCTTCTTGAAGTATTTGAAGACTTCCCAACATAATTTGAAACTTGTACCCTACATAAAACAAATGTTCGCAACATAACCTACTAGCCACCTTGCTAAGCTAGCTTCTTGCTTGTTTGAATGATTTCTTTCATCTTTAGGTAGCCATAACTACTTCTCTATTTTTATTGTATATTATCAAAATAATTATGTGTTGAGAGCAAGATTTTATCTTCATATGTCATCCATTTCTTGTAATATTTGGCTTCTTCAAAATGTAATATAGTGCTCAAACTTATCCCAAATTAGGTGTGCATCTAGTGAAAGTAGTTGATAGTCTAACTTGATGGCATTGTTTCTTTGATTATCTAAAATTATTTATACTAGGATGACTTGCATTGAGAAAGAATCATCAAGAAAATTGTATACTTCATGTCAAACTACCCTTTCTAATAAATGGGGTACAATGGGTAGGGTATAGCTATTCACTCTTTGAGCATAGATCAAGCAATGTTTTTCCATTATCTTGCTTTTTAGCCTTTGCTTATGACCATGTGATCACTTATACAAGAGTTTTAATCTCCTTTTCCCCTTCACTACTAGACTGTGAGGGAAAAATCATTACCATGTTCATAGGTATAGGATTGCTCTTGTCTAAACTTCGAGGATGGTCCTATTACAAGTGAGTTTCACCAGAATAATTACAGAAGGATTTCTTAGTTGGTATCGATCAAATCACCTACAACATTATCTTGAGTACGAACCTTCTCAAGAATAATGCGCTCAGTGGATAAGCAATATCCAATGAAGTGAGGTAACATGATTGGTCTTTGCATGGTAGACTAGATTCTTAGCCAAAGCAATGGCACTCTGACTATCACTGCGTAAACAAAGTACATGCTGAGGTAGACCCATATCACAACCAAGAAACTAAAGGCACAATGCTTCCTTACATGGCTCACTTACTGCAACATACTCTCCTTTTGTGGTGGAAATGACTATAAATTCATGAAGAGGATATCTCCAAGAGATAGCACCTCTAACAAAATGAAAAATGTACCTTGATGTAGACTTGCGATTTTCTACACAACCAGCATAGTCAGAACCTATGTAACAAATAATGGATGCTTTTGCTCTACCTAAGTATTGACACTTGTCCTTAGTGCCACTCAAATATCTCAAAATCATCTTGAGCACTTCCCAATGTTGCTTGCCACGATTATGTTGGAGAACCAATCACAAATTGGACATAAAGTTGAAGGTCAAAGTATAAGAAGAAAAGCACATGCCAATGTGAAGGGACAATTTCACACATGCACGATAATTGTAAAGTTAGTTTTAACTTTAGTTCTAGAGTTTTCAAAAATCACGAGATTGAGATGAATCTATATAAGTTAGTTTGTATCAAGTGATGGGGTGAGATGGAGAGTGAGAGAGAGAGAGAGAGAGAGAGAATGATTTTATATGACTGAGAAATAGTCGAGCTTCTCTGAGTGAGAAAAAATCTGTAAACTTTTTGAGTTTCCATAGCTATCACAAGAAAAAATAGAAGTTCTATGTATGAGACTTTCTCCTCCATCTTCCTGATTTTCCTATTGTGGTAATGAGTTCAAAAGTTCAAGTTTTCCAAGCAACTTGATGCTTGGCATCAAGTTTGTGCTGATAAGTCTTTGTTTTATTCTCTGAGTTTTTAACTTGTTCTTGAATCCTCTTAAAAACATGAGCTTTGTGGAGCAACGCGATGCTTGACATCAAATTTCAATGTAAAGTCGATGTCTAGCATGGAATTCCCACATAAAAGTGGTTTCATTCATACTTGTGGTTCATGGGCCTATTTCAGGTGCTGAAAAAGTGACGGAAAACACATGAGTTCGATGCCTGGAATCAAATTCTTGTAGCAAGTCGATGTTAGGCATCTAATTTGCATTATAGGGACATATGTTTTACTAAAATAGGTAAGGTTTCTAGTTTTGGAAGATCATATAGGGTCATATTCTGAAGGCCATAACTTGGTGTGTAGTGGTTTGTTTTTTGCAATTAATAGCTTTCTGGAAAGCTCATCTCTTCTATTTTCATCCACTAAGAAATAAGCAAAAAATTGAAGGTATATAGTTTATTGACTAGAAGTTTCTATGGAACCAAAGTTCTTAGTTTAAGCAATATTTTCTCCAAGTTTGGAGAAGCATGAGTTAATGATGACCATAGATTTTTTCTAATGTCACATTAATTCATTTCTTGTGATGTTTCATACATCAAGAACTGGTATCAGAGCAGAAAGGTTCTAGAGAGTAGAATGCATCAAAGGTACAAGAAGTTTTGGAAGGATTTTCATTAAAGTTTGAAAGCTGAAGCATTCAAAGACACAAGGCATCGGAAGATTATTTTAAAAGTATCTTCATGCACAAAGAACTCCAAAAGGTATTATTTTTTAGCCTTTGAACTCAGGTTGAAGAAGAAGCCAAGAATTATGGTAGATCATATCTCCATTGACAAATTGGACATAGATAATTATCCTACATGGGTAATGAGAAGGGAAGTCTTACTTATGAGTAAGGATCTCATGGTGTACATAACAGGTGAAGAAGAGAAGCCTTGATTTGAAGATGAAAGCCGACCAAAGAAAGAGGAACTAGATGATTTCAAGCATTGGAAGAAGAAGGATGCAAGTGCAAAAGCTTACATCTACAAATAAATCTTAGATCATTTGATACCACACATCAAGGGATTGGAATCAGCTAAAGATATATGGAATGCATTGGAATATCATTTCCAAAGTAGTAACAAAGCAAGGAAAGCAAGTCTATGGTCAAAGTTTACTACATTCAAGAAGAAGCCAAGTCAAAGTATTAGTGATTATGTCACTAAGATGAAGGATCTAGCAGATAGTCTTCGATCCATGGATGAAGATTTTGAAGATCATAGATTGATTGCTCAATTACTTGCAGGTTTGAGAGGAGATGAAAGGTGGAAACCTTTTTTCTTGTCAATAGAACTTTCTTTGAATCACTATGCTCCAGATTTGAATCAATTGCTTGGTTTGATGCTCACATTTGAGCAAAAGTTGAAGGGAGATGGAGATAAAGGACAAAGTTTTGTAATGTACATGAAGAACAAGAAGAAAGAAGATAAAGGTAAAGCAAAGGATGAAGAGGAATTGATTCCTCAAGTTTATTATGCAAGAGGTAAAGGCACTCGTAGAGGAAGAGCAAGAGATTTTGGAAGAGGAAGAGGTAATCAAAATAATAGTAAGAAGGCTTTCTAGATCTGTGGATTGATTAATCATTTGGCTCATGATTGTGGGCATAACCAGTAAGGATCAAATTAGAATAAGAATAACAATAGCAAAGGTAGAGGTGGAAGATATTAAAGTTATTCTCACAGAGGTGGAAGAAATCAAAGAGGAGGCTATGGTAGAGGTGGAGGAAGAAGTTGGGGACAAAATCAATCCTACAACACCACTTACTACAATTATACAAATGACACATAGAATGAAGGTCATACATCATTGATGATGAATTCAATCAACACATTAGATAAAGAAGATCTAAAGGTATTTTACGTTGACTCTAGATGTTCTAATCATTTGCCAAGAAACATAGAATTGATGTCAAAATTGGAAAAAGGCATTTCTAGTCATACAGTTCAAACAGGTGATAATACAAAACATAGCAAACATTCAATTGGAAAAGTGAAATGCAAGAGTGGATTAGATTTGCTAACCAATGTTTTGTATGTTCCCACAATGCCTAAAAGCTTGATTAGTGTGGGACAGATAGTTGAAAAAGGTTTTCAAGTCAAGTTTACAAATGAAGGAGTATTTACTGAAGAACTAGAGAATGGATATAATCAGATTGTTTGTGGTAAGAAAGAAGGTAGAATATTTACTTTAAGAGTGGAAGGAAACATTGTTCAAGCTTTGCTCACACATGGTGAAAGAGTGATTACAGAATTTGATCTCTGGCATAAGAGATTAGGTCATTTCAATGAAAGAGGAATTAAAGCTATGGTTGTAAATTAGTCTATACTAGGATTACCACATTTGACCATGGTAAGAACCGCCTACTTCGACAACACAATAACCATGATAGAGTTGGAAACCTCTTTTTCAACATACGCTTGAGCACTTTGTTCAAGATCCAAATTCTTGCACCATACTTCTTCCAATGCCCATGTATGCATGCATAGGGCCACATTACAAGGCCATGCACAAGGCACATATTTTTTTCAGCCCATGCAGTAATGCACTGACCCATCGTTCCTTATGGGTTACAAGTACTTGGCATAAAGATTGTAAAAGCTATGATTGGAAGATCCAAGGATGTCCATGCTACAACATTGGTACCTACGAAGTAATTCATGGTCAACAATTGCTCAAAATCAACATTGACAACCTCCTCTGAGCAAACAACATTTTTTGGAAGCTCACAACAACACATTTATGCTAGAATCCAAGGAAGAGCTGCATGCAAAGGGGAAAACACTTCCATGGACTAGTAGTTACAAACTGAAGAAAAGGACAATGGACCCTACTATAGGTGGAAGAGACGCCGCTCTTGTGGCTACATAATCGACACTATCTCTCCAAGCACCATGGAACAACCACTACAACAAGGGTCTCTCAGGGACGATAGACTCTAGAAGGGGGGGAGTGTTGACAATCAAGGTCACGCATAAGCATGGAAGCACATCAATGAAGTGGAAAAAAAAGAATAAAGAGCATGTAGCGAGAGCCAAGAAGCACATGTCAAATTTTCAGAAGAAATCCCTATAAAATTAGTGATTTTTATCACTAAAAACCATTGTAAATACCATTTTCTATTTTTACAACTCCATTTTGTTCAAGCCAAGGAGTCCTTGATCTTGAGGAGTATTAGAAGTATCGACCTACCAATTTTCATAACTTTTAGACTCTGTTTGAGCCCCCAAATAAGCCTTGAAACCTAATGTTTAACTAGGCTAGACACTAGGTCTGAACATGGCCAAAAATACTCAAAAAACTATAAAAAGGGCTGGAGAGCTCATTTTGGGGGGGGGGGAGCTTGTTGTAGATTTCAGCTTTGTAAGAGAGTTCTTTTGTAATCGAAGTCCTTCCACTGTTCCACTTTTTTCTCTTACCTTGTGTGTGTGTATGTGTGTGCATGCTTGTGTGCTTTCACTCACGCACTTGTGCCATCACTTGCTCTTGGTCTTCATACCAGTCCTCACATCTCCACGGATTGACATTATGAGGTGAAGCTCCTCACGTTGGTACTTGCCATTGTGCTAGAGTGACAAAGGTCAAAATATAAGAAGAAAAGCACATGCCTATGTGAAGGCACAATTTCACACATGTACCATAATTGTAAAGGTAGTTTTAACTTTAGTTCTGGAGTTTTCGAAAATCATGAGATTGAGAAGAATCTATATAAGTTAGTTTGTATCAACTGACGCAGAGAGAGAGAGAGAGAGAGAAAGAGAGAGAGAGATTTTGTAGGACTGAGGAATAGTGGGGCTTCTCTGAGTGAGACAGCATCTGTAAACTTTTTGAGTTTCCATAGCTATCATAAGAAACAATAGAAGTTCTATGTATTAGACTCTCTCCTCCATCTTTGTGCTTTTCCCATTGTTGTAATGAGTTCAAAAGTTCAAGTTTGCCAAGCAACTCAATGCATAGCATCGAGTTTGTGCTGATAAGTCTTTGTTTTATTCTCCGAGTTTTTACTTGTTGAATCGTCTTAAAAACATGAGCTTTGTCGAGAAACTCGATGCCTGACATCGAATTTCAACGTAAAGTCAATGCCTAGCATCAATTCCCACATAAAAGTGGTTTTCTTCATATGTGTGTTTCAAGGGCATATTTCAGGTGCTAAAAAAGTGGCTTAAAACACACCAATTCAATGCTTGACATTGAATTCTTGCTGCAAGTCAATGTTAGGCATCGAATTTTTTGAAGGGCTTTGGTGTGCAGAACAAGAGGAGGAAGGAGGAGATGGAGGGAGAGAGAAGAGAGGAACGACGCGCGGATATGCGTGGGAGCCTCGAAACCCACATAATGAACTCTCTTGAGGCAATACTCTATATATGATGTATATATATGAATATGGGGGTAAGGTCACATGACCCTTACATCCCCAACAATCTCCCACTTAAGGGTCAATGTGACCATAAGTGGTAACATATATAAAGAATGATGTAGGACTATACAATAATGTACAGGAAGATTCCGGATCTCTACCCATACCAATCAGCCTACACCAACTGCCTCGAACAAGGTGTATCCATGCACCTCAAACTGCTGTAGACTCATATCAACAGGAGCCGAGCTCATATATGACTGATGCAAGAACTGATGAAGTTCTTGCAAAGCTCCCACTCACTCTATGCCTATGTCAATCATCGAACGACTGACAATTCCAAGTGCAAATGCTCCAATAGCAACTGCAATGTTTGGTCTCGAGCATAACAACTCGTATATCAAACTCCCGAATGCTGACGAAACATGTGCTATCCTGGCTAACCTAAGTATGTCGGCCATGCCTATATCCAAGGCATCCAAAGCACTATCATCAAGACCAACATGTCCTGATATATCTATGTCAACATCTGGCATGAGCGAATCCAAGAATGACTGCATAACCGCTGACTCCTCAGCATCTAAATCAGCCATGCTCACAACCAAGGATGTATCTAGCTGTGCATCATGAGAGCTAATATGCTCTACCATACACTGTGTATCATGAGAGCTATCGTGCTCTACCACACCAAGTGTATCATCATGCTCCATATGAGCTAAATGCACAACATCAACACCAAGATCAAACTGATGATCACACTCTAACTGAGTATCATCACAATGCTCTACATGAGCATCCACATCATGCTCTAAAGCATCCAACTGATCATCTGAAGTATGCTCCATATGAGCATCCATATGATCAACCAAACCATGCTCTATATAAGCATCATGAGCATCCAAAACATGCTCTACATATGCATCCATCTAAGCATCTGAATCTTGCCATACATGTGCATCATGAATGTCAATAGACCTATCTGTAGGTAGACAAAATGAGACATGACGAGTCTCACATCGCACATAAGGCTGAACTCCCACTGAGACGAGACTCTCTCTCACATGAAGTACCTGCAGTGGATACATGTGCCCAATCCTGGCACCTCTGACAAGCATAAGCTGTCCCAACTGCAACTGAAAATGATGCTCGCCAAGGAATGCATAACATCTGCTCTCCTGTAACTGGCTAACTGAAATCAAGCTCATAGGGAATGAAGACACATAACATACATGTCTAAGAATAAGTGATGCTCCACTAGGTAGCATAAGGCATATATCTCCTGCACCCTCAATGTCATATGCCGTACCATCAGACATGTGCACACATCCACGACTCTCACCTGAGAATCGACAAAACCACTCACGATGTGGAGTAAGATGAAAACTGGCTAATGCATCAAGCAACCAAGCCATATGTGTGCTATCTAATGAGCAAGAGGAATCCTGAGATGAACCATAGGAGAAAGTGATATCTCCATCACTAGCATAATCAACTGCCATAGAATCTCCTGAAACCACTACCTGATCTACATCACGTGCATATCTCTGACATCGTCATTGCATCCACCAGAAGCAACATCGTCGAATATGGCCCTCATGACCACAATGCGAACATCGAAGTTGTCGATGTGATCTATGTCTCATATGAGTCAATGGACTCACATACATATCATGTAGTCTTTGCCATAATGCACTACTCGTCTCCTCATACATAACAGACTCATATATAGAATCCACAAGCTGTAATCGGATAGTGGAGCTGGCCAATGCATCCATATCCATCCATACATGGTCGGGCATGTCACGAGGCCTCTGTGCATCTCTATGCACATACATATGTAACCTTGCACGAACCAATGTATGCCACATCTGAGCTTTCCATCTCGGAAAGTCAGTGCCATCAAATCGAGAAGACACCATGCTCGCAATCCAATAGACTAGCAATATAACAAGAGACTAGAAACAATACTCTATCCTGAATAGGATCACACCTGCATATCCATATGCATAACTCACATCACATATGTCTCACTGGAGAAGAAAACCATGTGAACCACCTGTCACATAATCATGCATCTAGCATCCGCATAAAACCATGAGCATAAGCCTGCTCACCAAGTCTCCAAAGTGACCAAATAGATGTGAAAGAATCCTGGGAAAAATTCGACAGAGTATCCCTTGTAAACTGAGCAATCAAACAAGATAACCAATCAAAAGAATAATGATTAATCTGTCACCACCTGTCACTGATATAATCAAAGATAATGACAACTACGTGTGCCAAAAACTAATAGCAATACATGCCAATACAATGGTGATGCACCTCCCACTCAAGAATGAATCCTGCAAGATGGTCCAACCTATCACAAATAACCTGTGACCAAGTCCAAATGAATGGAGATAAACAATGATCCAAAGCTATCACACAAGCTTCAAGATCCACTAGAGCTCTTTTCTAGCATAAAAGCCGGTGAAATTTCGACAGCATCTCCTCTGTAAAATGGACTCTAGAACCAAAATAACCATGTGGGAATCACCATCCACATATGCCAAGAATCACACTGGCAAATACATATCAATCAATGAACAAATGCTAATAACAGTGACAAACAAACGTGTAACTGAGGCTCCAATCTGGATCATGTACCTGCAAGGAAAACAAAAGATACAAGTACCAAACAAGATCCAAAATCAACTCTCATAAAAGTATGTGCAATCGGCAAGTAAATCCATAACCAAGTGGCATAAGCAAGATATAGACCACAATGCCACTATACATCCATGATCGAACTCATGATGACATAAACCTCAAAAAGAGTATACCACAATGTCATCTTACATGTCAAATACATGACAAGATCATGCTCTACTCTCATATGGAGGATCTACCACAATGATCATACATGTACAATGCTTTGAAGCTCTGAAAATAAGAGCTTGCACACTGTGTACTTGAGCCGCAATGACTCAAGGACTTGTACCAATGAGACTATACCTCGATTGCCATACAAGTGCATATAGTGGAGTTCTTTTCACACATTTAATTATCAATCCTAAGGAGTGACTTACCAAGTGTATGAAGACATGTGCACACATGATAGAAAATGAAGTGAGTTAGCTATTCAAGCATGAGAAAAGACTAATACTACCCACACCTACGGAAAAAACTGGAAGTGTTGCCGCAAGCCTCTTTTCAGCAGTTTTGGTTTTTTGAGGTTTTTTCCCAGCCCAGAACTCCGAACATAGACAATAGGGTACTCCTTTCGAAGCTCTCGACGAGACGAATCCAACGGTGGTGGTTTCACTCAATTCTGACCACTCTGCTGCAAGTTATGGCAGAAACAGTGAATTACGGGAACTACTAACACCCGCGTTTTTGCTTCTCCTAGCTTACGCACGCACTACAACCACTCAAAACAAGGGGGAAGGGGTAGACAACAGTCCTACACCTGCAATTCAAGCATCACACACACATACATGAGCAAAATGAAGATCAAAATCAGCAAGGAAGAGGCAAACTCGAAAATTCAGAAGTGCTCTTCTTCACAATGACAAGAAATCCTTTACAATGAGTCACTTTTGGCTTATATACTAATGCCCTAAGTTTGGTCCTTTCACACAAGAGACCGGCACTTTATTCTCTAAAAAGACTAATTTCCTACTATTGTACATGGGTAAATCACTAATCTTTGAGGGGATGCATCTAGAGGACTCCTCTAGTGCATTTACAACGGAAAAAATATATACAAAAGTGGTTATGTTACAAAAAATTGTGTGTCCAAATCGGAAAAATTTTGGGGCCCGTCTTTTTTCTCTGCTTTGCGCGCTCTTTAGCTCTGCAACACTCTCCCCCTCTTTGTCTCTGTCGTCCCTTGACAGACTTTGCTTCGCGAACGCGTCCCTTGGGCTATGTTGCCTGATTCTTGATCTTGCTTTTCTCCGCACGCTTCCCTTGGTCAGTATTGTCTGTAGTTAAACAGACATGCAGATTCGATGGCCTTCTTGATTCAAGCTCTACTACTCGAGAGCCTGATGTAGTTGTCTTGCCTGTTGACTCGGGTTGCCACGCACGCCACCAGTGACTAGGAATGTGATGTTCTTAGTCACCCTCTTCAACTTTTCAGCCTCTACCCCTTTCTTACTTTTGGTCCTACTCTGATGTTTGAAAAGTCCATGACTCAGGACCCTTGGGTTTAGCTTTGTAGCCTGGTGCGTGCCCCTGCGGGGCTCTGTGCAGAGATGGGTGTTGCGCCCCTGCGGGGCTTCCTGCAGAGATATGTTCTTTTTCTCTTCTTAATGAATAGTTTTGGACTTTGATTTTCTTCTTCTTTTCTTCTTGCTTGATTGTTCCTCTACACGTCCCTCCTCCTGAACTCTGTCGTCCTCGACAGGCTTTCTGAGGCGACGCGAGTATGTTTGAATGGCGGTTTGCTCTCGTTGGTTCAGCAGATTTGCATTACATATCATGAATTCCTTCCATTGCTGTGACTTCACTCCGTCTTCTGGCGCCTGTCGATGATCAGCAAAAAAACTTGTTTCATAGGCCACCAGCCTTGCATTTAAATTGGAAGTCATTTTTACAAAAATCTCCGAATCTCTTTCAAAGAAGCCGGTAAAGAATGCTTCTTCGAAGGTCTACATATAAGTCGATGGCAAAAACATCAGTCGGGAATAGTATGCCATAATGGTGAGTCGGCTTGGAATGGTTGATAGATCAAAAATGAGGGCTTCCGACCCTTGTGTAATGCCAATGAAATTCAAAAATGTGTACTTCGCATGCTGGAAAACCTTTAACACTGTGATGAGCATGCTAAATATTTTATTTGTCATCTTGACTGCTAAGTCCGGCACTGTGGCATATTTGGCAATCCAAAATTCCATTGTCTTTACCATATATTCTTCGGTAGGTAGGTAATTGTGTGGCGGACTAGGTAGTAACGGGTAATTTAGCCACTGATTATTGATGGAGCCTTGACGCTGTGCTTCCCAAAATTGCGTCCAAGAGCGTCTGCGGGGTACAGGACAAAATGATGGATTTACCTGAAGCGCATATGGTGATGCTTCCCACTGTACCCGCAAAGTCGGATTCTTCTCCAAAATTTTCCTTCGCCATATGGGATCCGCCTTCTCGAATTCCTCTTGAGTGTACTTGAAATTGTCATGCTGGAATTGAAGGTTGTGGTCCGGATCTTTATTCGTGGTAGTCTTTATATACATGCGCGTCTGTTCTTTAAGTAGACCATATGGTACATTGAAGGGCTTCAAAATTTGATCTAGCTGTTTATTGTCTATTCGAGCTTCTTTCATTATTTGTATTATTTGATCTTCAAAATCAGCAGTGAGCTGGGACACCAGTAGTGCCCTTTCTGGTCTGCTCAATTCTGCAATGTCGCGTGTGTTAGGTTCTAGTGGAACCTCCTTTTCCGCCCTTATTGGAGAATGATACAAGGGAGGAGAGTGGTTTCTGGAGGAACTACTAGTGTCCCTTGTTTCTCTTTTAGCTCAATCTGCTCCTGCAGCCGTTTAATGATGTCATCTTTATTCTTGAGCTCCTCTTCAGCCTTGGTAAGTTTTTCTTGATGTTTGATTAATTCCTGTGCCACGATATGCATGTGATCTGTGTCTTCCTTGCACTGTCGGAAATAATCTTTCTCGGCTTTTTTCCATTTCTTTCGTAGAGCTGCCGTATCATTCATATATTTCTGTTCCCATTCTGCAACTGTCTCTTGCTCCTGTTTGAGCTGATCTGTCATCTTTGTCAACTTTGCTTCCATGTCTTTTATGTCCTCATTTGTTTTGTCAAGATCTGTCGATGGTTGATCACTGAGGAGAGCTGTCATTAGCTCTTTGTTTCTGTCCCTGAGTTGGTCTGCTTCTCCCATGCTCACCTTGAGCTGCGACTCGAGTACTTTGCTACGAGTCTGTATTCTTGTTTTCTCTTTTTCCGTTACTTCCAGTTTCTTCGTCAGCTCCAATACTTGCTCTTTCAGGTGGGCATTCTCCTTTTCTAATGTTTTGCATTGTGTTTGGGTTGTTTTTATCTCCTCCTGTTTCTTCAACACTTGAGCTTCTACTTTAGATAATTTCTTTGCCAAATTCATACCTTCTTTCTGAAGCTTTTGTTTGTCGAGCATGGCCTGGTCGTAATCTTCATCAGCATCAAGCATCAGTTGTTGAGTGTCGAGTGCCGTGCGGATCATATCCTGCACCACCGGCTTGAGCTGAGCTATATCCACATTCAACCATGTCTTTGTTATGTCTGGTGTTTCTCCTGTTTGTACATCTTGTCCCTGTGCTACATGGATCAATTCTTTGTGTGGTTGTCGGACCTGTAGTTGTACATTAACTTCTGCTTCATTTTCGACCGTTTTACGAACTTTCGTGGCACTCCCTTGAAAGGTTACATCCAGAGGGGACGGTTCTGCCACAACCCTTAGTGGTGTGAAGGGTTCTTCGTCTTCTTTCTCTTCTTCTTGATGCTTGTCCTCAGATATCATTGCATGCACCTCATCATCATTTGGGTCCTCCTCTATGTGGGTGATGGAGGCATCCTTCTCTTGCATAGTGTTTTGTCCTTCTTCTTCTGCATTCTCTGTGATTGGATTCTGTTCTGCCAGCGATGATTGATCTTTTTCTTTGTTGTCAGCTTGGGCTTCGTCATAATTGACTTCATTTAATTCGGCCCACTGGCCATCATCTTTCGATTCACTTTTAATATCTACATCCAATAATGATGTAGTTTGCTTCTCTTGGGCGTCGGATCCTGAACTTGAATTGTCTAGCCCAATCTCCCGATATCGGTGTACCTTAGTAAGTTTTCTTTTGGGTTTTTGAACTGTTGCAGCCTGTTGATAATGATGACCTTGCACTGGTAGATTGATTTGCCCTTCTGTATACTTGTGAGTCTCCTCCAGTGCTTGGGTTAAATCTTCTTCCGTAATTTTCCTGGGTCCTTGGGTGGTGGTGGTAGGCAGCACATGTACTCTTTTTGGTTGTGGTGCTTCTTCTTCTTTCTGCGGAACTTCTCTAGGCCGCTTTGTACCTCTCATGGTTCCTCTCATCCTCGGTTGCGAACTTGTTTCTGTTTCTTCTGCTTGCTTACTCCCTTTCTTTTGTTTTGGTACTGTAGCACTCTTGACATACTGAGCCAGCTCCATTGAAGATGGCATCTCCCTCAAGTACTCTCGCATGCCCAATGCATGGTAAATCATGATTGTGAGGGCAGTGGTTCCATTAAGGAATTTTTTATTTTCCCATTTCTTCTTGGCCTCGAACAATCTTTCCTGCACATATGGTGTGAGATTTACCTGATTGCCGATCTGTTTTGTGGCATGAGACAACAATTGGACAATAATTTTTTGAGGGGCCGTGTATCTGTTCATGCTCGGGAAGCAGAAGTGTTGATGAATCAACCTGACTTCCTCTTCAATATCCACTCTATTAATGTCGACAAAGGTTCTAGTATTTGCTCCACGAATTTCTTCCTTGGCCGTGTTGACACCATCTTTCTCCCATTCAAAAGCTTCTTTGATTAAGTCGTGGGAGAACTGAATGACTACCCATTCGCCATTCTTATCCATCACATTGGCTTCTGGCACCAATGGATCATGTAGCGCTGGTCTCAAAGTGTTCATGACTTGGGTACATCGTTGGAAGTCCGGCTTGTAGATGGGTAGCTCGAAATACTTGTGAATTCCTGCTTTCTTCAGGATATCGATTGTAGATGGCATGCCATGTAAAATCTTGAAGTCCTGGGACATGATCGGAAAGTGGTGATCCGTGTCCATGATCTTTATGTTGGCCAAAAAGAGATACTCTTCCACAGGCTGTTCATCTCTGAACCAATGTCCTTTAGCTTTCGTAAGACATTGGGGAGGAAATTCTTGGACCTCCTCTTGGATTGTAGCTTCAGAGTCTTCAGAAGCCATCTGCACTTAATATAGAGCATGAATTAGTATCCATATTTGTCCAGAAATCCTCCGCCATGTGTTGATTAATAATTTGATATTGCTCCGAGTGTATGGTGCCGTCCCTTTCCCGTGGGTGTGAGAAGGGTAATACCTGAATTTTTCATATATTTTTATATTTTTCGCTGAAAAGAAAACATAAAAGTTAGTCCCTAGCCGAAGCGTAGTTTATGTACATAGTATGTCCATTCCTATCGGTTTAAAGCTAAGATCTAATCTCACTTGGAGAGCGTGCACCACTAATTTGATAATGTACATCCTGTGCTGAATGCTTGGCCTTGTAATGTGGCCCTATCATGCATACTTTGGGTGCATCAGACACAACATGAGTGCAATCGGGTGCTTTATCTCCTCGATCTCTTGCTCCTTGTGGTAGCCTTGGTTTCCAGATCCATTTTGAGAACACTGAGAGAGGTCGTTGGGTTTTCTCTATTCGTGCAGCTGCTCGTGTTCCATTTGTCTTATCCCTTGTCCGATTGAATTTGGCCTTTCTTGGCGATCCTCTCTGATGATTCACTTGTGTTGTTGACTTTTGCCTCGTCTGCTGTGGTGTTTCCTCTTTGGTCTTCACATTTTGTTTAGCTGCTTGTATGACCTTTTTGGGAATCCATATCTGATGTCGAGATCTTTGAGCTTCAAGCAGGGGCTTGGCAATCCATACTTGTACTGGTTCTCTTCGTTTGCAGTTCTTTGTAGCTGATTTGGTGATGTCCGTTTCCTTCTTCAAAGCGCTTGTAGACAGTTTTTGACTCTGTACCTGCTCCTTTCGTACCCACATATATTTGGATGGTGGTCTGTTCGAGTATCTGCTTGTTAGTTTCCAATAGTGTGAACTTTGGGTACTTTGAGCCTGTTTGGGAGAGAGCGTCTCCTCAATCGTTGGCTGATCTTCATTCACTTCGGGTAGCTTCGACGCTACAGGGGATGTCGGAATGATTAAAGTTTCAGTTTCTATGCATTTGCTTTCTGAGGGTTGAGCACAGTCGCTACTATCTTTCGTTGCTTCTTGAACTTCCTCTGATCTTTGTATTGACATGGCTCGGTTACATGGTTTCTCTTCAAGCAAGCTGAAAACCTCCTTATGCCCTATCGTAGCTGAAATGTATCCTTGAGCCAGATGGATACATGCCTCTGTTTCAATGATCCAGTCTTGTCCTAGAATGAAGTCTTCCATTAAATCGTTATCTTCACATACTAGGACTCTTTGTTCCATGGAGGAATTTCCTATGTGGAGGGACACATCAGTTGTTCCAATACAGTCTAGGATGTGACCTCCAATTCCTATTAGTTTGGCTTTCGTGGGATTCAATTCCAATTGCAATTCGTTCACTATCCTCCTTCGCATGCAGCTAAGGCCTGCTCCTGAGTCTATCAATGCGTCTATCAAGTTATACTCCGTCTGACCAATCCCTAGGTTTAGGTAAGGTTGTGTTTTACATATACCCGTGGTGTCACTATTTTTGACCTGGTAGTTTGCCATAGGGATGGGCACTTCTCCTTGGACATAGCGTTCATCTCTTTGCCTGATCCACTCCTTGCGTTTTCTAATGCGTTCTAGTGCTTCTTGTCGGGCTTCCTCTCGAATTCGTTCTTCTTCCATCTTCCTATTTTGAGCTCCCAACAGTCTAGCTAGCATTTCATCGGTCAGAGGCTCCATGAATCGTTTCACTCGGCATCCACTGATGTAATTGGGAAGAATGTCTCCGTCTAGTGTGGCGAGATTGACTGCACCACTAGTGGAGATTCGATTTATGATCAGGGGACCATATCCGCGTTTTTGGAGCTTCTTTGCGTGCTGTTTTAGGGTGTATACTAGGACTAAGTCGCCTTCTTTTAGTCCCTTATCTTTAATATGTGAGTCATAGTATGCCTTTTGTCTCCGTTTAGCGGCATAGATGCCTGCTACCGCTTGCAATCTAGTCTCATGCAGCTTTTCAATTTGATCTAATTGCTGAGACAATTCATGACCGTTCCACTCATATTGCTGGGCTACTTTTAATGTAGGCACTAAGAAGTCAATTGGCAAAATTGCATTCTGCCCGTACACTAGGTTGAAAGGTGTAGTTCCAATGGCCGTTTTATATGCCACTCGGAAGGCCCAAATTGCGTGATGCAATTGTTTGTCCCAATCTGACCTTCCATTATTGACGATCTTTATCAAAATAGTACATAGTACTTTGTTGGAACTTTCAGCCTGTCCGTTGGCTTGAGGATGGTATGGGGCTGATTTTTTGTGGATCACTAGAAATTCATCCATTAGCGATTCAATGACTTCGTTTAGGAAATGAGTTCCTCGGTCACTCACTATCTCGATCGGTAGTCCAAATCGTGTGAAAATGTGTTCAAAGAGAAATTTTGCTGTGGTTTGAGCATCATTTTTTCGAGTGGCTTTTGCTTCTACCCACTTTGTCAAGTAGTCGGTGGCTACTATGATGTATTCCGCATGTGATCCTTTTGCAGGTGGGTTGATAGGTCCTATGAAGTCAATTCCCCACTTGGTGAATGCTCTCGCACAAACCATGGGTCTTAAAGGCATGTCATCTCTTCTAATGGGATATTTTGCTCTCTGGCACGTTTCACAGCTTCTCACATATGTCTCCGCGTCCATATGTAGAGTTGGCCACCACAAACCTGCAAAGAGAATCATCTTGACCGTTCTATCTGCTGAAAAATGTCCTCCCGCAGCTCCTGCATGTGCCATTTCTAATATGGGGAGGTATTCTCCTTCATGCACGCATAATCTGAGTTGATTGTCTTTTCCTCTTCGAAACAGTTGTTTCCCCATTATCACATAATCCTTGCTCATTTCTTCTAGGGATCGCTTTTTTGCTAAGCTAGCTCCTATTTCGTGCTCTTTCGTTTTGAGGAATTGCACTAATGACTTACTCCAATTAGGCGCTATGGTAAAAAAGGATAAGGACACGTGATCCTCTGAGCTAGTTTCTTTGCATTCCACACAATTACTTACATGCTCGTGAACGTCCTTGGACATATCAGGCCAATATACGCCTAGTCTTTTTAATTCTCGTATTGTTCCCTGCATTCCTTGATGGGTTTTCCACTTGTTGACATGTGCTTGCTGAATTAGTTGCTTCTGTTCATCCTCCTCGACACATCTCAATAAAACTCCGTTAGGTTCCTTATAATATACGCTTCCAGCAACAATGTGTAAATTCCTTGTTTGAAGAATTTTTTTGCTATTTCTGTTAATTGGATGTTGAGGGCCATGCGTAAGTATAGGGGTCAATTTTTCTGCCCACTTCGGACATACTTCTAGATTAAACAGATAAGCATCTGGTAAATCATCAGGTACTCCGCAAGGTGGCTCTCCGTGTTTTAACCTAGAAAGGTGGTCTGCTCTCACATGTGTGTTTCCTTTTTTGACCACTACCTCAAAGTCAAACTCCATTAGTAACAAGAACCATCGTACTAATCTCCCTGTGTCGCAAGGCTTATTGACTAGATACAACAAAGCTTGATGGTCTATGAAGAATTTGAACTTGTTGGCTAAGAGGTAATGTCTAAACTTCTTCACTGCGTAGACCATTCCTAAGCCTTCTCTTTCTGTAGTCGTGTAATTTCTTTCGGCTTGGTTTAATTGTCTACTCGCATAAGCGATTGGATGGTCAAGCTTTCCTTCATCCGCCGGTTGAGCTAGGATACATCCAATTGCATAGTTCGAAGCATCAACATGAATATGAAAAGGCTTGTTCCAGTTGGGTGATTTTAGAATTGGAGCTGTACTCAGCCTCTTTTTAAGCTCGTTGAATGCCTTCTCACACTCGTCGGTCCAAGTGAACTGAGTCAATAGACCGTATAAGGGCTTAGCTATTATGGCATACATGTGAATAAACCTACGGTAATATCCACAATGTCCCATAAAGGCTTGTACTTCTTTCGCATTCTTGGGTCTTGGTAAGTCCAATATGACTTTAATCTTATCCTCATCTGTAGATATCCCATTCCTTGAGACTATGTGTCCTAGTATTTTTCCTTGTCTTACCATGAAGACACATTTTTCTGGGTTTAAGCAGACTCTATACTGCCTACATTTGTTGAATATTTTCCGCAGTTCCGGTATGTGATCTGGTCGTTGATTTGAGTATGTGCACAGATCATCTACGTATACTTCCATGCTTTTTCTCAGAAATTCTTTGAAAACATGACACATCAGTCGTTGGAAGGTGGCTGGCGCATTTGTGAGCCCGAAAGGCATCACTCTAAATGCGTAGATTCCCCATTCAGTAGCGAATGCGGTTTTATGCTGGTCCTCAGTTGCAATAGCTACTTGGTTGTAACCAGAGAATCCATCCAAGAAGCTATAGACTTCCTTGCCGGCAACTCTTTCCAAAAGATGGTCTGTGATGGGTAAAGGGAAACTATCTCGTATAGTTGCTGCATTTACTTTTTTCAAGTTGATACACACCCTTAGCTTTCCGTTTTTCTTGGGCACTACTACTAGTGGCGATACCCATTCTGTGTGTTCTATCTCGTATATGAACCATGCCGCTAGTAATTTGTCAATTTCTTCCTTAATTTTCGCTGCATAAACTTCATTATACGTGTAGGGGCGTTGTTTAGAAGGTTTTGCATCTGCTGTCATGGGAATTCGATGAGCACATATGCTAGGTTCTACACCCTTAAGGTCTTTGTACGTCCAAGCAAATACATCTCGATATTCTTGGATGAGGTGTATGAGTTCCTCTTCTTCCTCTTCAAATACGTCTTTACCAATATACGTGCACCTTTCTTCTCCTTCTTCAACTGTCACGATAATTTTTTTTGTTTGTTCTTTGTTGTCATACGCCTCTCCGTCTCGTGCTTCTCGTTTAGGCATTTGGGTTGCTATTTTTCTTTCTTCCACTTCGTATCTTTTAAAATGTTCTGGAACTTCGAAGTGGTCTGGTTCAGGTTCCACTTTACTTGTGTCCTCTCTATGCTCGTGTATTCTTGGGATGGTGTCAATTGCTAAGACTTTTGTCGGTCTTTCTTTTGATTCCTTTTGCATGATTTCTAAGTATTGTTCTTCAGAGTCAAACTCCTGTTCCATTTCTATGCTTTCGTACTCTTCTTTCCACTCTTCTTCTACAATTTCTCCTGCTTCTACCTCTTGGAGGACAACCATGTAGAGGTTCACGTCATATCCTTCCTCGTCTATACAGTCATTCATCGTCAAGACTTCTTCATTCACACAAACGTCTAATGTGGCTAGGATTTCCATCCAGCCATGTGGTTCGAAGAGTTCATCTGAAAAAATTTGAGGCATATAGTCGGAGTCTTCTATTGATCGATAATTAGGGTGCCCTATTGGCCACATTTGTTTTTTGCACTCCTCCTTCTTAGCTTCTTTGCACATCCACAACTGGGCATCCTCGTGCATCCAAGATTGGTCACTTGATCCAGCACTGTGAATGGATAGGTCATCTTCTTCTTTGTGGACTGGGTTCCATTGTAATGGAGGGACATCCCGATAAGCGAATGTGTGCAGGTTTATCTTGGTAGTGTTTCCTTGATGTTGGAGATATAATGAATCTTTGCCCCAATCTTGTACTACCCGCATCTGTCGCATGAATGGTCGTCCTAATATCATTTCATAATTGTTTGCCTTTTCGAACTTACATATGGCCAATGTGTGTTCAAATTCCACTCCACACGTGGTCAGTCTGATTCCTTCCAATATTCCTAAGGGTTTCTCCACATGACCGTCTGCTAATTGGAGTTTCATTCGAGTGGGCCGTAAGGCTGGTTTTCCCCACTTTTCCCATATTTCCTTGGTGGCGATCCCTACTCCCGCTCCCGTGTCTAGGATGGCCTTAGTTATGTACCCATTGTAGGTGACAGGTAAGCACGTATTACCTTCGTCTCCTTCACTAAATTCTCCTACTTTGTCAACTGGAACTTGTATTGTGGAGTGGTTTTCTTTTTCCTTTCCTTTCATTTCTCCTTTCTCTGCTGGAGGCTCTATTTGATTTGCTAGCTGTCTCCATAGATGTGGTCTAAGTTGAAGCAACTCTTCCACCGTCAATTTGCATTGCACCTTTGTTTTCTTAAGTTCTGTTAGATTGTGTGAACTCTCTTCTGAATTTCCTTTTTCTTTCCCATGCACTGTGGGTGCTCGTACTATTATAGACTCTCTTTCATATTCTCCCATGTAGTTAGGCAGCGTTGAAATGCTCATGGTTTCCTCTCTTCCTTTATCAAACCTTGACACTTCCTCATATGCTTCCTCCAGGTTATGATCATGGTGACTATCTTCTCCCACTATTTCTTCAAAAGGAGGTGGACTGATTCCATCCTTTTTCCATTGCTCTTCTCTAATTCTTTTCCACAAGTCTTTGGACCAATCTTCCTCTAGGTCGGGTATTATGGATACCTGTTCTTCTTGAGATTTCCTTCGTTCATTTTGATCATCTTCCCTTCTAGGTTCCTTATCCTTAGGTTGGATGCACGCTTCATATAGTTCCTGTGCGACCCTTGTTTCAGGCAAAATTGGGATAGTCTTTTCTAGAGTCGCCTGTGCTACTTCTATAAGCTTTTTACATATCGCCAGTCTTTCTTTCTCTAATTCCCCTTGAGGGTAGAGTCTTTCATGTTGCTCTAGGTTTGGTCCCATTGTGATTCTAGCTTGGTATGCTTTTAACCACATGTCCAATTCTTCTGGTTTTGGGTCAGCTAGGATTGAGCCTGGCTTCTTTTCCTCTGAGCTAATTGGTGGTGTTTCAGAGATCTCCTTATGTGTTTTTTGTGTACTATGCTTTCTAGAATCCTTCGCTTGTTTCTTGCTGTCTTGGCTCTTATTTCTTGCCCATTTTTCTTTGAGCTTTTCTCGTCTTTCTTTCCATTTTTGCACTTTGGTGTTTTGGGAATTCTCACCTGAGTTCTCCGAATCCTCGACTACTTGAATGTTTGGTTCTACTGTTTTATTGTTCTCTGGTTTTTCTTCCGGTTGTTTTTCCTTTTGTTGTTTCGCTTGAGCTCTAGTAATAGCTTTTAGTGGTACAGTATATTCCTTATCACTTCCAGATTCTTCTAAGACCTCAATTACGTTGATTGGCGCAGTGCCTTGAATTTTTGTAGGGTTCTTAGGGCAATCTCTAAAAAGATGTTCTTTCCCACAATCACTACAATATCCTTCCCAAATCCTGGGTGGTGGAGGGTTGTAAGGTCGAGGACACTCCCGAATGAAGTGATCCCCTCCGCATCTATAACACGGTCCTCTCTGTACTGGTGGTCTAATGAGAGGTCTCAATGGTTGTTGTGTTTTGGGCATTGTATACATTAAAGTTGCAGTTTCCACTCCATAAGTTTGATCAAATCCTTCATATCCATAATAGGCCGAGTCATATGCTGGTTCATATTCCATCATGTTGGCTTCATATGGATAGTACTCTCCCGGTGGAGGTTCATACCCTTGGTTGGTTGATTCTACATTGGTCGCTATTGAGGCTGGTATTATGGCTCTTTCCAAGTTTTCTTCCGGTTGAGTATACTTCACAGGTACAACTTGTTGAGGTTGTGACAATTGGGGTCCCAACACTGGTTGTGGTGGTGGATACGACGCTTGCTCGTATTGTCTTGGAGCTCCTACCGGATACGGGTTGTATCTAGGCATCTCCCTACCAAGCTCTCTAGGTGGGTATCCATAAGGTCGGTATTGGGGTGGATTGACAGGTCGTGATTGCCTATTAAAGGGACAGTTCTCAGTTGTGTGATTGGTATATTTTTGCTCGATGTGGCAGTATGAAAAAGTCCCTGGTTGTTGCTGTCTGTTGTATGGATACGTAGGTTGTGCACCGACTCCTCCTCTGGCACACAAGTGTGTGGGATGTTCTCCTCCACACAAGTTACACCTTCTCAACATAGGCACTCTTTGAGCTGGTTGTTGGAAAGCTCTCTGTCCTTGGACTCCTAGTTTCTTTGCTAATAGTTCCGCTAGTTCTTCCACATTACTAGAATTGGATGTAAAAGTGCTTCTTGAGTCTTCTGATTTAGTGAGGTCGGTAGTGCCTTTAAGGTCCTCAGCAAGGTTATCTTCCAGGTCGATGCACTCTTGAAGACACTCACTCAATGTTTGCAGCCTCTTCACATACACTAGGGTTCTTAGGGTCCCGTTAGAGAGTCCATCCAGGAATAATGAAATCATCTTTTGTTGAGTCGGTCTCTCAGCCATTGGGCATCTATCCACGTATTGGTTGAATCTTCGGGCAGCAGTCTTCACAGTTTCATTAGGGTTTTGTTTAAAGCTATGGATCAACGATGCAGAATTGTGTTTAATCCCTCTCTTTGTAAATTCTCCAATGAATTCTTGAAAGAATTGCTCCATGTTTCCAAATTGATTGGGATCTAGAGGTTGGAACCAAGTTAGAGCTGTTCCTGTGAGGGTGAGTCCAAAAGACTCATACTGCACAAAGAAGTCCTCTACTTGTTCTGCTCTTAGAACTTGTTTAAATTCGGCAATATGATCGTATGGCTCCCCTAATCCATCATAGTGGTTTCTCATACACTTAGCTACTTGGATTGGTCTCAATCTCCTCATTGGTTCAGGCGGTCTGGGCATTACAGGGAAGACTGGGGCAGCTGGTCGTAATGGAGGCATTCCTGGCTGCCCTCCCACAGGTGGTCGTGGTCTGACCGGTGGTCGGAAATGGTTCCCCATCCCCGTGTGGGTCTGATTTTGTGTGTGCACTCCTGGAGTTGCAAACTATACATGAGTACGGTTGGGCACACTTCTTTGACTGGTCTGTCCTGATGTGGTATGTTCCGTCTCTTGTTGATTTCTAAAAGGATTCTGCGAGGTAGTTACCTGCTCCCTCTGAGGAAATACAGGCGCACCCATATATCTCAGCCGAGCCCTGTCTAGGACACCTACCGGCCAATATCTTCTCTGATTCTTATCTAGGTAAGTGAGTCTAGTTTCGTCATCTGGGTCTTTCAACTCATAGAATGTCATGGGACTCTCTCCTATTCCTTGAACAGGTACGTCAGTTTGAAGCAATAAGTCTGCTCCGTGAATCATGTAGACTTCCAATAAGTAGTCGTCTTGAGGTATGAAGTCCCCTCTCAAGACCCATGATACTTGTGACCTGCCTCTGGGGGTGGTCACTAACTCTTCAGAGTTGTCGGGATCCATCAATTCTCCTCTTTCATTGATCCTCTCAGGAAATTCAGTTACTATGTAGATGTGACCCATTTTGTCAATGTAAGCACCTCCCTCGTATTTGACAGCTGGTCGTGGTATGATGGCGACATTTTGGGCAGTTGCCATCCTGGCGACAGACCTGTTTAAGCCATCCAGGTAGATTGGAATCTCCTGGGCATTAGTGGACACATATTGTAAGGAGGTACGGTAGTCTCCTTCAACAGTAGTCATGAAGGTTCCTGTTGGTGTAGGTCCTTGCATGTCTTCTGAAGCCATAAGTAACTCCTCCTCCGAGTCACTGGAAGTTTCTAAGTAAACTGAGTGATGACTAGCCTGAGCTGTACTTCCTACTGAAGATATGACACTCCTTCTACTACCTAGAACTCTTCCTGACCTCAAGTTCATTCACTCTCTGAGGCCTCTCTTTATGCTGCTTAGATTTACTTGGGACAGCTCTACCAATGATTCAGTTTGTTTGCCAAAAGAAGGGTTCAATTTTGGGCGATACCTCCCTTGGCGATACTGCTCTCGGCGATACGATACCAGCACTCCAAACGATACGATACCTGACACCCAGACGATACGATATCAATCTAGTGTCGCGATACTGTCCTGATTATCAGACGATACGATACCAGATATAGTGTCGCGATACTTCACGGGGAAATACCACGATACGATACCGGCAAAGTAGACGTTACGATACTGGAGATTAGGGGCGATACGATCTCAATGTGGTGTCGCGATACGATCCTGGACAGTAAACGTTACGATACCACCGCAGTAAGTGCGATCGCGATACTACTCTTGGCGATACGATACCACTATGGTGTCGCGATACTCAGACGAGCGATCAGACGATACGACACTTGTGAGGGCACGATCGCGATACTATCGTAGTGTCGCGATACCAGGGTAGTGTCGCGATACCACTGTATCAAACGATACGATACCACTCGGTAAAGTGAGGTCGCGATACTAGAAACTTAGGCGATACGACACCACAATGGTGTCGCGACACCAAGTATTAGTATCGGACGATACGATACCAGAGATCGAGTGCGATCGCGATACCAACTCAGTGTCGCGATACCGCAATGGTGTCGCGATACCACGGTAGGTATCCCGCGATACGACACTGATGGCGAGTGTCGCGATACAAGGGAATTTTGGTATCGCGATACCAAAACTCGACCGATCGCGATACTCAAGCCAAAAGTAAGGTTTTTCTCAAACTTTTTTTGACCCCCTTACTCTCCTCACTCTCCTCTTCCTTCCTAGTCCTCTGTATCACACAGTAAGATGAAAAAGATATCAGTTTTCCCTCCCCACGATACTGCGCAGATTCTTAATCACTTGTTTGATCATTTTTACAGTGTTTTTGACAGATGATTTGAGAGAATGTTTACCTTGGTATTGTCTTGATTGCAATGTGAGCTCAAAACCTAGCTCTTACTGCCTGAATGCCACGATACCAAGTCCACGATACTGGTCGCTGCTCGCAAACGAAACCAGAACACTGTGAAGTGTCAAATGAGCCAAATTTTTTGGCTTTTATACTTTTTTGACTGAACTTAAAAATTTTTTGGGATTCTTGATGATTTTCCGAGAATTTTGGCTTACTCCTACTCCTCTTTTCCTCACTCTTCCTCTCCTTCTAACCTAACCCTAACTCCTCCTTCTCTTCCCTCCTCCTACACTTAAACCTAAAACTTATCACACACACCTCAAGGATGAGAAGTGACAAGTGCTGAAAAGGAATACTACTCCTCAATGGACAAATTCACCTCTACAAGTACGATTCAATCACACTTGCTCTCTAACTATCACGAAGGCACCTTGGTAGAGTGCTTCCCCGGCAACGGCGCCAAAAACGTGTGTACTTGAGCCGCAATGACTCAAGGACTTGTACCAATGAGACTATACCTCGATTGCCATACAAGTGCATATAGTGGAGTTCTTTTCACACATTTAATTATCAATCCTAAGGAGTGACTTACCAAGTGTATGAAGACATGTGCACACGTGATAGAAAATGAAGTGAGTTAGCTATTCAAGCATGAGAAAAGACTAATACTACCCACACCTACGGAAAAAACTGGAAGTGTTGCCGCAAGCCTCTTTTCAGCAGTTTTGGTTTTTTGAGGTTTTCTCCCAGCCCAGAACTCCGAACATAGACAATAGGGTACTCGTTTCGAAGCTCTCGACGAGACGAATCCAACGGTGGTGGTTTCACTCAATTTTGACCACTCTGCTGCAAGTTATGGCAGAAACAGTGAATTACGGGAACTACTAACACCCGCGTTTTTGCTTCTCCTAGCTTACGCACGCACTACAGCCACTCAAAACAAGGGGGAAGGGGTAGACAACAGTCCTACACCTGCAATTCAAGCATCACACACACATACATGAGCAAAATGAAGATCAAAATCAGCAAGGAAGAGGCAAACTCGAAAATTCAGAAGTGCTCTTCTTCACAATGACAAGAAGTCCTTTACAATGAGTCACTTTTGGCTTATATACTAATGCCCTAAGTTTGGTCCTTTCACACAAGAGACCGGCACTTTATTCTCTAAAAAGACTAATTTCCTACTATTGTACATGGGTAAATCACTAATCTTTGAGGGGATGCATCTAGAGGACTCCTCTAGTGCATTTACAACGGAAAAAATATATACAAAAGTGGTTATGTTACAAAAAATTGTGTGTCCAAATCGGAAAAATTTTGGGGCCCGTCTTTTTTCTCTGCTTTGCGCGCTCTTTAGCTCTGCAACACACACCATAAATTCTCTCTCGAAGAAGTTCCAAAGCAAATTCAACCTCCAAGTGTAATTAGGGTTCTTATAGCATAAATATGCTGCTCAATGTTTTGCTGTTTCAGAGGTGATAGCCTCTGAATCTGAACTTTTGGTCTTCAACAAACTTCAAGATCTGAGTCTTGGCTACGTAACGAGATAAAGAACACCTCAATCCAAGGTGCGTAGCTCAAGATATGTTCAAAACAAGCACCTGCTGTCAATTTCACTTTCACCTGCAATGCTGCTGTTCTGTATTTTGCAGTTTCGATGACTTTGCACTGAGAATCTGAATCTGAGTTCTTCTACAAAGTTGTAGCTATCTTTTCAAGCTACAAGCAACAAGTTGAATCATCGCATTCAGAGCTGTAGAACTCAAATTATGACAAAAAAACCAACCTGTTGTCCTACTCAATGTAGATTCGCCTTCTACAATTCTCTGCGTTTTTCGAATTTTCGGCACTTCAAAAGTTCGAACCAGATTCTGCGCCCTTCTGTGAAGTTGTAGTTCTCTGTGTTAGCTACGCACAGAACTTTAAAACGCATCAATCCAAGCTTCCTAGCTTGAGTTATGACCGAAATACTGAACAGCTATCAAGAGATGCCGACCTGCACTTCTACCTCTTCTCACTTAAGCTTACATTGAAGCTTCTTGCACACCAGCCTTTAGCATGCTCTGATACCAATGAAGGGCTTTGGTGTGCAAAACAAGAGGAGGAAGGAGGAGATGGAGGGAGAGAGAAGAGAGGAACGACGCGCGGATATGTGTGGGAGCCTCGAAACCCACATAATGATCTCTCTTGAGGCAATACTCTATATATGATGTATATATATGAATATGGGGGTGTTGGCAGTAGCCTTGGTACACAAGGACTTACAAGACGTGAAAGTCAAAGAAGGGAGTCAGAGCGAAGGGACAACACAAGCAAACAGGGCAGTCAAAGAAGATCTGGCAAGTAGGCCAATATTTTTTTCAAGACATTAATGCAAATCAAGAGATGGACATGCAGGGAGGAAGAGCAAGTAGGGAGCTCGAAGATATGTATGGCAGATCACTAGAAGAAATCCCTACAACAACAGTGATTTTTATCACTAACAATCATTGTAAATATCATTTCACCTTTTTGTAGCTCCATTTTGTGCAAGCCAAGGAGTCCTTGAGCTTGAGGAGCCTTAGAAGTAGTTGCGTACCAATTTTCGTATTTTTTAGATCTCGTTTGAGCCCCCAAATAAGCCCTGGAACCTAATTTTTAACTAGGCCGGACACTAGGTCTGGACAGGGCCAAAAGCTAGTCAAAAACTATAAAAAGAGCTAGAGAGCTCATTTTTGAGATTAGATTGTAATTGAAACGAACTTGTAAGAGCATTTTGAAAGTAATCTAAAAGCTCCATTGATTCTCACTCTTTGTCTTGCCGTGTGTGCGCGTGTGTGTGTATGTGTGTGCATGCTAGTGTGCTTCTCACTCACGCACTTGTGCCGTCACTTGCTCGAGGTCTTCATACCATCCTCACGTCTTCCCGGATTGACATTAAAGGAGGTGCTACTCATCATTGAGCTACACCAAATTTTGGCGCCGTTGCCGGGGATCGAGCTTTGAGGACGAGCGTGTGATGGTAAGACGTAGAGTTGACGCGTTGGAGTGGTAGGTATTTTCTTCACTCTCATCGAATTTCTTTTACTTTCTTCACCATCTTCATCACCATCATCATCATCCCCATCTCCCACCTCCATCTCCATCATCGCAAAAATTTCAGTTTTTTGACTATATCCCCATCTCCACCTCATTTCCCTCATTTCACTTGTGAGAGAGAGCCAGAGAGCGAATTTGCATGCGCTGTTTTTGCATGTTTCTTGAGCTATTTTGCAGGTTTTTTGCTGTACCATCATCCCCAGCAATGTGCGCAGGTACGACAGGCTCTGCACAGTTCCCGAGACGACGATCTCTGTCTATCGCGACAGACAGAAAATCTTAACATTTTGTGAATGCATGAGTAGCACTGTAACCTACACCTTGAGGGCATTCTAGATCACTAGAAGTTTTTCAAAAATTTGCGTTTTTTCTGTCTATCGCGACAGACACCGTCTATCGCGACAGACACCGTCTATCGCGACAGACACCGTCTATCGCGACAGACAGAGACCCACGACAGATAGAGTCTATCGCGACAGACACCGTCTATCGCGACAGACAGAATTTCACGACAGATAGCGTCTATCGCGACAGACACCGTCTATCGCGACAGACAGAATTTCACGACAGACACCGTCTATCGCGACAGACAGAGACCCACGACAGATAGCGTCTATCGCGACAGACACCGTCTATCGCGACAGACAGAGACCCACGACAGATAGCGTCTATCGCGACAGACACCGTCTATCGTGACAGACACCGTCTATCGCGACAGACAGAAATCCACGATAGACACTGTCTATCGCGACAGACAGAAATCCACGATAGACACTGTCTATCGCGACAGACACCGTCTATCGCGACAGACAGCCCCCACGATAGATTGTGTCTATCGCGACAGACACCGTCTATCGCGACAGACACCGTCTATCGCGATAGACAGGCATTTTCGGCAAAAAATTAAGGAGTGAATTTTTGGAAATTTAGGCTAAATTTTGGGCATATTTGCACTTTCATGTACTCATCTACTTACGAAGGCCTTAGAAAATGCATTAAAACCCCCGAAAGGTTCTGTTTGTCTAGTTAACCCCCTAAACCCTGAACGGTCATAACTTTTTCATACGAAATCCATTTTCTGAGCTCTAGGGTTTTTTATAAGAATAACGCGTTGATTTTCAGATAGGATATTTGGAAGTTGACACACTGAGGGGTAGGAACACCAAGGGAGCTCTAGAGTAAATTTCTAACAATGCAAAAGGGGGAACAAGGGTCATTAAAAAAGTGTCTGAAATAAATTGTCTGTCAATTGAAAGGTCTACTTGGAGCTAATCTTGGGATTTATGCAGGCCTATTGAGAAGCAACTGAGAGTATCCAAGCAACGGTGTGGCGCACGCTTGAGAATCAACTTCTCGAGCACTAAAGAGCAAGGTTCGGCAAGAAAGGTCGGAATATTCTCAACTCCTCTTCGTCAATTCCTAGCTTAGGCTAAGAACGATTAGAAGTAGGAGTAAGTCAGGGCGACGATAGGCCACTATCAAGTTGAAGACTACCTAAAAACTCAAGTTCAAGCTAAAAACTTAATCTCTGTACTGTCGACAACATAAAGGAAAGAACCTAACGTGGAACGATCAACCTGAAAGTACGAAGAACATTCAAGTATTCCGGGCGACGTAATAGCAGACAAGACTTTAAACACGAGAAATAACTAAAAAGAATCAAGTGACTGGAACCAATTGATCGACAACGAGGTTGTACTCTGGGCAAAGAATTGGGCTACTTAGATAGGCATATGAACCTTAGATCAGGACGACACCTAGTAAGAGAGAGACAAAGCCTTAGATCTTCAGAGGCTAGTGTCAACCACACTGCTAGGTCCTGGGCCCAGCAGTTGAGCCACCAATCGAACTACCCTAGCTCTGAGACCAGTGAGTCAGAGATGTCTCAAGGCATGGACAGACCTACGGGAAGTTCAGGAGTGCCTTACTTATACAGGGTGGAAGGTCCTTACAAAACGCAGTTGGAATACCTTAGGACCAACCGATTAGGTGCGAGCATCTTTGAGGACGGCCTAGGAAGATCTGTGGTCCAGATTAAAAACCCTGACCAATCCATAGGACTAGAGCACCCAGCCGTCAAGTTTGAAAACGGTGCATACCTGGACAAGGAAGGAACCATATACGTAGTCACCAGTCATCCAGATAGGACAGATGAATTCGGAAATGTAATTTCAGAAGCGGACTTAGGTGACTTGGAACAAGGAAACATGGGAGTGGAACCTAGAACCCCTCGAGGTAAATCAGTTCTCACTAGGATTATCACGCCTGAGTGGGTCCCCCAAGATAACAAGTGCATAGATTTGCTTCTCAATCGAGAAACGGACGAAGCCTTTTGGAGATATAAACCGGATCACCCAACTGATATAGGAACAATCATGATCTATGAGTTTAAGGATCCGGATAGCCCAGGCAGAGTGACCTACTTAGATCATGCTTCAGAACGGATCTTTGTGGTGACAGAAAATGATAGACATGCCTACACTTGGAAGGGCGAATTTATTTTTCCCCAATCTAGATCAAATGTATCCTATGGTCACCCTGGGGCTGGAACTTCCCAAGCTCATGGTACGCAAAGAGACAGAAGTAGAGATAGACCGGAAGTAAGTTTTGCCAACCCAGTGGGCAGAGAAAGAACGAGAACCGAGACGAATAGGGTAGAACCCGAGATGCATAGAGCCCACAGGAACCAAAGAAATGTAGATGGATTCCCTCTGCCGAGACCTAGGGAGCACACAAGAACTTTGAGACCCACCCAGCTAGTTAAGTCCATGAAGAATTACTTTGACGGCACAGGAGATCCCTATGATCATGTGGCGGAGTTCAAGCAAGTCTTGAGAGCTGAACAAGTGGAAGATCTGTTCACGCAGTACAATGCCTTCGGTCTAACCCTTAGGAACACAGCACTTACATGGTTTCAGCCGTTGGATGAGCGCCAGTTCAGGAGCATAGACCAACTCCTAGAAGCATTTATTATTGAGTTCTCCAAGAGTGGCATAAGGCACAACACCTCCTCACTGATTCACAGCTTCAAACAAACCCCTCAAGAGACTGTGAGACTTGCAGGAAGAAGATTTAGACAATATCTTGAAAGGTGCCCTATTTCGGAGCTACCCACATCTGCTAAACAAGTAGCCTTATTCCTTGATGGATTGCTGAGTACGAAATTGAGATCCTATGTGTATCTGAAGGACCCTAGGACTATAGAAGAGTGTGTACGCATGTGCATTGACATTGAAGATAACCTAGGGGAAGAACTAGAGCTTTCCAAAATCTACAAAGATTCAGATAGTGCATCGAGTCACTCTTCCACGCAGTCCACATCAATTGAGGAACTTGCCGAAAAGGTAGCTCAGAAATTAGGTGTATCGAGCAAACAAATCCCAAGGTTTGCCCCTGTGAAAAGATGCTATACATGCGGTGGTGACCATATGGCGAATGTCTGCCCTATTATGGCTCAACCCCAAGTAAACCCTAGTAGCCAGTACTGCACCATAGAACGGAGATACACCAATCACACCGCACAAGATTGCCCATACAACAAGCAGGCAGTTAGGCAACCCTATCCGCAGCCCTACCAACAAGGCCGATACCAGAACCAAAATCCACCACCACAATATGCTAGACCCCAACAAACCTACCAACCACAATATCAGGCCCAACAGAGACCCCAACCGGTACTAGCTCAACAGCCCCCAAACCCCGCTAACGTGATTCCAGTAAAGTATGCTGTTGCAGAAGAAAACCTGAATAGGGCCATAGTACCAGTAACCCCATTGATCTCGGAAAGTGACCCAAGTGACCATAGCTTTGATTCTACACATGTCGATAGTCCCCAGGCTTACTACATGCAGTCTCCAGAACATGGTGAGTCTTACTACAGTGAGGAACCAAGTGAACCTAGTTGGGAGTCAGATTACACGAACGTCATGTATGCAAACCCCAACCCCAGGCCTCAACCTAGGCAAGTAAGACCTCCATTCCCAAGAGGACCGTGCTACAGATGCCAAGGAGATCATCTCATCCGTGATTGTCCCTTACCCCCACCTACACAACCCCAGTCAGTGACTATCCAAGGTTTTTGCCAAGATTGTGGAAAAGAGCATCTTTTACGAGATTGCCCAAAGAACCCCAATAATATGCCAAAAATCACTCCGATCAATGTGATTGGTTTGGTTGTAGATTCCTCAGGAAGCGTCACTTCCACTGCACCAGTGCAGGTAGTCACTAGAGCTCAGGCATTGCAGCAAAACCAAGAGACAAACCAGGATAAGAACTCAGAGGCTAGTGAAACCGAGAGCATAACAAAGAAAAGGACTAGAGCATGGAAAGATAGTCGGGAAAGAATGAAAAGACAATGGGCTAAAAAGATGAGTGAACTTGAGGAAAGCATAAGAGAAACCAAAGCTAGGATAACTGAAATCACCTCTCAAATCCCCTCTCACAATACCCCGCCGCCACCCCTACCATCTCCATCTGACCCACCACCTTCCCCACCACGTCATACGATTCCACCACCTCCTAGGGTAGGATCAGTGTTAGCTGATCCCACTCCTGAAGACATAGACATGATGCTCAAAGCATATCAGGCCAGAATCCAAGAAGGGCCAAACGTCACGGATCATGCCAAGTGCTATCCTAGAGCTGACCTAGAGATAGAAAGAACCAAACTGTGCGCGAAAATGGTCGCATTGGCTCAGACTATGTTTGAAGCCAGTCGCCTTTTCAATTACTCGGGCTCAGCCAAAACGCAATTACACTTGGATGGATTCCTAGAGAAGTTAGAGGAAATAATTGCAAGGTCTGCCAAGGAAGAAAAAAACCAAGAAAAAGATAAAGCAAGCAGAAACATGAAGCATTCCCCGTCAGAAGTGTATGTGGCTAATTCCACTAAACCAGGCTCCTTTCCCTCCTTAGAAAGATTAGAGAGGCTAATTGCACAGCCAGAAAAGGAGCCTACCCCTCAAAGAAAGGAAAGGGCAAGAGAACGGATAAGCCAGCCTCTTCAGGAAGCCCGTGGGCATCCTCAAGAAGCTTATCTTCCCCCCCAAAAGGCAGATGAGCCTCCCTCGAAAGCTCAAGTACCTCCACAGGTTGCCTACATTCCTTCTCAGGGAGTGTATGAGCCTGTTCGGAAAAGTAATAGAATAAGTAATCCTCCCCAAGAAGCTTGTGCTCCAGTCATTTGCGAGAACGAGGATAGAGCCAACAATAGAATCAGCCCTCCTTCACAGGTTGCTTATGCGCCCAATTCTACGGAGCCAGACACTTCTTCTTCTATGAATCGGTTTGCACCAGACTTCCTACGAGAAATTCAAGAAGACAAATGGGATAACGAAAGCGAGGTTGCCCCTCCTTTTGAACTTGTGGACGATGCACACGACCAATTCCCACAAGACATCCCATCTATTTACGGGGAGCATGAGAGTGTTCAGTCTCACGAGAGATTAGACTTTGAGTCGAATTCCATACAAGAGCTACCCCACTTCACAGGCCCATGGGAAGTAAAGTCCACATGTATGAGAGCACCCACAGTCATGGTAAGGAACGACGACTCAGTCATTCCTAGGAACACAGAGGTAGTGAAGAACACTAATGTGCAGTGTAATCTCAAGTTAGAAGAGCTACTCAAGGTTAGACCTAAATTATGGAAACATGTAGCCAAACAAGTACCAGAGATAGCAAAACCTCGTTCCCAGGTAGGATCCCATAGGACAGTGCCAGAAATTCCCTTGGATAAGATAGGGGATATGTGTGAAGGTGAAGAAGGGAACACCTATCTTCCCATCACCTACCAAGAGTACACCACCAAGGCAATTTTAGACTCAGGTGCAGGAGTTGCAATTGCCACTACCTCCTTATGGAAGCGTTGGGGCAAGCCAGCACTCAGGCCAACGAGGATGAAATTGCAAATGGCCGATGGTCATATTGAGAAACCCTTAGGATTGCTAGAAGGAATAACTCTCACCACTTGTGGTGTTGAGTTTGAGCATAGCTTTGCTATATGTGACTTCAGCAAAAATCATGCTTATGAGATGATTTTAGGAAGACCATTTATGCGACAGTTGCAAGTGGTACAGGATTGGGGAACCAATTCTTTGTACCTGCAGCACTTAGGTGTTACAACCAAAGTCAATCTCAAGGATTATTCTCATAGAGATGTCCCTCCTATCCAATGGAATCCCATCCATAGAGCCAAAGAGGATACAAAATCGGTGCATTCCATAGGGTCGGGATCCTCATGGATGCATGAAGATACTCACTTATGGATGTGCAAGGTAGCAGTAGAAGAAGAGAAGAGAGAGAAAGCCAGAGAGGTAGGTGCGAACGAAACTCATAGACCCATTCAAGACCCAGCCTATGCACCTGTAGTCTTTCCAGATGAGGAATTTGAACCCCATGGCTGGGCAGAAATCTTAGCAACAATGGATGTAGCCATCAACGAAGAACAATGGACACCTCACTGTGATGAGGATGGCTATGATATTTCAGTCTTCTCCATAGAGCCAATCATGGGAGAGGCAGTTCTAGAAGAATGCGAACCTAGCCCTGATGCATTTGAGGATGCAAGTGACTCCGATCTAGAGTCAATCATTATGGATCCACCATTTGCATCAGATGAAGAATACTTCCATGAAATAGAATTTCAACCCCAGAGGCATGGAGAGGTTACAAATGATGTAAGATTAGCAACGCATATGACCCCTAAGGAAGAAGGAAAGAAACGAAAGAAGAGAGAAGCCTTACCAGAAGAGGAAGAAAAGAGAATTAGAGAAGAGGCTCAAGCAGAAGCTTTAGAACGCATCAGAAGGATGAAGTTACGCAGACAAGGCCGAGATATGACTACAACAGTTGACCATGCAGATCAAGGATATCCCATGGCCATGTGTGAAGTTGCAGGAACAAGCTCGAGTAGAATAATTGATAGACGTCCTTTCATAACCATAGATATAGGACAAGGAAAGAGTGCAAGGACCGTAAGAGCCTTGATTGACTCAGGTGCGGCCACTAGCGCTGTTAAGTTGTCTTACTGTCAAGAGTTACAGTTAACTGTCCATCCTGTGGAAGCATATCTCATAGGATTGGGAGGCGTGGAGACCCCTTGCATGGGCGAGGTGGAACTTCCCCTCTACATTCACGATGAGGCAATGACCGTTAAAGTACTAGTGTGTCAAGATGAGGATCTCACTGAACCTCTCGTCTTGGGTCAGGATTGGATCTATGACCAAGCAGTCAATCTAAACCTAAGAAGTGGACTTCTCCAAGTTTGGCTCAATCATAGTCGAGTTACAGTAGAATTAGACAATGGAGCACTCAAGGAGCTAGGAAAGGCACAGACTCCTGGTCCTTCCAGGGGTACACATGAAGATGACCATGCTGTTCTTGTTCAAAACCCTGTGTTGCAGAGGAATGATATTTGCAAAAAAGGAGTCAGGGATGCAACGGAACTCCCTTCTTTTCCAAAGGCCAGAAGGAGGCAGCAACCAAAGGCGGATCACAAGCAGAAGAAGCAGAGTACTACCTATGTCCGAGATCAAAAATACCTGCGCAGCAGAATGTCCCAGAAAATAATCCAGGTGTGGGTGCGGAAAGGCGAACGACCGGGTGCACCACCGTCAATTACGCGGGCAAAGCCTCTTATTAGTAACCAACAACACGATGCTAATAAGAAGTCTTTCAGAAATTCTTCTGCTAAAGTAAAATCTATTTGGGTGCCCAAGAAGTCGATGAAGGCAAGCCCACAATCAAGACAAATTTGGGTGCCTAAGGCTTGCTTGAGGGCACAAGTGGCTACGCCAAGGCCACAACCTATGCAGCGTAACCCATCTACGAGTACAACCAGAATTCCCTCGTGCTCAACACTTAGGAACACACCAAGACCCATGAGCATGCATGTAATCACTTATAAGTGGGTCCCTAAAAGGCCCCATTCCCAAACAGCGACACCGACACAGCTCTCTGGAGTCTCTACGAAACCGAAAGCAAAGCCCATCCACTGCATTTGGCAGCCTAGGGCCTGTAATAAACCCCCCGACCCCAATGTGTAAATCCGTACCCACTTACTAACTACAGTAGTCTCCTAGGACAACACAAGCACTAACTACACACACTGTCTTCATGCACTTACTAACCACTAACTCATCATCCATCTCATGTTAATGTTGTAACGGGGACAACAACGGATTTATTTTGTCCATTACGATGTTAACACTTGGTTCTATATTCTCACAGAACCAATCAGCAAACAGGGCCATGGCAGAAGCAGGTACCAGCTCTCAAGCCGGATCTGGTCCCCAGATCGTGGACATAGAAACACTTCTCCTTGAGCCACGTCTCACCGCAAGACCGCAAGAGCTTCAAGAAGTGCATGTGCTCCCCATCCATGATCCTCCTCAAGGACACACTTCTCAAGTAGGTAAGCATGCGCATTGGTTCAGTGATGTTGCTGGACCACTGGGCGATGGAACCTACTTCTGGGAAGCAGAATTGGAGTTCAATGGCAAATGGGGTCGATACCACTTTTTCACACGCGAATTTGAAAGCTACCAAAATGCCGAAGTCATGAGATCAGTTTGGGTCAAAGCAGGTGTGGAAAGTTATTTCAGGACTCACTTACCAAAGCCGGATTTTTTACGATGCTCTTATCTGATCAGTACCATCACGCCAAGCAGAGCCAAGGGCGGCGACAGCACCTTTGTGTTGCCATCACTGCTGCCGGGTAATGAGCTCAAAAGATTCAAGTTGACCCTCAATCTGGTAAGAGAAGCGTTGGGTATGTATGGCATGCACATCCCAACAGAAAAGGAAACCATGGTTCCAGGTCGAATGAAGCACAAGGATCTTAATAAGCTCAAGGACATGGTGGCGATGACACCTACCATTGCGCTTCACCTGCGAACCATCATGCAACATTTTGCGTTTCTTGCCCAAGAACGATTCACAATGCCCCCGAAAAAAATATGGTTCAGTTTATATCTAGCAGAAACCGAAAGCCTGCCCATCAATGTGCCACACTGGATCATAGACCAGATCCACCTAGCACATCAAAGGTGGAACAAGAAACAGAAGAATGTGCTCCACGGGTGTTGTGCTCTGACCAGAATAATCTATAGATGCTTGGCTTATGACGTGCCTGTTCAGCGGGCACTCGTATGGTCCCGAGTCCAAGAATTCCAAAGAAGACTATCAGCAGCAGGTCCCCCATCAAAGAAGATGAGGGGGGGAGTCCAACTACCCTGTGCCCAACCAAGGGGAGCTACCGCTACACCAGAAATCACCCCTCCCCAGACACGACGAGTTAGGCCATTCACAATCCGGCTACCAAGACCAAGCACGGAGGGGCCTAATCTGGTGTTTCCACCCATTCCATCCGATTTGGAATTCCCGCAGGGATTTACTCTTGAGGACCTCACGGATGAAGAAATTGCCAGATTAATCTATGACTCTAACCTCGAAGCGGAAGCAGCGCGAGCTCAGGAACCACAACCCAAAACAACATCGGCCCCCACCCAACCCCAAGTTGTAGAAGTCGATGTAGATGAACAAGAGGCAGGAGGAGACGAAGAAGAAGCCGACGAAGAACAACATCAAGAATATGACGAACTCTCCGAGTTAGCAAGTGCCCCAGCATATTCGGCACAAATCAAGAGACTATATCGAACCATGCGACTGGTTCAGGAACAGCATAAGATGTCTCTAGAACATGGCAAAAGACTCATGAACGACTTGCTAGCTGAGGAAGGTGTGGACGAGTTGTTCATTGAGTCCATGAACCTTCATGCCGACGCCGTAGGACTGGATGAGGCCATTCATGAGGCAGTGGCCTACATCCACAGGTTTGAAAAAAGAGTTCCCGTTCGTCCCAGGAGGTCCGGGAAGCAAATTCACATCAATACATCAGCACCAGGCGAGTCAGCGCAAGCAGAAGAATATCACGAAGCACCGTTGTCACCACCATCCCCACCTCACACTACACAATTCACTCCACCACAGGACACTAGCACCACCACATCCACTACCACTACCATTGTCATGGGCATCCCACTCTCTCCGGGAATCCATTACGGGGGAGTCACCATGCCCACCTTCACCACCCTGTTCACCGATGTCACATCCACTCCACCCACGATTCCCATCTACACCGTCACTCAAACAGTTGACACGATGGAAACCTCACCTGCCACAGCACCACTTCCTCCCCCCATGACACCTTCCTCACCTATACCCCCTCCACCCACATCTCCGCCTACATCCACATCATTCACCTCTCCCATTCCCGCCCCCATTCCCCCTGCATCTTCACCCTTCCCATCATTATTTAATGTAAATAACATATTTTTAGCATTAAACCAATGTGTATACCAGCTCCAGCATGAGTACAAAGCTCTGGACAACCGATATCAGCAACTGGAAACGCACCATCAAAACTTACAAAGACAGTTTCACATTCTACACACAGAAAATGCAGAACTGAATCAACGTTACACGACGCTTGAGCAAGCTCACCAAACATTATTGGCGGCACCCCAACCATCGACAGAATCAGGTGCCAAACAACTAGAAGCTTTGCTCGAGGTATACCAAGCCGATAATCTCAAAGTCCGGCGTAACCTGGCACTTCTCAGAAAACACATGGCGGCCGCCCTTGAGGAAAACAAGAGATTGCAGCAGCAAAATGAAGCAAATCTAGAAGCTGCAATGGAAGGCTCTCCACACGAAATTGATCCAGAGCAGTTTAAAGCTGTGCCCTCAGAGACAATGAAGACCATCTTGGACAGCTATGCAGATCTATTAGAAGCTCATGATGACTTGGAAAGGGAACGGGATGCGCTGCGCAATCAACTCCAAGAGCAACAGACAGCACCCAAAGTCACAGAAACGACCACGACTTCAGAGGAAGTCAAGGCATTGAAAGAGCAGGTGGCCGAATTACAGGCAAGATTACTCACACATGAAAGGCAACCCTCTCCAGTTGTCGAACCAGAACCCGAGGATTTGGTACCCATCGAGGTAGATGAGACGTATGAGGAACCTTACGTTCCTATGCCAATGCCAGGTGGTGAACAAACCGCAGAAGGAATGGATACGCTAGAAATCGAAGTACCTGAGTGGCTCCAAACACTAGAGAAAACGGCATCAACTCATGAAGATCGAGTGGCAGTTCAAATCCAATCTATGGCAAAGATAGAGGACACTATTATTAAATCAGAATACTTCCGCAGCATGTCCCACCATAGATGGATCGGAACCAATGATGATCAATACGTGCCCTATTGTATACTCCTGGCGGACTACAATGCAGAAATCCAACATAGATGTGGCAAACCTCCAACGGTTGCTACACAATTTGGGCCAGATGATATCCCAGAGAGCGCCAAAAAAGGATCCATTCATCAACCCACTTGGAGGATCCGACTCCTCGAAACCTACCCGGAGATGGTTCGCACCTGGACGAATATGCCTCTTTTTATTAAATATAACCCTTGTTATGTTCCTGTACTCCGCAGACGCACATGGCCAGAGTTTACCATTGCAGTCAAGACTATCAAGGGGTGCGCCAAATGGTTAAACTACGTCTATCTAGCACCCCCTCAAGGGCCTCCCACCGTCAATTACATGATTTCCACTATACGGCACTGGAGCATCCGATTAAGGAATACCCCTGATGTAATGGCCCAGATGTGCATGAAAATTTTTGAGTTAATGCTTATTACATTCAGGACCTTCAAGAATATCAAGGACCCACACTTCTCAGGCGTCGGATTCCTTACAGGAAACCAAGATTTAGTTTATGACATGAGCACCACTCCTTCCATAGAGGTGATATACGCTTGGCACGCCAGAATAAAATACCTCCCAGCCTGCTTTAAACAAACATTCAAAGAGATGTTCATAACAGGGTTCTGGGAATACCACTCAGAAATATTTGTACCCAGACCCTCACATCTCCTCCATTTATTTGCTGTGGAGCGAACCATTCACTCAGAGCAGTTACGGGTGCCACATCCAGATGTCCCAGGGCCAGTCAATTGGGATGCATTGCTGACAGATCTAGCAAGGGGACTCAGGTTAGAAGAACACCACCTCGCCGCCGATGTTGTACAATACTACGTCCAAAAAGCAGCTAGACAAGGGTCTGTCAGGGGCGACAGATGCAAGAGTGGGGGGGTGTTGGCAGTAGCCTTGGTACACCAGGACTTACAAGACGTGAAAGTCAAAGAAGGGAGTCAGAGCGAAGGGACAGCACAAGCAAACAGGGCAGTCAAAGAAGATCTGGCAAGTAGGCCAATATTTTTTTCAAGACATTAATGCAAATCAAGAGATGGACATGCAGGGAGGAAGAGCAAGTAGGGAGCTCGAAGATATGTATGGCAGATCACTAGAAGAAATCCCTACAACAACAGTGATTTTTATCACTAACAATCATTGTAAATATCATTTCACCTTTTTGTAGCTCCATTTTGTGCAAGCCAAGGAGTCCTTGAGCTTGAGGAGCCTTAGAAGTAGTTGCGTACCAATTTTCGTATTTTTTAGATCTCGTTTGAGCCCCCAAATAAGCCCTGGAACCTAATTTTTAACTAGGCCGGACACTAGGTCTGGACAGGGCCAAAAGCTAGTCAAAAACTATAAAAAGAGCTAGAGAGCTCATTTTTGAGATTAGATTGTAATTGAAACGAACTTGTAAGAGCATTTTGAAAGTAATCTAAAAGCTCCATTGATTCTCACTCTTTGTCTTGCCGTGTGTACGCGTGTGTGTGTATGTGTGTGCATGCTAGTGTGCTTCTCACTCACGCACTTGTGCCGTCACTTGCTCGAGGTCTTCATACCATCCTCACGTCTTCCCGGATTGACATTAAAGGAGGTGCTACTCATCATTGAGCTACAGGGGGTAAGGTCACATGACCCTTACATCCCCAACATTTTCATTATAGGTACATATTTTTTACTAAAATAGCAAGGTTTCAAATTTTGATGGATCATACAGGGTCATCTTCTGAAGGCCATAACTTCGTGTGGTGCTCCATTTTTTTGCAAATAATAGGTTGTTGGAAAGCTCATCTCTTCTACTTTCATCCTAAAAGTTCTTGTAAGAATAATATTTGTGTTAGGAGAAATCACCAAAACATTGAAGGTATGTCATTTTAGTGATTAGATTTTTCTATAGAAGCAAAGTTCTCAGTTTAGGCAATCTTTTCTCAAAGTTTGGAGAAGCATTGAGTTAATGGTGACCATAGATGTTGCCTAGTGTCACATTAATTCATTTCTTGTGATATTTCATACATCAACAGATTAGACATATATCAGCTCACAACTCCCACTGCAAATGCAATGTTTATTCTTGTAGCTACCATAACAAACATGAGACTACCAACAACACTCTGATAAGGAAATTTGGTCATGAATCCCTTTTCAACATCTGATTTGGGGCACTCATCCTTGCTTAATTTTACATATGTGGATAAAGGTGTACTCAATGCCTTTTTGCCCTGCATATTGAACCTATGAGGTACTTTGGATATGTACTCACTTTGAGACAAGTATATGTATCTTTTACTTCTGTCGCAAGTAATGTGCATGCAAAGAATATGTTTGATATCCCCCAAATCCGTCATATCAAATTTTTGACTCAACTTCTTTTTCAGAGTTGACAAGTCATAAGAGGACTTCCAAGCAATCAACATATCATCGACATAAAGTATCAAGCATATTAAGCTATCATCTGAGCATCTCTTTGTGTAGAGATAATGATCCTCATTGCTTTGAGAATAGCCTCGAGACTTCATAAACACATCAAACTTTTGGTACCATTGTCTAGGGGACTGTTTGAGTCCATATAAGCTCTTCTTGAGCTTACAAACTAGACTTTCTTTTCCAAGAACTACATAACCCTCTAGTTGTTCCATATAGATCTCATTTGTGAGATCTTCATGTAAGAAAGTAGTTTTCACATCCATTTGGACTAGCTCTAATTCCTCCATTAATTTTGGAGCATAATCATGTCCCCCTTCTAGAAATTCATATTATATTTCAAATAAGTAGACATGCATGTCATGTTCCTCTTGAGTATGCTCACCAATTTCCATGCAATTCTGAGATTGTGATTTGAGGGGTGTTGACGATGCCCTATGCAAGGAATTGAACTCACAACCTCTTGGTTAGGAATGTGATGGGCTAACCACTTGCCCCAAAAGCCATGGTTGAGGATTACTTCCTAATCCTCTCTCTTAGAGCGTGGTTCAACCATCTCCTACTAGGATTATGTTACATTCTTCCCCCTTTGGTCGATCATTGTCCTCAATGATCTGCTCTTGTATCCCTCTAGCCTCGGTGATCAGTCCCTTGAACTCCCTAGGTGCCCTTGAATTGATGTTCCTCAACCTCGCACAATTTCTTGAACCTTGTTCGCAACCTTGGTCTCTTGAACCCTTGCTCTCAACCTCGGTGTCTTGAACCTTCTTGTTCGCAACCTTGGTGTCTCGAGCCGTTGTTCTCAACCTCAGTCTTGAACCTTGTTCTCACCCATGCTTGGTATCTTGAACACTCAATCAAGTGCCACCCAAGGATTCCCAAGGACTTCACACTTCCAAGCTAGCTCATTGGAAAGTTCGTTCCGAGAGCTTTCCAACGGTATATTACACGCCTCAATCCGACCTACGGATGGGGAGATACACCCCAATCATTGTAAGGTCCATCATTGAAATCGACGCGCGCCTTCCACAATTCCTACCCTTTCACATGGTAGAGTGCCCAAGCGCCTTTTTTAGAGGCCATTGGATCATTCCACCTTGCCCAAGCCTACTTCCTAGGCTCTGATACCAATGTAAGGAATTGAACTCACAACCTCTTGGTTAGGAATGTGATGGGCTAACCACTTGCCCCAAAAGCCATGGTTGAGGATTACTTCCTAATCCTCTCTCTTAGAGCGTGGTTCAACCATCTCCTACTAGGATTATGTTACACCCTAAATGAAGGGAAGCCCTACCTTGATACCGATTGTTGGAGTTCAAGGTCTACTGAAGCTCCACATCTCTATAGTAGAGCCGATATTCTTATGCGTAACCACGGAGGCAATGCATCTAGCCCAAAACCAGCATGCCTAGATCTGATTGATCACGGGTTGTTGTTTCTATAGGCCTTAACCATAGGAAAAATTTACAAACAGGCTCAGAGAGGACAATGAATTTGATCCAACTTCACTCAATAAATATAGGCAAGAGTTAAACGAACCACAAGTATTTATATTGCCTCAAAAGGAGTTACAACCAGAATAGATCCCCCAAATGTTTCTTACATGTTTCCAAGACAAAGAACCTTTCTCGATCGGAGATCTTACACTTCACAAGAATTCCTTTAATTCATTGTAGATGTCCAAGTAGACCATAGTAAAGGAATAAAGGTGTCTGTGTCTAAGATGGATAGGATGTCACATCTACAATGGCCTTCCTAACCCTTGAGATCCTTCAACCTCTTGGATCTCATAGGAAGGATGAAGCCATCACAAAATCCTGGGAAGCAAAAGTGGAAACCAAGTGAACCTCCCTTACCTAGTGCCCATTGATTGCCTCTAATGCTAGCCCTTCCATAGGATTACCACCTCGATAGTCCTTGAGCTTCTATGGTTCCCTCACAATATACTGGTATCCAATGCATGGACCATTCAGAGCCCAAACCATGACAATTCCTCGCTCAAGAGTTTAGATCCGACAACTTCCTTCTTCTTTCTAACATTGATGCCCATGTCTTAAGTTGTCATCCTTCCTTCTGAGCATTCTCCACTTCCTAGAGTGTAGAGATGTTAGTGTTTGCCCCTCATAATCAACACTCATGAATCACCACCGGTATGGTTGTCTTCCTCTTTGAAATTGTAGGAAGCTTCTCTAATCGTATCTAGAGTCATAAACTATCCTATCACTTGGTTCTTCACCTTCTCCACTAGGCCTCTTGCAATCTTGCCTTCAAACATGCCTAAATCTTCCACCTTCATGTCAACTCTCATCTCTCTGTGGTTGTGCGTTCCTATAGCTTCTACCACCTATTATGTGCTACTATTTCTCATGTATTTTGGATAACCTATGCATGCATGCTATTGCTTTGCCTATATCTCAATGTGCTTCATGCAAGATGTTGCCTTGCCAATGGTGTATTGCTCTATCTCTCATGATGTACAATCTTTCTTCTAGTATTCTAGGGCTCTTTTCTATCTCAATGTATCTCTCTATCAGAGTGCATAAGTCTCTCTTAGAGTTTTGCATCCACCTACCGTTATGTCCTTCTTTTTTCTATCTGCCCTTATTGGTCACTCAACAATATATACATATATGCCTCTTGTTTGCCTTCTCCTAATGATGACTCCTGATTTCTCTACAAAAGGTCCCTTACATATTGCAGTTTTTCTCACTTGTCCTTGCACTTGTAATCCTTCTTTGGTTTGCCTTGTTGTATCATGATAGTTGCAATAGCCCTAGCTGTCCAATCACATAGAGGAATTATACTTGTCAAGTGGAGTTAATGCTTTCACAAAAATACTTATAATTAATTGCATGAACACGAGCGTGGAATCATTTTTTAGCAGACACTGGTCTACATCCGCTAGTGCTTCACTCCCAAAGTCCATAGGCCCAATTCTCCAAAGTAGATATCATCATTTGCTTTAGAGCATTTGGCCATTGAAAAGCTAGAAGGGACATAAACTTCAAAACTAGTACAAATGTGTCTGGAATCAAGGAACCTTGCCAATAAATTTATGGACCAAAAAAGATGGGTGATGAGAAATTCTAGTCTAGACCTGAGATCGAAAGAGAGAGATGGATGGGTTTTCTTTTGGGTTTCTAATTCCTATCCAAAATTGAAATATGTAGAACAATGTTTCTCTCATTTTTAGGTGTGGTATAACTTGAACCTAGATACATTTCCCAAAGGTAAAGGCTCATCTTCTAGTGTGGCTATGCTAGCTTCTCCTTGAATCAAGAATACTACTACCTTGTATGGTCCTTCCTAGACTTGCATGAATTTGCCCTTTGTTGTGCACGTTTGGCTAGATTACAAAAGAGTATCAAAACACCTACTTGAACCTTAGAGGGCCATATAATTTTATCATGTCTCTCCTTTCTTCTTTCATTCCACGTATTCCAACATGGAGCACACTTATTCATGAACTTCTTTTTGCTGGCTTAGGGTGATTAGTCGAGAGGCCATGCCATCATTGTTGGTTAATGGTTAGTGTTCATATCCCTGTTTCACTCTTTTAGACCTAATTAAAAGGTTGACTGGCATAGGAGCTGTGCTCCCATAGACTAAGTGGAAGGGTGAATACTAAGTGCTTGCCTTTGGTGCAGTAAGGTAGGCCCATACAATGCCTAGATAGGTGGTTCCCCAATTCTTGGGATTTAGATAGCATTCCTTCCTCAACAAGCCAATCAACACCTTGTTCATGCTCTCTAATTGGCTATTTGCATGTGGGTAGTATGTGCAAGACTTTCTATGCAGGATCTTGTACCTCGTAAAGAGATCGTGAATTATTGAGTTGATAAAATGTGTGTCTTGATCCGATGTAATTTCTATGGGGCAGCTAAATCTGGTTAGAATAATTGAACTAAGAATCGGGCAATGGTAGACGCAGAATAGTCTTGAGTAGCTTGAATCTTAGCCCACTTAGTTTCATAATCTATAGCAACAAGTAAGTATTTTCTTGATATATTCAGGTAGTGATGTGTGTGAACACACTAGGACTGCCGGGGCACTTTTTTCCCTCTTTAGGAGGTTTTTTTCCCCCGGCTTGAATATATGCCTATTGCCCTAATGGGCTACTTATCTTTGTACATTCTCTAGTAATACATTCAGTATTGTGTGTTTGTGCTCCAAGCTTCTTCTTCTTCCTTGTGTTGTTCGCGTGCTTTCGCAGGCGTCTATCTCCAACAATTGGTATCTGAGCAGGTCGTCGCTTCATCTAGGGTGTCATCGACACTCCTCCGTTTGCAGTCTCAGAATCGCATGAATTTTGGTGAGCATACTCAGCGTGTTTACAAATCAAAACGACTTTGCTCTGTGGTGCTGAAATCGCGATCTGAGCTCGTTTCGGCCTCCAAACGCACTATCGAAGCGCTTGTACAGGCTATTTCATCTTTTTGTGCCAAAGGTATATACGAGTTTCTGTTCGCCAATTTAAGTGTCTCCAAGTCTACTATAGGTCTAGCAGAACTCGTCTGGGTAGTTCCGTTCAACTTTTTGAGATACAGTCGATTTTCTGCATCAAGGTATTTTAGTCACCGACCATGGCTGAAAGTAGTGATGTATTCTGTATGTTGGCTGTTGAGGATAAGTTGGATGGTACCAACTATCCATTATGGGCTTATATGATGCGACATGTATTGGTTGCAAAAGGACCGTGGAACATTGTGCAGGGTGTTGAAAGACGTCTTGTTACACTTGTAACAACAGGTACTGCAAATACAGGTGCTGGAGCTGATGAAGATGGTGTCGAAGATGATACTCCGCAGATTCCTGTTCGTGCTCCTGTTTCTGTTGCACCTACTTCCACCTCATCATCATCATCTACATTTATGCCAACAAATGCAAGTGACTCACATATGCTTTTGATTTTTAGGGTGTAGTCACTTACCAACATGCCCGATTTCTCCATTGTATGCAGCTCATTCTTGAGTTGCAATTTTTGTGCCTTTCTATTGGTCTCATACAATGTGACCAAACTATTCCAAGCCTCTTTTGGAGTCTTGGCATCTTGTATGAGCCCAATCATGCTATCCTATACGTTAATAGATAGCCAATACATTACCTTGCATGCTCCTTGATTCCATTCCTCATATGGTCTTAACTGGTCTATAGTTCACTTCCTCTTTGGTAACCGTAGAACATTTTTATTCTCTCATTTGATGTACTTCTAGTAGCCTTTTCCAATCAAAAAATTCATCATTTAGAATCTCCAAGTGGTGCAAGTTATAGTATTGCAATATGACCTAGGTTTTGTAGGGCCCCACCTTATGGGCTCGAAATAGAGGTCAATTTAATGCCTTCTACCTTCATGCCAATCCTCATAGCAATATGAGGTCATTTGTGGATCTTTCTTTCTCCACGCCTTCTCGTGTACTCTTCACTCACGATCTTCTCCACGAGCTCTCTACAACCACACTAGCTTTGATACCATGCATGAGGAAGGAGACAAGGAAGAAAGCTCACCCACACACTCTCACACTCAAAGAGGAGCACACATACGTGCACACACACACACACACATTAGGCAAGGAACAATGATATTCTTCTTCTTCTTCTTCTTCTTCTATTACATAAAAGGAACATACAAGAATGACCTAAAAAATCAATACAAGTAGTGCAATATATAAAGAACACTACATAAAGAAAATCCTAATGTCTATGAATGAGTGAGCTAGAAAGAAATAAATGTGCCATCACTCTGGATAGATAAATCTAGTAAATCTCAATGAAGTATCCTTGACATGTACCAGAGTGACATCTATACATGTCAATGAAACGAAAAAGTGATATGTGTCATCCTAGATCATAACATCTTGAGCTTGATATCTCAACATTGTTACACTTATATGTTCCTCGAGTAGCTTTGATGTGAACCTTTTCCCTATACATGGACACTTTCTACTCTAGTGTTTTCTAGAGGTTTTTTCCCCATGTTACCACATACTTGATACTCTGATATGTGGTGGTATTTTGTACTTAGGGATATTATTCAGCTCTTACTTCAGTTTATTTCATTGTCAATACTATTCCAGCCATCGTTTTCTCCGTGCGTCTTGTTGCATTTGTGCTCCTTGTGTGTGCTTCTTGTGTGTCTCTTGCACTTCTAAATAATCAACAATGGTATCAGAGTAGGTTCAACTCCTTCTCAAGTTTTGGTTTTTCGCGACACAGAGCGTGCACACTTTTAATAGTGCAGATTGACTTCGGAGCATAGAACTGTGAATTTCAGCAGCCAAGAAACATTTCCACCAGGTGCACTGAGGTTTTACCCCCATTTCAAAGCCATTCATGCAGTAAGAATTGCCATCAGAGTGGCGGTTTGTGAGCTAAAATTTCAGCTTTCATTTCAACTTTTGTCGAAGTGAAGATTTTGTCACATTCTTGTTCGGTAGTGAAATGGCAGGCAACAATGACTTGTTTGTCATGCTTCAAGCTGAAGATAAGCTTGATGCGACAAACTATCTTGTCACAAGGAAGGAGATAAGGAAGAGAGCTCTCACACACACTCTCACTCTCAAGGAGAAGCACACACATAGATTGAGGCAAGGAAGAATAATCTTCTTCTTCTTCTTCTATTACATAAAAAGGAATGTACAAGAATGACCTATAAAGCAAGAATACAACAAGTACAATATATAAAGTTCAGTACATAAGGAAAAACCTAATGTCCACGAATGAGTGAGTTGGCAAGGAACTTATGTGCCATCACTCTCCGTAGATAAATCTAATAAAGCTCAATGAAGTATCCCTGACCACTATACATGTCAGAGAAACAAAAAACTGGTACGTGTCATCCTAGATCATCACATGTTGAGCTTGATATCTCAACACTCCCCCTTAAGCTCAATGCCATAACCTATAATTCAGGCATCTCCTGAAACTTCTTCAACTTCTCAGCTCCAACTGCTTTGGTGAAAATATCAGCAACCTGCTCATCCGTTCTCACATAATCAAGATCAATATCACCTGCTAATACCTTCTCTCTGATGAAGTGATAATGTACCTCGACATGCTTTGTTCTAGCATGGAAAATAGGGTTCTGTGCTAATTGTATGCAGCTAAGATTATCACAATAGATCGTGATAGGTGTTAAAAGTACTTTTGCATTTCAAGCACTCTTAAACTCTTCGAGTTCTTGGGAGTGGTAGGGGTTTGATAAATCAGAGGCCCTATAACTTGATTTCCCCAATTACTTATCCCTTCATCAGTATGTTACTGTTTAGTACTGAACTCTGATACAAGTTTACTATTAACACGCTGATTAATCGTTCATAGTGTGTGACGCAGAGGTATTCATTAACTTCGTACAGACTTATGATTCACAACTTAACTTTACTGCGTTAATCACAAATTAGAGTAATTCAACAAAGTAAGAACAACAATACTCAGAATTCACGAATACTGCACTACGGCGACTCCATAGACCGCAATCGCCCAGACAGACGGTCTGGCGATACTGCTCGTCATTATCGGAGAGTCACCGCAATGTCTTTTCATTGATTAGTAGAAAGATACAATGCTTTGCTACGACCTTTCGGTTCGTGTGGTATATAAAAAATAGGGAATTACAATATGCCTATCCGGCGACTTACACTGGCATGCATGGTGGACTTGAACCCGCAACGGAAACAAAATTTTAGGGCTCATCTACTATGCCCTATATATACATGGTTCAGGCTAACTTAAAAGTTATGGAAATCTTCTGTTTCAGCGAGTCCAACATCTTTTTTAGGGTCTCCGGTTCTACGAGTTGAGCATCAGTTCTAACTGAAATTGCCACAATTACTTGACTCATCAAAATCTCAGCCCGTGTCTGCAAAAATGCCTCTTGCAGGTAGAAATCATTTACCAGTGCCACATCTCGGAGCAATCTCATCTCATTGATCTGATCATCTATCCTTGAGAGTCTGTCAGCTTGAGCTCCTAACTGTTTTTCTCTTCTCTCCAATTCTTCAGATTGGAACTGTATGGTTTTGTAGAAGGCTCCTCTTTCTTGCTGCACTCCTTCCAATTCTTTCTTCAATTTGAGATATCTGCCAAGTCCTTCCTGTAACTCTTGATCATGCTTGAACAAGGTTTCGGTAGTCTTATGCACCTCTGCTTCAGCTTTAAGTACATTGGCGGCCAGAGACTGAGAGGCTTCTTCTAATATACTGTATGCTTCCCGCGTGCTGTGCAGTTCATTTCCTATGGCAGTCAGTGCATCTATTTTATCAATGATTTCTTGCTTCAACGTGCTGATTTCGGTATCCATTTGACACAGCAAAGCATCTTTCTGTGCTGACTGATCTTGAAGATCTTGAATTTGTAAATGTAGGCCATGATTTTCTGCCTTCACTGCCTCGACTTCTTCCTATAGTGGAGTAATATCTGCTTCTAAAATATCAACTTTATGCTGCAATTCTTGACGAATATTATCAGTGACCAATCTGAGTTGCATCGGGAGCTGTTGTGAAAATTGGATGAGCATTCGACCCATGGACTCTCATTCCGTAAACATGGGAACCGGAAGAGGAGGAGGAAGTGGCTGGGATGAAGAGGCTGATAAGAGGTGATGGGAAGATGGTGGAGAATAATTAGGCGAAGAGGATGAGGAATCCGGTGCTTCAGGGGCAATAGGTTGACTTGGGACAATTACTGCAGCAGAATGCATGATAGGTATCAGCAAAATTCCGGTTGTCTATTGCGTTGTGGCTTCAGTTCGGGCAATGACACAGTCCACCAAAGCGATCACTTCATCGATAATTTCCGCAACAATAACTTGCACATCTTCTTGGGTCTGTTGCTGAGAAGTGCCCCGAGAAGAGCTTTTGTTGGAATTATCAGTGGACGCGCTTTGTTCCTGTTGCTGGATGGGAGAAGATTGGGCGGACGAATCAAGGTGGATCAAAGTTGCAGTGTCGTGGAAAATTTCTTCTTCATTGGTTGCGATGGAACCTTGCACTTGACTCTCAGACGGACTTATGCGGCGATGTTTCTGGTGAAGGAGCTGGAACAGATCTTCATCCTCATCTTCTATGTCTTCGAGCACTTGAACAGACTCCTCATGGAACAAGATTAGAGCGGTTGGAGGCGGTTGCGTGGCTTGGAGGACCGGAAAAAGAAAAGTAAGAATATGGGGAATACGAGAACGCGGAATTTCATTCTTATTAACTTGTTTAATTACCGTAACACATTCACGATGAATGCGCCGGAAATAGAAAGAGGCAAAATTGACAGGCTCATGAGAAACCATGTCAATCATCGAATAAAATGGGCATAAAATCCCGTAAGTATGTTTCTGTAAATTAAGGATAGCAACTAAGAATTGTAATACAGTGCGTTCCGTGTCATCGCGACACAAAATAGCATCCTCATTCGATGAGTGCTTGGGAAATAATTCTACCATAGTAGCAATGGGTAGGAGAGGAACATTCTCCACTCCGTCTATGGGCAGACAAAATGCTTCAACAAATGATGCTAACGTGATTACGACGGGAGATGGTAAACATGTAATCGGCCAACATTGCTCTGTGGCAGATGTGGCGGCTATGGCAGATATGATCTGCGCATAAAAAGGTTGACACTCCACTGAATGCCAAGGCAATTGAGCGAAGTTCAACAGGTCGTGGATACGCAAGAACTCACTCACGTCCTGAGGGAGTCCGTCATGGAAGGCAGCGAAATTGGCAAAGGCTTCCATGATGTGCACGCGAGGGCACAAGAACACGAATACTCAGCAAACACAGAAACACAGCGCACAGAACACACAAACACAATAGCGATTAACAGTGAAAAGAAGAAGATTAAATAGACAATCGACAACGGGAAGCGATCGAAAACCCTTAATCATCATGTGGTGTTGAGATAATAACCTTCATAATTACGGCGTGCATGCATGAGCAGAATCAATAACACAAGGTGACGATTAATCATGATTATGTATCAAAATGAGGAGCTTTATGGTCTTTATTCAACTAACATGCAAAAATAAAAAGAAAGTAAGTGACACGCGGAAAAAACGAAGAACACGTCAACGAGAATCAGGCGCTTGGTGATACGGCCGCAACTTTGAACCATTGATCACTTTAGGAAGAGGAACTCTGGTCAAGGTAGTCAACCAAAAAGTAGTTGTTCCCACTTGTTCACTAATCCGGTAAGGACTGAACCACCGTAATTTAAATTTCCCAGCAGCACGATTTGATTTAGCATTATAAAATAGGACAAGTTGGTCCACCATAAAAACTGGAGTCTTGAGATACCGATCATGGGTACGGGCTTGCCGCAACTGCACTTCTTGAAGAACCAGCAAACTTTCCCAGTGATGTTCATCCAAAGCTTTGAGTGCGTCCAACCGAAATGGCAAAGAGTCTTCGGTTAACAATTTCTGAGCGATGGCCATGCGTAAACTAGGCACTACAATTTCCATTGGCGCGATTGCTTCCAACCCATAAGCAAGCTTGAAAGGAGTCATTCCAGTTGCAACTTTGTATGTAGTCCGGTATGCCCATAAGATTGCAGGTAGTAACTGATCCCAATGTTCTGGTGATTCCACGATCAATTTATGAAGCGTACTCAACAGCGTCTTGTTGGTACTTTTCGCTAAGCCATTAGCACGGGGATAATATGGGGAATTGAATTTGTGCAGAATTTGAAAAGTGTGCGTTAGTACTCGCATTAAATTGTTACCAAAGTGTTCCTTGGTCGGTCACAAGTTCCAGAGGTAATCCATAATGCGGGAAGACGTCCTTCATCAGGCATTTTGCTACCGGAACCGCTGTAGCGGACCGTAAGGCCCAAGCTTCTGCCCATCTGGTAGTGTAATCTGTGCAGGTCAGAATGTAGCGATTGTTGCTAAGGATCGTTGGAGGTGTGATTGGTCCAATAAAATCAAGACCCCACTTCTGGAAAGGTTCCAAAGGGAATACAGGCTGTAAAGGAAAGAAGTGGCATTGTAATGGCTGGCTAGATCGCTGACAAGTGTCACACTGCTGCACAAACTGAGCTACGTCTTTGTACATGGTAGGCCACCAAAGCCCACTTTGCAGAATTTTTCGGTGCGTAAGATCTACGGCAAAATGTCCACCGGAGGGTATTGAATGTGCCATAACCATAACCGAGTTTACTTCATGGGGTGGAATACAGCGAAGTAAGATACCAGTATGATCTAGATAGTACAATTGTCCTACAATCAACCAGAATCTGCGATTGTAAACTGCAATTTTCCGTCGCATCGCAGGAGAAGTTTGAGGGGGAAGACATCCGTTAGTAAGGAAAGTTAATAACTGATCATAGTAGGTAGGTGGCACAAGAGGGTCTGCAGATTCGTCACGAGCTGTTTCAATAACGTAAATTGCTCGTGTGGTGTCATCAATGCCCACCGGAGCTTCACCGGAATCCAATCAAGAGAGAAAATCTGCTAATGCATGTGCGGTGTCGGGTTGATGAATCATTTCATAATCGAACTCCTGTAGTAATAAAATCCAACGAGCCAAGCGACCTTGTTGGCAGTAGTCAAGGCACCCAAGGACTCACAAGACAAGGAAGTCAAAGAAGGGAGCCAGAGCGGAGAGAAGGCATAAGCAGTCAAGGTAGTCAACGAAGATCTGGCAAGTAGGCCATTAATTTTTTCATGAAGCTAAAGCATATCAAAGAGGTGGACACACAAGGAGAAGGAGCAAGTAGGGAGCTCGAAGAAATGTATGACAAACTATTAGAAGAAATCCCTACAAAAATAGTGATTTTCATCACTAAAAATCATTGTAAATACCCTTTCATATTTTTGTAGCTCCATTTTGTGGAAGCCAAGGAGTCCTTGAGCTTGAGGAGCATTAGAAGTAGCTACCTACCAATTTTCATAATTTTTAGACTTCGTATGAGCCCTCAAATAGGCCCTAGAACCTAATTTTTAACTAGGCCAGACACTATGTCTGGACAGGGCCAAAAGCTAGTAAAAAACTATAAATAGAGCTAGAGAGCTCATTTTTGGGGTTATCTTGTAATAGATTTGAACTTGTAAGAGCACTTTTGAAGTAATCTAAAAGAACTCCATTGTCTTCCTCTTTGTTCTTACCGTGTGTGCACGTGCGTGTGTGTATGTGTGTGCATGTTTGTGTGCTTCTCACTCACGCACTTGTGCCTTCACTTACTCGAGGTCATCATACCATCCTCACGTCTTCCCCGATTGACATTAAAGAAGGTGCTACTCATCACTGAGCTACACCAAATTTTGGCGCCGTTGCCAGGGATTGAGCTTTGAGGACGAGCGTGTGATGGTAAGACGTAGAGTTGAGGCGTTGGAGTTATAGGTATTTCCTTCACTTTTATCTATTTTCTTTTGTTTTCTTCACCATCTTCATCACCACCATTATCATCACCATCTTCCACCTTCATCTCCATCATCGTGATATTTTCCATTTTTGGGTCATATCACCATACCCATACCATTCCCCTCATTTCACCTGTGAGAGAGAGCGAGAGAGCATTTGTGTGCTTGTGATTTTTTGTGTTTTTTGAGATTTTCTGCAAGAATCAGCATCCCCAGCAGCTGCACCAACTCCAACAGGTAAAAAATTTGACTGTGCAGGTCTCGAGGCATTGACCTCTGTCAATCGTGACTGACAGAAAAGTTGACCATTTTACAAAACAAAGTGCATAACCATGATGTGTAGGCCTAGGGCATCCTAAATGTGTGTTTAAAATTTTCAATTCCTTAGTTTTCTGTTAATCGCGATCAACCTGTCAATCGCGATTGACAAACTACGACGGACACTTGCCGACCGACCTGTCAATCGTGATCGACACGTCAATCGCAACCGATCGAGTCAACGATCAACTGACCACGACCGATTGAACCTTCCCGTGACACGTGTCAATCGCGATCGAGCCATCAATCACGATCGACCCATCAATCGTGACTGACAGCCCTGACGGACCTGTCAATCGTGACCGACCCAGTCAACGACTGTTTGACCATGACCGATAGGCCCCTCGCGATGGACCAGTCAATCGCAATCGACCCATCAATCGCGACCGACACAGTCAACGACCCTTTGACCATGACTGGCTGAAATTTTGAGCCACGTGTCAATCGTGATTGACCCATCAATCGCGACTCACAGCCACGACGGACGTGTCAATCGCGACGGACACGTCGATCGCGACTGACATATCAATCGCGATTGATAGAGCTTGCGACTGCGATTGACGAGCAAATTTGGCCAATTTTTTAGGGCAAAAATAGTGGTCTATTTTTGGCAAATTGTGGGATAAACACTAGGGTTTATCATTGCATTGTGAGGCCATTACACAAGTAATTCGAGAATTCCTGTTTGCCTCTTAACCTGTTTTAAATCCTATTTTAGCCCCAAAACCCTGAACTAGCATAACTCTCTCATGCGAAATCCGTTTGCTGTGATTTTTGTTTTGTTGGAAAGCTCGTGGGGAGTACAACCAAAATTTCCACTGGTTACGGTAAAATTAATATCAGGATTATTAGATAGGGTAATTTGAAGTTGACCATATCCTGGGGTAGGAAAACTAAGGGTCCCTTGAGATTATTTTCCATAACGGCAAAAGGCAATTTGGTGTATGCATTACATTCATGAAAGTGATCTGTCTGTGAATTGAATTTAAGTCTCGAGCTAACTTTGGGCCTTTTGCAGGTCCTTTGAGAGCATCGGAGGGTACACGAAGCAAGAGTAAGTGCAAGCTTGGGAACACGCTTCATGGGCACACCAGGGCAACAACACAAGGAAAGAAACTCAAGGTTGGAAATTCTCAACACCCTTTGTCAATCCCTAGCTTAGGCTAAGTACAGATAGAGGTTGTGATCAATTAGGGATACATTAAGCACGATCAAGTCCAAGAACTCTAATCACTCAAGTGCAAGTATCAAGAGATTACATCTGTGAAACAACCTAAAGGGAAAGACTTTCAATCAAGTGACCAAACTCAAGTACGATCAAAATTAAGTGTTCCTTGCGACGAAGATTGATTGGACAAGAAGTGACATCCTAAGAAAATTAAAGAAGAACAAGTGATTAATACGAAAGAGCTCAGCAACCAGGTTGTACTTGGGAAAATTGGGGGTATTCAATTGGGCATATGAACCTTAGATCAGGACGACGCCTAGGGAGAGATGGACAAAGTCTTAGATCTTCAGAGGCTAGTGTCAATCACACTGCTAGGTCTTGGGCCAAGCAGTTGAGCCATCATTCCTATTACCCTAGCTCTGAAACTAGTGAGTCTGAGATGTCTCAAGGTATGGAGAGACCCATGGGAAGTTCAGGGGTGCCATACTTACACAGGGTAGAAGGCCCTTACAAGACACAAGTAGAATACCTTAGGACCAACCGATTAGGTGCTTGCATCTATGAGGACGACCTAGGAAGATCTGTAGTCCAGATTAAGAACCCTGACCAACCCATTGGACTAGAACATCCGACTGTCAAATTTGAAAATGGAGCATACCTAGACAAAGAAGGAACCATATACGTAGTCACCAGCCACCCAGACTGGACAAATGAATTTGGAAATGTGATCCCAGAAACGGACGTAGGTGAACTAGAACAAGGAAATATAAGTAGAGAGCCTAGGACCCCTCGAGGTAAATTAGTTCTAACGAGAATCCTCAATCCCGAGTGGATCCCCCAGGACAATAAGAGTATAGATCTGCTCTTGAACTGAGAGACTCATGAGGCCTTTTGGAGGTATAAGCCTGATCAGCCCAACAAGATAGGAACGATCACCATCTATGAGTTCAAGGATCCCGATAGCCCAGGCAAAGTGACCTATTTAGATCACACTTCAGAGAGGATCTTTGTGGTCACAGATCATGGTAGACATGCCTACACTTGGAAGGGAGAAATTATTTTTCCCCAACCAAGATCTAATGTCTCATATGGCCACCCCGGAGCTGGAACATCCCAAGCTCAAGGAACTCAAAGAGACCGGAATAGAGATAGACCTGAGGTAAGTTTTGCCCACCCAATATGAAGAGAACGAACGCGAACAGAGACAGATAGAGAAGAAACCGAGGGAACTAGAGTCCCAAGAAACCTAAGAAATGCTGATGATTTTCCTTTGCCAAGGCCTAGGGAACACACCAGAACCTTGAGGCCAACCCAGCTGGTTAAGTCCATGAAGAACTACTTCGATGGCACTGGAGACCCATATGATCATGTGGCCGAGTTTAGGCAAGTCTTGAGAGCTGAATAAGTGGAGGACCTATTCACACAGTACAATGCCTTTGTTCTAACCCTTAGGAACACCTCTCTTACGTGGTTTCAACCACTAAATGAGAGACACTATCGGAACATAGAACAACTTCTAGAGGCTTTCATCATTGAATTCTCTAAGAGTGGGATAAGGCATAACACTTCCTCACTGATTCATAGCTTCAAGCAGACCCCCCAGGAGATGATTAGACTTGCAGGAAGAAGGTTTAGGCAATATCTAGAGAGATGTACTATTTCCGAGCTACCCACACCAGCCAAACAAGTGGATTTATTCCTAGATGGACTGCTAAGTACAAAGTTGAGATCATATGTATACTTGAAAGATCCTTGTAGAGCCCTAACCGGTTGAAACTAAAGGTGCAAAGTATTTTTCCTCTTAAGGTTCAAAAGATGAATTTAAAATCTTAAGGTGCAAAAGTAAAGAATTAAAAGGAAAGGTGAAGGTGGAAGGCCGCGTACGCAAAGGTGGAAATAGGCCGCCCAATCAAAATTTTATTTTAAAAGTCACTCTTGTTCTAAAGTCACTACAGGACAAAGTAGCGAATCGTTGAGGACCAGTTCAAAAAGACAATCTGGGGACATTGAAAGGACACCAAGATTGTATTGCAGTTAGAGTGCGCGAACCGGCGGACTCTCAACAAAAAGAAGGACAAAGGCTATTCTTGGACATTGAGAGCTAGGAGCAAGAGAGAGCTTCAGAGGAAGCAAGAGAGGAAGCAAGAAGAGTCTCCAGTGTGCGACGGCATTCACGAGTGCAAGAGGGGTCAAGAGGAAGGTGTGCAGAGAAGGCGGGTTGGATTCCAAGAGTTCCAAGGTCTCTTGCATGTGCGCTGTGATACCAGTTCCTTAGCTTGGCGGAAGCTTAGTGCAAGGTGTGCACAAGGGAAGCGGGAAGCAGGTGAAGGATTGGTGTACGAGAGGCCGCTGCTAGAGGGCTTGAGATAATTGGTCTTCAGTAATTGATATTCTCTGAAGTGGTATTTAATCATTGATTAGACTGTGCGCAGTCATTGTAATCGTTGAAGGATAATCAATATTCAAGGTTTCCAAGAGTATTCCTTTGCAGAAGTTCTCACTGTTATTCCAATTTCATCATCTCTTTTTTCTCCTACAAACCCTCAAACTCCTTCTTGTCCCCGAATCCCCAACAATCCTAGGACCATAGAAGAGTGTGTATGCATGTGCATTGATATCGAGGATAATCTTGGGGAGGAATTAGAGCTTTCAAAAATCTACAAAGATTCAGATAGTTCTAGTAGTCTCTCTTCCACGCAGTCTACATCTATTGAGGAACTTGTAGAAAAAGTAGCCCAAAAACTAGGTGTATCTACCAAACAAATACCGAGGTTTGCCTAGGGAGGCGATGCTATACTTGTGGAGGTGACAATTTTGCAAGTGTATGCCCCATTATGGCTCAACCCCAAGTGAATCCTAGTAGCCAGTACTGCATGATAGAGCGAAGATACACCAACCACACCACACAAGATTGCCCCTATAACAAACAAGCTGTCAGACAAACTTACCCTCAACCACCTCCACAACAAGGAAGATATCAGAACCAGTACCCACCACAACAGTATGCTAGGCCTCAACAAACCTACCAACCACAATACCAAAACCAACAAAGGCCAATGTGATTCCCGGAAAGTATGCAGCTGTTGAAGAAAATTTGAATAGAGCCATAGTCCCACTGACTCCATTGCTTTCAGAAAGTGACCCGAGTGATCATAGTTTTAATTCTACTCACATTGATAGCCCCCAGGCTTAGTATATGCAGTCTCCTGAACATGGTGAGTCCTACTATAGTGAAGAACCGAGTGAACCAAGTTGGGATCCAGAGTATTCAAATATCATGTACACTAATCCCAACCCTAGACCTCAACCCAGGCAAGTAAGACCCCCATTCCCTAGAGGACCATGCTACAGATGTCAGGGAGATCACCTCATTCGTGATTGCCCCATGCCTGCACCTACACAACCCCAACCAGTGACAATTCAGGGCTTTTGTCAAGATTGCGGAAAGGAGCATCTCTTACGAGATTGCCCAAAGAACCCCAATAATATGCCAAAAATCACTCCTATCAATGTTATTGGGTTAGTAGTAGACTCTACAGGAAGTGTAACTTCCACTGCACTAGTGCAAGTGGTCACCAGAGCTCAAGCACTACAGCAGAACCAAGGGTTAGGCCAAGAAAAGAGCGCCGAGGTTAGTGAAACAGAGAGCATAGCCAAGAAATGGACGAGAGCATGGAAAGATAGCCGGGAGAGAATGAAAAGACAATGGGCTAAAAAAATAAGCGAATTAGAAGAAAGCATAAGAGAAACAAAAGCCAAAATTGTGGAGCTCACCTCTCAAACAAACTCTCACATACCACCACCACCTTCATCCCTATCACCATCTAATCCACCATCATTCAACCCACCTCATACCATTCCACCACCCCTTAGAGTAGGATTAGTTCTAGCTGACCCCACTCCTGAAGACATAGACATGATGCTCAAGGCATATGAGGCCAGAATCCAACAAGGGCCAAATGTGACAAATCATGAAAAATGCTACCCTAGAGCTGACCAAGAGATAGAAAGAACCAAGCTTTGTGCTAAGATGGTGGAATTGGCCCAAACCATGTTTGAAGCCAGTCGCCTCTTTAACATCTCTAGTTCCGCTAAGACGCAGTTGCACTTTGATGGACTAGAAAGATTGGAGAGGCTAATTGCACAATCAGAAAAGGAACCCGCCTCTCAAAATAAAGATAAGCCAAGTGAAAGGCTCAGCCTTCTTGCCCAGAAAGCTTGTGTGCCCAACTCCACTGAACCAAACACCTCTTCTTCTATGAATCGGTACACACCCGAATTCTTGCGAGAGATTCAAGAAGAGAAATGGGCTAAAGAAAGTGAAGTCCCTCCTCCCATTGAACTTGTGGATGATGCGCATGACCAATTCCCACAAGACATTCCTTCCATTTATGGAGAGCTGGAGAGTGCACAATCTCAAGAGAGATTAGACTTTGAGTCTAATTCTTTACATGAATTACCCCATTTCACAGGCCCATGGGAAGCTAAGTCCACTTGTATGAGAACACCAACGGTCATGGTACGAAACAAAGACTCAGTCATACCTAGGAATACGGAGGTAGTAAAGAACACTAAAGTGCAGTGCAATCTCACTTTAGAAGAACTACTCAAGGTTAGGCCAGAACTATGGAAACATGTAGCCAAACAAGTACCCGGGGTAGCTAAACCACGTTCCCAGGTGGGATCTCATAGAACTGTGCCAGAGATACCTCTAGACAAGATAGGAGATATGAGTGAAGGTGAAGAGGGAAACACTTATCTTCCCATTACACATCAGGGATACACAACCAAGGCAATTCTGGACTCTGGTGCAGGTGTTGCAATTGCTACCACTTCCCTATGGAAGCGTTGGGGCAAGCCAGCACTCAGGCCAACAAGAATGAAATTGCAGATGGCCGATGGTCACATTGAGAGACCTTTAGGACTACTAGAAGGAATAACTCTCACTACCTGTGGTGTTGAGTTCGAGCATACATTTGCTATATGTGACTTTAGCAAAAACCAGGCCTATGAGATGATCTTGGGAAGACCATTTATGCAACAGTTGCAAGTGGTACAGGATTGGGGAACCAATTCCTTGTATTTGCAACACTTAGGTGTTACGACCAAAGTGAATCTCAAAGATTACTCTCATAGGGATGTACCCCCCATCCAATGGAACCCCATCCATAGAGCCAAAGATGATACGGAGTCTATGCATTCCATAGGATCGGGATCCTCATGGATGCATGAAGACACCCACCTATGGATGTGCAAAGTGGTAGTAGAAGAGGAGAAGAGAGAAAAGCGAGAGAGATAGGTGCAAAAGAGACACATAGATCAATTCAAGACCCAACCTATGCACCTATAGTATTCCCTGATGAAGAATTTGAACCTCACGGTTGGGCAAAAATTTTAGCAACAATGCCCCATGCACTCTGTTCCGATAGTGCACAAAGTGCATGTATTTATAGGAATTTTGATTACGTCGAAAAGAGTGGTTATAAGAGGGCGGCTTCGAAAAGCAAGCGTGAAACTAAAAGTTGATAAGTTTTACAGAAAGCCATTGCTTTCATTGTAGACCCTTATGCTAACCATTACTTTTCTAACAATAGAACCTTCTACACAGGTTTATTTACAAGCTAAATATAATTATTCGGATTATTGATGTCCGCCCTTTCACGCCTTGCACGCTCCTCACGAACCTTCAGCTACTATATCAAAAACATCAAAAACATTAATAATTTAACATTTTAACAATGCCTTGTTCAATAATATACAACACAATTTGGCCCCGATGATATCCTTGAGAGTGCTAAAAAAGGATCCATCCATCAACCCACCTGGAGGATCTGTCTCCTTGAGACCTATCCCGAAATGGTTCGTACTTGGAATAACATGCCGCTACTTATCAAATACAACCCCTGTTACGTTCGAGTCCTCTGAAGACGAACCTGGCCTCAGTTTGCCATTGCTGTCAAGAATGTCAAAGGCTGTGCAAAGTGGTTAAATTATGTCTATCTAGCAGCTCCACAAGGACCTCCCTCCGTTGCTTATATGATTTCTACAATCCGTCACTGGAGCCTTCGACTACAAAACACACCTGATGTGATGGCACAAATGTGCATGAAAATCTTTGAATTAATGCTCATCACATTCAGGACATTCAAGAACATCAAGGACCCCCATTTCTCAGGAGTTGGCTTCATTGCAGGCAACCAAGACCTGTTATATGACATGAGCACTACCCCCTCAATAAAGGTAGTATATGCCTAGCACGCAAGAATAAAATACCTCCCAGCATGCTTCAAGCAGACTTTCGAGGAGATGTTCATCAGAGGGTTCTGGGAATATCACTCAGAAATATTTGTACCCAAGCCCTCACATCTCCTCCAACTATTCGCTGTGGAGAGGACCATCCACTCAGATCAATTGCGGGTGCCCCATCCAGACGTCCCAGGTCTAGTGGATTGGGATGCATTGTTAACAGACCTAGCACGGGGGCTGCGGTTAGAAGAACACCACCTTGCTTCCGATGTGGTTCAATATTGGCTAGAAAAGGGTCTGTCAGAGATGATAGACGCGAGAGGGGGGGGGGGTGTTGGCAGCAGTCAAGGCACCCAAGGACTCACAAGACAAGGAAGTCAAAGAAGGGAGCCAAAGCGGAGAGAAGGCACAAATAGACAAGGTAGTCAATGAAGATCTGGCAAGTAGGCCATTAATTTTTTCATGAAGCTAAATCATATCAAAAAGGTGGACACACAAGGAGAAGGAGCAATTAGGGAGCTCGAAGAAATGTATGACAAACTATTAGAAGAAATCCCTACGGAAATAGGGATTTTCATCACTAAAAATCATTTTAAATACCCTTTCATATTTTTCTAGCTCCATTTTGTGCAAGCCAAGGAGTCCTTGAGCTTGAGGAGCATTAGAAATAGCTACCTACCAGTTTTCATAATTTTTAGACTTCGTTTGAGCCCTCAAATAGGCCCTAGAACCTAATTTTTAACTAGGCCGGACACTAGGTCTGGACAGGGCCAAAAGCTAGTCAAAAACTATAAATAGAGCTAGAGAGCTCATTTTCGGGGTTAGCTTGTAATAGATTTGAACTTGTAAGAGCACTTTTGAAGTAATCTAAAAGAACTCCATTGTCTTCCTCTTTGTTCTTACCGTGTGTGCACGTGTGTGTGTATGTGTGTGCATGTTTGTGTGCTTCTCACTCACGCACTTGTGCCTTCACTTGCTCGAGGTCATCATACCATCCTCATGTCTTCCCGGATTGACATTAAATGTTGCTGCCGGACCAGATATACAAGTGCAACATGATCCACGTGAAAGATGAATTTTCCGCCGAGCAAATAATGCTGGAATTTCTTCACAGAGTACACCAATCCAAGACATTCTCTTTCAGTCACTGAATAATTCTTTTCAACAGAAGCTAATCAACGACTAGCATAATAGACAGGCATGAACCACTTATCAGTTTGCTGCATTAAAACACTTCCAATGGCTATATCAGACGCATTGACAAAGATATGGAACGGAAGTTCCCAATCCGGGGGTTGCAAAATTGGGGCCTGAGTCAATAATCCTTTTAAACAATCAAAGGCAGTTTGGCATTCTGTAGTTCATTCGAACTGTCATGGAGTACTCGTCATTAGCCGATTAAGTGGTGTTGCCAAATGGGCTAACCACCATAAGTGGCGACCATGCCACCGAATCTGTCCCAAGAAGCACATAACTTCTTTGGGCGTTGTGGGAACTGGTGCCTGCAACACGGCTGCAACTTTGTCTGGATCAACTTGTATGCCTTGCACAGAGATAATGTGGCCAAGGAGTTTGCCACAAGAAACTGCAAACACAGATTTTGTCAGATTCAAGCATAACCGGTATTCATGGCATTTCTCGAAACAACACCGTAAATGATACAGGTGTGTCACAATCTTGCCGAATAAAGAAAAGTCGTCCAAGTACACCTGCATAAAAGTAGTCAGATAGGGTGAAAAAATTTCTTGCAAACACCGTTGAAATGTGCTTGGAGCATTCCTTAAGCCAAACCACATGACTGTACAAGCATACACACCCCAATTCGTAATGAACGCTGTTTTCGGTATGTCTTGTTCTACCATTCGAACCTAGTTATACCCATTGTAACCGTCCAAAAAGGAGTACATCTCGTGTCCGGCCACTCTGTCTAGCATTGTGTCGAGAAAGGGGAGAGGAAATGGATCAGGTACCATAGCCACATTCAATTTCCGGTAATCCACATAGATTTGGAGCTGTTTATTTTTCGTTGGAACAATCATGATCGGAGAGATCCATTCAGCGTGTTCGATTGGGACAATGAATCCTACCTTCAATAACTGATCGAGTTCTGCTTTGACCTGTGCGTCATAATTGGGGTTCATTCGGTAACTGGATTGTTTAATTGGCTTCGCTTCTGGTTTAAGCACGACGCGATGTTGATAGATCCGCGGATCCAAACCTTTCATATCCCGATAGTCCCACGCAAAAACATCAGAAAACTCACGTAGGAGTCGGATCAAATCTTCTTGAAATGCCTCGCACAATCTTGCCTTAATCTTAAGAGGAGGCGGGTTGCTTTCAGTACCCAAATTATAGGTTACTAACTGGTCTTCCAGGACATAGAATTGACGAGATTTCCCCGGATTGTCAGCTGACTCTAAAAGTTGTTGCAGAGTGGCTTCATCCATAGCAACATTATCATCTACATCTGTGTCTCCGGTCACGGGAACAACCGTACAGGCTACCGGACTCCAGTTGTCTGCGATCGATTGCAGATCTACAGTACCTAAGGAAATCAGATCTTTATTGTTCTTCAGAAATGCTTCTTCTTCGTCGTCAGATAAGCCATCCAACATGTGGACCGGCTCTGCTACATAGGGTCTGGCATGAAGTTTGCAGGGCTGAATGGCATCCAGTTTGATAACATATTTACGGTGATTATCTTTGAAAGTCAATTCCTACGCTGACCAATCCTGTATAACTTTAGCCTGTTTCAACCATGGTCGACCGAAAAGGAAATTGTAATCGAGACTAGATTCTGGTAGTTCTCAGACTGCAAAAGTCATTTTGAATGTGGTGTCGTGCAGAGTAATCGGGATATTCCTTATGAGTCCCATCGGATGAACTCGAGATTGATCTACCATTCTGACAAAGAATTGAACGGGCTCGATTTGGGTCCATCCTAACTTTTTGCAGAGAGCTGCAGTTGCTATGTTCACACCGGAACCACCATCAATTAGCACTTGCGTAATCTTGTGATTTTTATGCCAGACAGTGATTAAGGGGACATAATGATCCACCGTAGAATCAATTTTCGGTTGTATTGTTGCGGTCGTTGGAGTACTGGGAGATCCGGGACTAACCTGTTGCTGAAACTGCTGCCTAACTCCGGGCACCAAAGCGAGTAGCTACCCCAAAGGGAGTGTAATTGAGGCCTTAGACAAAATATCCCATACCTGCTCTGTTTGAGTTATACTCTTTACTGATTCTGCGGATGATTCTTCTATTACTGAGGTACAATCTTGTTCATGCGCTCTCACCTTTGGCAGGGGAACCTGTGGCACCGGAATTGGATCGGGGAACACGGTAGGCTCTTTGGTGGTCCATTGGATGGCTTTGGTATACATTCGATGCTCTTCACGGATGCCAGGTTCAAACACCTCAGCTGCGGGTTGCAACTGCTTGCTGGATTTTTTCTGGACCACTGCTGCTTGCGATTCCACTGGTGAAATATAGACCATGTTGGTCATCGGGTTTTGATGCTCTTTCTTTCTTTTATCATATTCGGTTGCATCCTTGCAGAATCTCCGGATGTGGCCAAGCTCACCGCAAAAGTGACATCGAGGTGGTGGCAGAGAAGTGCCTTCTATTGATGTACCTGCCTATTTGATTTGCATTGAAGTTGGTATTCCGCTGTCCTTGATAATTCCTGTATCCTTGCGACTGATTGTTTCGCATCTACGATGTCATGTAGTAAGCTGCTGGCTGTCCTTGTTCCCGTATAATGGCATTTACAGTTGCTCGTCCCTGTACTTTGGCATTATACGCACAATTTTTTGTTGAGTGTCCTATGATATTGTAGATGGTGCAATACATCTGATTAAGGGCACAGATAGCACTGGTATGCCCTGAATTTTTGCACTTGGTGCAATACATCTGTTTAACCTGATCATCTATACCATGCTTACTGGCTTTCAGCCATTCCAAGTCTTCAGTGAATCCTCCAACCTTATGCTCGAGTTGCAGGGCCATCGCGATAACAACATCTAGTGTCATAGCACCCACACAGTGGATGATCATAATTTGTCTTAATTGTGGGATTAACCCGTTAATAAACCATTGAGTTATCACATCATCCGACAAATTGGCATGTGCCAGAGGCAGTTGTCATAAATGAGTTCTAAACAATGTGGCATATTCCTGAACAGTCTGGTGCGGCTTCTGCCTATTGTTCTGTAAGTAATCGAAGATTTCGACAGGATTTTTCTTCAACCGGAACCTCTGTAAAAATGCATCCCTTACCGCCTCATAGGTAACAAAATGATTGAAATCATACTCTGTTAACCATCATGCTGCTTCATTGACTAATGTTGACTGAAACACGATGGCCATGTATGCCGGATCGGGTGGATGGTTTAGCACGGCATAACTGATCTCAAAGGTACGCACATGGGCATCAGGGTCGTCACCCGGAAATCCACCAAACTTGGTGTATGTTACCCCTCTTGGAACCGGTCAAAGTGGAAGTGGCTGTTGCTGTTGCTGCTGTTGTTGCTGCTGCTATTGCTGTTGTTGACCACTCATGGTGCTAGCCGTGGTACCGTTGCTATCTCCTAAGTTCTGAGGTGGCGTTTCTTGACCTTTGAAATCTGTATGGTCAGACTGCTCACCTTTCGACTTGAAAATAGCGTTTAGTCTCTTACGAATCTCCAAATCGAAGAACCTATTCTCAGCTTGGATATCCCATGTAGGCAAATTTACCCCGACCAGTGGTGTCGGAAATGAAGATTCACCAGGAAGTATCACACTGTCACCGAAAAACTGTAGATTCCCTACAACTGGGACCGAACGGTCATCGGAATTTGTCGAACTTTTCCCAAAACAGGGTATTCTTCCGCTGTCAATGATCTCTCTAGGTAGCACAACTTTATCCTCGAAAAGATTCGAATCCTGATCGGACGGTGTCAGGTCAAGTGCACACTGCGTCCCTGTACACTCCGAAGTTACTGTTCCTTCGGCAGACTATACCGAAATTACACCGGAATCTACCAGAATTGTAGCACGGGTCACCGGTCTATGCTAACTGGCTCCACTCCTTCGACGACTGGGCTCAACCGGTCTATGCTTCTGCCTCCTGGGGGTGTCCCTAACAAATTTGGTACCGCCCAAGGTTGCTCGTCTCTTCTGTACTTCGGATACAACTCGCCAGACCGAGTAACCGGCATATATCACCTTTGCACCACTTGCATACTGCTCCACCTTACTGTTGATTCACGATCTGTGGCCACCTTCCCACAGACGGTGCGAGTGTTAAAAGTACTTTTGCATTTCAAGCACTCTTAAACTCTTCGGGTTCTTGGGAGTGGTAGGGGTCTGATAAATCAGAGGCTCTGTAACTTGATTTCCCCAATTACTTATCCCCTCATCAGTACGTTACTGTTCAGTACCGAACTCTGATACAGGTTTACTATTAACGCGCTAATTAATCGTTCATAGTGTGTGACGCAGAGGTATTCATTAACTTCGTACAGACTTATGATTCACAACTTAACTTTACTGCGTTAATCACAAATTAGAGTAATTCAACAAAGTAAGAACAACAATACTCAGAATTCACAAATACTGCACTACAGCGACTCCACAGACCGCAATCGCCCAGACAGACAGTCTGGCTATACTGCTCGTCGTTACCGAAGAGTCACCGCAATGTCTTTTCATTGATTAGTAGAAAGATACAATGCTTCGCTACGGTCTTTCGGTTCATGCGGTATATGAAAAATAGGGAATTACAAAATGCCAATCCGGCGGCTTACATAGGCTTTTGCACTTCCACACCTCAATCTGCAAGTAACGTCTCTAGCCATGATGCTCCACATGCTGCCATTGCATCGCCTCTATACTTAGCCTCTGTACTCGAAAAAGCAACAGTGGGTTGGTTCTTGCTGCTCCATGTAAGAGCTGCACTCCCAAGTGAGAATACAAAACCACTACTAGATTTTCTATCTTGAATGCTACGAGCCCAATCTACATCGGTGTATCCATAAACCAGCAAATCTACACCAACCTCATAAAACAATGCATAATCCAAAGTAGCACTCACATAACGTAAAGTGCCCCTCAGAGCATCCAAATATGGCTTCCTAGAAACCTACATAAACTGACTTTCAAGTCCAACAATATAGCTTAGATCAAGCCTTGTAACTGTGAGATATATAAGACTTCCCACAATTTTCCTGTACATAGTAGCATTTTCCAATGCTCACCTCATGTAGTATCCAACTTCAGATTCTAATCTAATGGCATATAAATTGGCTTACAACCAGCCATACCATACTTTTGCAGCATATTCAAGGCATATTGCTTTTGCGCTATCCATATATCTGTTTCTGTATGCATAAACTCAATGCCCAAGAAATAGTGCAGCACACCATAATCTTTCATGTCAAATTCCTGCATAAGAAGTTGCTTGAACTCTTTGATGCTTCCTTCATTATCACTACCTACAATCAAGTCATCAACATAAATAGCCACAATAGTGATGCCATCATCAGCCTTCCTTGCATATAGTGAGTGATCTGTATCACACATAGAAAACCCAATGTTGGTTAAGTAATCAACAATCCTTGCATGCGATGCACGAGGGGCTTGCTTCAGCCCATACAAAGCCTTTTGCAACCTGCAAACATATTTGAGATGCTTTGAATCTTCATATCCTTGTGGTTGGTTCATATATACTTCTTCCTATAACTCACCATGTAGGAAAGCATTCTTCACATCCATCTGATGCAAAGTCCATCCTTTTGCTGTAGCTAATGCAACAAATGTTCTAACAGTAGACATTTTAGCTACAGGGGTAAATGTTTCCTCATAATCAATGCCATATGTCTGTGCATATTCTTTAGCTACCAATCGTGCTTTATACCTGCTATGCTACCATTAGCATTATGATTTACCTTGTAAACCCATTTGCAGCCTATGGGTTTCTTTCCTTGCGGCAATGGAACGAGCTTCCATGTATCATATCCATAAAGTGTAGCCATCTCCTCATCCATAGGTTTTTCCCAATTTGCAATTGATGAGCCATGTGACTATCATATGTCAATCATTGCACTGAATTCTACATCCTCCTAGATCTTCTTGGTCCTGGGTCACTTCTCCTTGTATCATCTGCATGTGCCCTTCTTACTCCTCGAGCCTTCACAGAGGGCAATCTAAGTTCCTTATCAAGAATCTTTTCTGAACCGCTTGAATCTCCATCAATGTCTTCAAAACTTTCACATGTTTTATGACCAACAAAAAGCTTTTCTTTACCTTTCTTGGATGTATTTGATGAATTTTTTGGACTGAATTTTCCACGTAATCTTCCAGCCCATGGATTTGAGTTGGAACTATTGCTTGGTGATGCATTCGATCCACTCAAAACCTAAGATTCTGCACTTGATTTTTCAACATTTTCTTTGTCATTTGGTTCAAGGCTCAATCCTTCTTTGGCATATGCATAAAAGCTTGAAATTTCATCAAATACCATATCTCTGCTCACCTTTACCTGTCGTGTGAGTGGGTTATAACATTTATATCCCTTTTGCTCAAGGGAGTATCCAATGAAGACACATTTTTTTTGCTTTTGGATCAAGCTTCGTCCTCAATTCATCTGGGATATGTAAATATGCAATACAACCAAAACCTTTCATATGTGATAAGTTTAGCTTTTTACCTGTAGACTTCTCTTCAGGTGTAACTTGATGTATAGTAGGAGTCGGAATTCTGTTCATGATGTATACAATAGTATGCACAGCTTCTGCCCAATAACAATGACGCATATTCTTCTCAACCATCAAGGATCTTGCTATTTGTGCAATATGTCTATTTTTGCATTTAGCAATGCCATTCTGTTGTGGTGTGTACCTGCATGAAAACTGATGCTGAATTCCATGATTTTTTAGAAAACTGTTGAACTCATTTGACATGTATTCACCTCCTCCATCAGATCTTAATGTCTGAATGTACTTCCCTATATGCTTTTCACCATAGCTTCAAAATTCTAGAAGTGAGTGAACACCTCGCTCTTCTCTTTCATGAAATATACCCATAATTTGTGTGTATGGTCATCAATGAAAGTAACATAAAACCTGCAACTACCCATAGATGTGGTCTTTGCTGGACCCCAAACATCTGTATGTACTACTTCTAGTACATTCTCACTAACATGCTTGTCATGTGGAAATGATGCTCGTTGCAAGTTTGCATGTCCCATCCGTTTGTGCCACATCTCTTTGTCTGCAATAACTTCTGCACCTTTTGCAAACATGGCTACATTCATTTGAGGAATCTTCGCATTTAAGGTGAACATCCTTAGCATTCAACCTGAGTTGTAATCCTTGGTCAACCATTTGTCCAACAAAAACTAGATTCTTTTTTATATTTGGAACATGCAGCACATCAGCAAGATGTTTTACCTTCCCGTCCTCCATAGACAATGCTATGTTTCCTATATGCTCAATAGGATGCGATGTATCATCACCTGTTTCAACATATCCAAGAACTGGCATTTTTTGCAAACTACTAAACCATTCTGCATGATTGATCATGTGATTTGGAGCACCTAAATCAACATACCAGACATTATCATTCGATTTTGAAATACCAACAGACATCGTATTCATCATGTGATGTTGAACCATGAACAACTTCTCAGAATCATCTGCACTTGTGGATGCATAGTTGTTTTGCTGCCTTCTGTTATTTTGATTCTTCAACATGCAATCACGTTCAAAGTGTCCAGGTTTACCACAATTCCAACATCCTTTACTATCATTACCTGAATCATTTCTTTGGAAAGTTTGCGGCCTCTTTGGCTCCCCCTACCTCAAAACTATCCTCTTCCTCCTACATGATTCTGTTGTTGACCTTGTCTTGGTTATTGTTTCCTCGTCAACTTCCCAAGCCTCTACCTCTGCCTCTTCCTCTGCCAAAGTAAAATACCTGCTCAGAATTGGGCTTTCCTTGGGAGTTTGAATCCTCACCAAGATTCTTTTTTTCAATAATTAGCATAGATATCAAATCAGTAAAATTTGGAATATTTTCCCTGGTCTATATGGAAATTCTAAACTGCTTATATGGAGCTCCTAAACCACGAAGACACACTTGCACCTTATCATCATCATCTACATTCACGCCAATAGATGCAAGTGACTCACATATGCTTTTGATTTTCAAGTTGTAGTCACTTACTGACATGCTCTTCTTCTCCAATGTATGCAGATCGTTCTTGAGTTGCAGTTTCCGTGCCTTTGTATTGGTCTCATACAATGTGACCAAACTGTTCCAAGCCTCTTTTGGAGTCTTGGCATCTTGTATGTGTCCAATCATGCTATCCTATATGCTAACAAATAACCAGTACATTACCTTTCGTGCTCCTTGAATCCATTCCTCATATTCTCTTACCTAATCTGCTGTTAGTGGCCGCCGGATTGGAAATGTATAACTGAATCTTGTTCGCACGAGTGAAAAGTTGTTACAAACAGTTTGTAAAAAAGTTATATAAATCAAAGAAAGACGCGCCAGTGACGGTTTCGTGATGGATCACCAGACTGTCATTCTGGGTGACTGAGCGGGGCGTTACTGTAGTGTCGTTTGCATAATCTCCAGTATTTTGAGTTTCATGTTCGTCTCTTGTCTTGTCTGCGGTCGACATCTGTTGTGTTTGTTAACTTCATAGACATTCGAGAGATCACCAGACTGTCTGTCTGAGTGATTGGTCTGTAGCATTACTGTGTGTCGAGTTGAGTAATCCAGAGTATCTTGGCAATTTTCTGAATATTCTGTGTGTATCTGTGTTTCAGCTTATCGGTTGTCTGATGGTATCCATGGCGATTGTGAGTCTCAGCTAGTTCGCGCATCGCGTTGTTGCTTTTCTTGAAATGTTCTGCAAATAGGTGGCGAAGTCTATGCAGTCATGGTAACTCTTCTGGTATCCGTGTTGTCTTAAGTTGTCTGTAGTATCTAGGTTCAGGTTCCATACGGTAAAGTTTAAGCTACAGTAAAAGTTTCCTGGGTTGCATACTGAATCTTCAGTGCGGTGTATCTGAACACTGGGATTTTCTGTGTCTTTGGATATTGGACGGAGTATGCATTCAGTGAAGGTTGAACGAATACTCTTGTTCTGATATGTTCAATAAGTTATGTGCAGATGCAACATAGCATCTTAGCGTATTCGATACACATGGTTGAGCTAAAACTGTGAACGGTAATGTCTAAGTACAATAGATTTTTGATAGAGCTCTCAGCATTAGTATATTGCTGGGTGTGAGCAGTGAGTTTGGGAACTAAGTACAGGGCCTCTATCTAACAGACCCCTTCCACTCCCAAAAACCCAAGAATCGCTTAAACACACTTCTCACAGTTAGAAGAATAAACAGCGTTTAACACTGGTGCCGTCTGTGGGAAGGTGGCAACAGATCCGATTGTTGCAAACCTGTTGTGGAAACATGACTGTAAATTTTTAATCGACAGTAATAGTACGCGATTAGCTCAAAAGATGATACATGCCAGTTACTCGATCCGGTGAAATGTATCCAAAGAACCGCTAGCCTGGGGTACTTAATTTGCTAAGAACGACTCCGAGAGGTAGAAGTACAACTAGGTCTAACCCAGTTGTCAAGAAAGTAAAGAGTGTTAGTAGTGATTCCGGTCATATTCCGATGGAACGTGCTACACCTCTGGTAAATTCCGGTACAATTTTGGCACAGTCTATCGAAGATATAGTAACTCCAGAATCTACTAGGACGCAGCCTGAAGTTAGTTTAACAACATTGGGTAAAGATTCAAATCTATTTACGATTAGAAACACTTTAGCCAAGGAAATTAGTGAAGGAGAAAAAACACCTTGTTTTGGTGAAGATTCGACACATTCCGATGATATTTCGGTAACAGTTGCTGAAAGATCGCAGTTCTCCGGCAACGGTTTACCATTCCTCGATGAATCTTCAGCCCAGTCACTGCTATTGGGAGTAAGTTTCCCTACATTCGACATCAACAAGGAAGGTAGCTTGTTCGAAACCGAGATTCAAAACATACTGAATAAGATTATCGAACCGAAAAGTGCATAGGCCGAGGATACAGATTCCAATAGTTCAAATATTCAGCTGCGGGATATAACCATCAAAGCCATGAACGGGCAACAACAACAACAACAACAACAACAACAGCAACAACAACAACTATGCCCACCAAGGCGGACTCCAACAGGAGTAACGTACACCAAATTTGGTGGATTTCTAGGAGATGACCTGGATGCTCATGTACGCACATTTGAGATAAGTTACGCAGTGCTCAACCATCCACCTGATCCGGCGTATAAGGCTATTGTTTTCCAATCGACATTGGTCAACGAAGCAGCTAGATGGCTTACAGAATATGATATTAACCATTTCGGCACCTATGAAGCAGTAAGGGATGCCTTTTTGCAGAGATTCAGGCTAAATAAGAATCCAGCCAAAATTTTTGACTACCTGCAAAACAATAGACAGAAGATAAATCAAATAGTACAGGAATACGCCACTCTATTCAGGACTCATTTGAGGCAGTTACCACCAGCACATTCCAACCTACCGAATGACGTTATTACTCAATGGTTTATCAATGGCTTGACTCCATAACTTAAATAGATTATGATCATACGCTGTGTAGGAGCTATGACGCTAGGTGCAGTGATTGCAATGGCTTTGCAGCTAGAAAACAAAGTTGGAGGATTTACAGAAGATCTGGAGTGGTTAAAAGCAAATAGAAATATCGCCGAAGACCCGACCAGACAGATGTATTGCACTACATGCAAGATTCAGGCCATACTAGTGCCACTTGTGCACTTAATCAGTTGTTTTGTGCTATCTGTAACACTACCGGACACACCACTGAAAACTGCGCATATAACGCCAAAGTGCAGGGAACAACAACTGTCAATGCAATTATACAGGAACCAAGGAAGCTAGCCAATCATTATGTACCTCCGCAAATGAGAAACAACCAGCAACAAGGATATCAAAATTACAGAGGACAGAGAAATAATAACTACAATGCAAACCACTGGCATGCCGGACCAGCACTGGAAAATCCCAATTTGCCACCACCACACTATCATTTCTGTGGTGAATTTGGTCACATTAGAAGATTTTGTAAGGATGCAGCTGAGTATGATCAGAGGAAGAAAGAACGTCAAAACCCAATGGCTAATATGGTACAAATCACACCAGTAGAAACGCACACTCCAGTAATTCAGACCCGATCCGGTAAACAACTGCAACCAGCAGCAGAAATATTTGAACCAAGCATACACGAACAACAAAGGATGTATGATAAAGCTAGTCAATGGACCACCGCAGAACCTCCAGTCTTCCCAGATCCTATTCCGGTGACCCAGACTCCGTTAACCGAGGAAGGAATACAACAACAGGATTCTAATTCAACAGCAGGCACATCATCTTCAGTAGGTGCATCATCTTCAGAATCTGTGGAAAATACAATCCAATCACAAAAGGCCAGGGAAATTTTATCTAAAGCATCCATTACTCTTCCTTTGGGCCAATTACTTGCACTAGTACTGGGAGTTCGACAAAAATTCCAACAATAGTTCAGTCCTATGCCTTCTTGCATTCCAGCAACAGCAATAGTGCAACCGGAACCTGATTCTACGGTCGATCATTCAGTTCCTTTAATTACAGTATGGTATAAAAATCATAAAATCACACAGGTACTAATTGATGGTCAACATTGCTACTTCTGCACTGTGTAAAAAGTTAGGGTGGACCAAAATTGAACCAGTTCAGTTTTTTGTTAGAATGGCCGACCAGTCAAGAGTCCATCCCGTAGGACTTGTACGAAATGTACCAATAACTTTACAAGGTACAACATTTAAAATGACCTTTGTCATACTCGAATTACCGGAATCCACCCTTGATTATAATCTCCTTTTCGGTCGACCTTGGCTGAAGCACGCTAAGGTGATACAAGATTGGTCTGCACAGGAACTCACTTTCAAAGATAATAATCATAAATACGTTGTAAAATTAGATGCTATACAACCTTGCGAGTTGCATGCTAGACGGTATTTTGCGGAACCAGTCCATATGCTAGATGGGTTGTCAGATGATGAAGAAGAAGAGTTTCTGAAAAATAACATTGACTTGATCTCCCTAGGAACTGTTGATCTACAATCTGTTGTAGATAATTGGAATCCTTCAGTTTGTACAGTGATGACTGTAACAGAAAAAGATATGAAAGAAGATAAGGCTACCATAGATGACGCTGATCTACAACAACTTTTTAAGCCAGCTAAGAATACAGAGAAGCCTCGACAAGTTTATGTTCCAGAATATCAACTGACCACTTACAATTTAGGTGATGAAGAAAATCCACGACCTTTTAAGATAAAGGAGAACTTATCGGAATTATTTCAAGCAGATCTAATCCAACTACTTCGAGAATTTTCTGATGTATTTGCATGGGATTACAAAGATATGAAGGGTTTGGACCCGCGCATCTATCAACACAGGGTCATGCTGAAGCCGGAAGCAAAACCACTTAAGCAACCTAGCTACCGGATGAATCCAAACTATGCATCATAGGTAAAGGTAGAACTTGATAGGCTACTCAAAGTCGGATTTATTGTACTAGTAGAGCATGCTGAATGGATCTCACCAATTGTTATTGTCCCTAAAAAGAATAAGCAGTTACGAATATGTGTAGATTACCGGAAACTGAACGCAGCTACAGTGCCTTATCCATTTCTGCTCCCTTTTCTTGACACAATGCTTGATAGAGTAGCAGGACATGAAATGTATTCATTCTTAGATGGGTACAGTGGGTATAATCAAGTTAGAATGGCTGAACAGGATATATCGAAGACCACCTTCATTACCAACTGGGGTGTTTTCGCATGTACTGTTATGTGGTTTGGATTAAGGAATGCCCCAAGTACGTTCCAAAGGTGTATGCAGGAAATATTTTCTCCTTACCTTATCTCTTTTATGCAAGTATATCTTGATGATTTTTCAATTTTTGGTAAGATGATAGCACACCTGTTCCATTTACGGTGCTGCTTGGAAAAGTGCAGAGAATACAGACTCTGTTTGAACCCAAACAAATCTGTGTTTGCGGTTTCATGTGGAAAGCTACTTGGTCACATTGTATGTGCAGAGGGCATACAAGTGGATCCGGATAAAATCACAGCTGTGTTAGAAGCACCTGTACCCACTACACCTAAGGAAGTAATGCGCTTCATGGGCCAAGTAAGATGGCATGGTCAGCACTTGCGGTGGCTTGCTCATTTGGCAATACCACTGAACCGATTGATAACCAAGACCCATAGACAATTTGACTGGACCCCGGACTGTCAAACTGCTTTTGATCATCTAAAGGGATTACTAACACAGGTTCCAATCTTACAGCCTCCTGATTGGGATCGCCCATTTCATGTATTTGTTGATGCTTCAGATATAGCAATAGGGAGCGTTCTAATGCAACAAATTGATAAGTGGTTCAGACCAGTGTACTATGCAAGTCAAAGATTAGCCCATGCCCTGCTGAAAAGAATTACTCTGTAACAAAGAGAGAATGTCTAGGTCTAGTATATTCTGTCAAGAAATTCAGACATTATTTGTGGGCCGTAGATTTACTTTTCATGTAGATCATGCTTCACTTGTCTATCTAGTTCGGCAGCAGCATCTAGGTGGTTGATTAGCTCGATGGGTTCTACTTTTACAAGAGTTTGACTACGAAGTTATTCATCGGCCAGGCAGTTCACATGCCTTAGCAAATTTTCTCTCTCGCTTAGAATCCGGTGAAGCTCCGGTCGGTATAGATGACACAACACCGGCAATTTATGTCTCTGAACTGACTAATGATGAAATTACAGACCCACCTATGCCATCTACATATTATGATCAGATCTTGACCTTCCTCACTGATGGATACCTTCCTACTCAGACTTCTCTTGCAATACGAAGGAAAATTTCAGTTTTCAGTCGTCGATTTCGGTTGATTGCTGGGGAATTATACTATATAGATCACACTGGAATTTTACTTCGTTGTATTCCACCACATGAAGTTAACTGAGTCATTAATTTGGCTCACTCAATTCCTTCTGGTGGCCATTTTGCTGTAGACTTAACACACCGGAAAATTCTGCAAAGTGGTCTCTGGTGGCCTACTATGTACAGGGATGTATCACAGTTTGTCAAACAATGTGATAGTTGTCAGAGATCTGTACAACCCCTGCAACGTCATCTTTTCCCTCTACAACCTATCTTGCCATTAGAGCCTTTTCACAAGTGGGGTCTAGATTTCATTGGCCCTATTACACCACCAGCAATCCTCAGTAATGATCGTTATATTTTGACATGTACTGATTATGCTACCAGATGGGCAGAAGGCTGGGCTTTACGGTCTGCCACAGCTGTTGCGGTAGCTAAGTGTCTACTGAAGGATGTCTTTCCACGTTTTGGCTTACCGCTGGAACTTGTTACAGATCAAGGCACTCATTTTGTCAACAATTTAATGAAAGTACTCACACATTCGTTTCAGGTCACACATAAATTTAGTTCACCATATTATCCTCGTGCAAATGGTTTGGCTGAGAGTACAAACAAAACCTTGTTGAATATGCTTCGAAAACTCATTTTAGAAGCACCAGAAAGATGGGATCAACTGCTACCTGCAGTATTATGGGCATATCGGACTACATACAAGATAACAACAGGATTAACCCCTTTCAAACTAGCTTAAGGATTAGAAGCAATAGCACCGATGGAGATAGTTATACCAAGTTTACGAGTAGCAATCACCCAGAAACTGCTACCTTAAGAATCACTGTCATTTCGGTTGAATACACTCAGAGAATTATACGAGCATTGATGGCACAGTTTTTTGACTATGCAGGAAGTACAGCTAAGACAAGCTCGAACACATGATCGATATCTAAAGACTCCAATTTTTTCGGTGGGACAACTTGTACTCTTTTACAATGCAAAGTTGAATCGCTCTACTGGCAAATTCAAGTTACGATGGTTTGGTCCCTACCAGATTTTTGAACAAGTGGGCCCAGCAACTTTTCGATTGACTACGTTGACCGGAATTCCTCTTCCGAAAGTCATCAACGGTTCAAAGCTGCGGCCGTATCAACACACATCTAACCCACACTGAAATGTTTCACTTAGCCGCGTTTTTTTTGGCGTACTCTTTTCTTTATTTTCTTTTCTTTTTTGGCATGCTTAATAAAATAAGTCTGTAAATATCCGCGTTTTGATACCTAATTATGTCCACAGCCGCCCTGCCCTTGCTAGCTACTCACGCATGCACACCGAAGTTAATAATTATCATTTCAATACCGCGTGATGATTAGTCATCCTTGATTGCTCTCCACTGCAACACATCTACTTAACCTTTTCTGTTTCGCTAAAAATCGCTATTGTGTTTGTGTGATTTGTGCTCTGTGTGCTTACCCTGTGCTCTGTGTGCTTGTGCTTAGTATCTCTCTGTGCGCCATGGAAGCTTTGGCTAACTATGCCGCCTTCCGTGATGGACTCCCTACCGACGTAGGAGAGTTCCTGCACATTCGTGGGCTATCCAACTTCGCTGAACTACCTTGGCATTCAGTGGAGTCCCACCCATTCTTTGCCCAGATCATCTCCGCCATCGCCAACACACCTACCACCGAGCAAAGTTGGCCGATCACCTCCCTCCCATCCCGTACACTTATCACCTTCCAAGCTTTTTCAGAAGCATTTAGACTCCCTCGACAAGGTCAGGAAAATGGCCCGAGTCAGCCAGTCACAAGAATGATAGAATTATTTCCTAGGTATTCCTCAAATGAGTATGCGATCCTGTGTCGACCGGAACCTAAAAGATCAGCCCTCCAATTCTCAGTAGCTATTCTTAACCTACAGAAACGCACCTATGGAATATCTCGTCCCTTCTACTCTGCCATAGATTTAGCTGCTCAAGAACTAGTCAACTTCGCATCATTCTTCTTCCATCGCATTCACCGAGAGTGTGTATCCATAATTAAACAGGTGAACAAGGGAGGCATGCCAAGGTCCAGATTGCCGCACATCCTGTCCTTCCTTTTTCCGGCAATACTCGCAGCACAACCACCACCCCGTGGGCCTGTTCTGCGAGCAAAAAGAGGATCAAAATCAGTTCTTCTGAGAGTGAAGCATAGGGATCAACCAAAGGAAATAAAGATGACGACAAAGAAGAAGCAAAACATGACGAAGATACATTCCACGACACCGCAACATCGATGCAGCATGAATCCTCCGCACAATCATCTTCCCAAGAGCAACAAGAACAGGAAAATCATACTGAAGCCGACACAACCTCTACAGAAGAAGCATCCCAGCAACAGTCTGAAAGGGAACAGCAAGCAGATCAGGAACAAGTTGCTAAAGAAGTGCTCGAAGAGCTGCTTAAGGTAGTTGACTCCACAGCCGAAGAAACTGCACAACACACCAGAGATAAGGTACACCAATCAAATTCTGTTCTTCCCACTCCCCCACCGGAGCCGCCAATCGAAACCATTATCCCCATCCAACCCATTCACCCTGCCGAAACCGCTGACTCCTCTTCCTCATCCCCAAACTACTCCCCACCCAACTCCCAACAACTCCTCACCACGTCCTCATCTCCACCTCGCCAACATCTCCCACTTCCCTCGATTCCCATAATCTCTGAATTGGCAAACATGGGTCAATTGCTCATCAACCTATCACATCAATTACCAATCCAAATGAGAGAAGTCACAGATAACATCCGGAATGAGCTACAACACAAGGTGGACGTCCTAGAAGCAGACATCATGCCCCTGCAAGAAGAGATAGATGCGGTTAAAGACAAAAACCATCAGCTCCACTCACAAATTACCCATCTCCAAGCTCAACTTGCACAACAACAGAAAATTGCCGATCAAAGAGATACCGCACTGGCAGATCTCAACCAAAAGGACAAGCTACTAAGCAAAGCACAGGCTGAAATCAGTCAGTTGAAGATCGATCTAAAGGAAAAAGAAGATGCCAGAGTAGCATTAGGTAATATATTGGCAGAAACCAGAGTGCAACTCAACGAACTGGTGCAGCAAAACCAAGAACAGTAGAGGCAAGCTAAGCTAATAGAAGAAGAACTTCAAAGAACAAAAGAAAATATATCAGATGTCAACAACATGCTCAAACATTATTTGACCAAGGAAGCTCAGACACAGAAGCTAATATCAGATCTCCGACACGAAAAGGAGTCATACTCAAGAACAGTAAACCTTCAGATTCAAGAAATCGAAAGAAGGGAGAATCAGCTAGAAAATCAGAAGGAAAGAGTACAGAAGATGGAGCAACAGGTTGCAGAAATGAAGACATCCAGAGATGCGGCGCTTGCAAATGAATTTTATTTACAAGAAGCCTTTCTGCAAACCCAAGCAAAAATTTTGCTCAATGAAGCCATAGCTTTAAGTTTGGTAAGAATAGATGCAGAGTTAATAGAATCGGACACCCTAAAACAATTATTAGAAACTCTAAAGAAAAAGATCGCCCGCACCTTTAGATTAGCTAGAAATATGTACTTAGAAGGCATTATGGATGAGCAATAGTTTTGTAAAACCTGCGGGTTCGAGTCCACCATGCGTGCGAGAGTGTTAGCGGCCGCCGTATTGGAAATGTATAACTGAATCTTGTTCGCACGAGTGAAAAGTTGTTACAAACAGTTTGTAAAAAATTTATATAAATCAAAGAAAGACGCGCCAGTGACGGTTCCGTGATGGATCACCAGACTGTCTGTCTGGGTGACTGAGCGGGGCGTTACTGTAGTGTCGTTTGCATAATCTCCAGTATTTTGAGTTTCATGTTCGTCTCTTGTCTTGTCTGCCATCGACATCTGTTGTGTTTGTTAACTTCATAGACGTTCGAGAGATCACCAGACTATCTGTCTGAGTGATTGGTCTGTAGCGTTACTGTGTGTCGAGTTGAGTAATCTAGAGTATCTTCACGACTTTCTGAATATTCTGTGTGTATCTGTGTTTTGGCTTATCGGTTGTCTATTGGTATCCATGGCGATTGTGAGTCTCAGCTAGTTCGCGCATCGGGTTGTTGCTTTTCTTGAAATGTTCTGCAAATAGGTGGCGAAGTCTATGCAGTCGTGGTAACTCTTCTGGTATTCGTGTTGTCTTAATTTGTCTGTTGTATCTAGGTTCAGGTTCCATATGGCAAAGTTTAAGCTACAGTAAAGGTTTCCTGGGTTGCATACTGAATCTTCAGTACGGTGTATCTGAACACTGGGATTTTCTGTGTCTTCGGATATTGGACGGAGTGTGGTATCCATTCGGTGAAGGTTGAACGAATACTCTTGTTCTGATATGTTCAGTAAGTTATGTGCAGATGCAACATAGCATCTTAGCATATTCGGTACACATGGTTGAGCTAAGACTGTGAACGGTAATGTCTAAGTACAGTAGATTTTTGATAGAGCTCTCAGCATTAGTATATTGCTGGGTGTGAGCAGTGAGTTTGGGAACTAAGTATAGGGCCTCTTTCTAACAGACCCCTTCCACTCCCAAGAACCCAAGAATTGCTTAAACGCACTTCTGACAGTTAGAAGAATAAACAGCGTTTAACACTGCAGTCCGATTCCTTTTTGGTAACTGCAAAGCATTTTGATTCTCTCCTTCAATGTACTTCTAGTAGCCTTTTCCCATCAGGAAATTCGTCATTCTGAATCTCCAAGCATGGAAGTTGTTCTTGTCTAGCTTATCCCTCATAAGCTGACTCATTCCATCTGTGTTTGCCATTTCTATAGCAATTCAGAATACTGCAAAACACTACAAGAAGCACTTCCGCTTGAACACTGTCGCACTATGACGTGATAGTTCAAGCTCACAAAAACATAGTTTTTGTGTATCAATATTACACACAGTCACTTGAAATTCTGGATCTAGAATATATGAGTGTTGCCAAACACAGCGCAAGTTACAGTTTTTGAAATTGACCTCGTTTTTTTATAGGGCCCACCTTATGGCCTCGAAACGGAGGTCGAGATGGTGTTGGAGATAGACGTCTGCGGAAGCACGCGAACAGCACAAGGAAGAAGAAGAAGCTTGGAGCACAACACACAAGACTGAATGTATTACTAGAGAATGTACAAAGATAAGTAGCCCATTAGGGCAATAGGCGTATATACAAGCCGGGGGAAAAAAACCTCCTAAAGAGGGAAAAAAGTGCCCCGGCGGTCCTAGAGTGTTCACACACATCACTACCTAAATATATCAACAAATCCCCCCTGGGAGTGATGCAGTGAACAAGGAGCTAGCACTCATGTATAAGGAAGTGCCAAGCTATGTGGAAATCACTCCACAAAAGGAAGTAAGCCCAAAGCTTTGCGGAAAGCTTCAAACTTCTCCCTAGGCAGAGCCTTCGTGAAAAGGTCTGCAATGTTCTCCTGTGTGGGCACATATGCCAAGCTGATCTCCCCAGCAGAGAACCTCTCCCTGACATAGTGATAATGCACCTCAATGTGCTTAGTGCGAGCATGGAACACAGGGTTCCTCGCAACTGCCAATGCGCTCTGACTGTCAGTGAAGATGGTGGTGGCAAAAGACTGGCCAACACCCAAATCAGCCATAAGGCGTGTGAGCCACACACACTCAACAGTCGCTGTGAAAGCTGCCCTATACTCAGCCTCACAACTGGAAGTGGCCACAGTAGGCTGCTTCTTGCTCAACCAAGATATACATGAGCTACCAAGCATGAAGCAAAAACCACTGGTGGACACACGAGTGTCATAGCAACCAGCCCAATCTGAGTCAGAAAAAGCATGCAAATCTGGCGGTAGTGATCCCCCCTTGGGATAAAACAACCCAAGTAGCCGAGTACCACTCAAGTAGCGAAAGATGCGCTTAACCGCTTTCCAATGCGTGACTCCTGGGCAATGCATAAACCTGCTCATCTGTGAGACAACAAACTGAATATCTCGCCGAGTAATGCATAAGTAAATCAAGCATCCAACAGCCTACTGATAGAGAACAACATCAAATGCATCTCCAGCATCATGAAGACTCAATCGTAAACCCGTCTCCATAGGAGTGGCAAAAGGCTTACAATCTTCAAGGCCAAAACGCTGCAATAATGTGTCAATATATTTCGTTTGACACAAAGCCATTCCACCATCAACATGCATAAACTGAATGCCCAAATAGTGATGTAAATGCCCCAAATCAGACATCTCAAATGAGGCATGCAAATCAGCCTTAAAATCAGCAATATGTGTCTCAATAGGACCAGTGAGCAGCATGTCATCAACATAGACAACAATGATCAGAAGCACATCATTAGCACGCTTAACATATAAGGTGCTTTCAGTTGGACTATTCTCAAAACCATGTGCAATCAGATAGGCATGTATCTTCTCATACCAAGCACGTGGTGCTTGCTTTAAACCATATAATGCCTTCTTTAACCTGCAAACCTGGTTTTCATGCCCTTTCTGCACAAAGCCACGGGGCTGAAAAACATACACTTCTTCATGCAAGTCACCATTCAGAAATGCTGTTTTAATGTCCAACTGATGTACATTCCAACCATGATGGGCTGCAAGTGCATAAATGCTGCGAACAGTAGTCATACGGCATGTAAGTGCAAAGGTCTCATCAAAATCAATGCCTCTTTCCTGTGCATAACCCTTTGCAACAAGCCTAGCCTTATACCTGTCAACTGTACCATCAGGTTTACGCTTCAGCTTGTATACCCACTTAGTGCCAATGGCCTTCTTGCCAGGAGGCAAGTCACATAAAGACCATGTACCATTCTTTATTATAGCATCATATTCAGATTGCATAGCAGCCATCCAATTTTCTGAATTTTGTGCTTCATCAAAAGAAATAGGCTCATTCTCATCACAGAGACTAGATGCAGTCATAGCATAGCAATCTGATGCAAAGGAGGCACTATGAGAGCCTGAACGAGTACGATATGACAAAGGTGCATCTAATTTGCTGTCATGCAAAGTCTGCACCAGCCATTTGGGCATAGTTTTTGCCTGCTCAATATCAGCTCTCTCATCAACAAGTGCATCATGTAAATCTGCATCAGAAATGGAATGATCTGCATCATCATATGAAACCTGCAAAGGTTGAGAAGTTGCCTCATTAGGACCAGCACTAGCCTGTCCACCTGTAAAAAGAGGCATCAAAGTATCATACATGTCTTTGGAGCTAACAGATGTCTCCTTAGTACATGAAAGCAGTGGCTGAATAGCATCTTCCACAAAGACAACATCACGGCTAACTAGAATGCGTTTAGTCTGTGGATGATACAGACGATAGCCTTTACTTTCAGAACTGTACCCAACAAAAATACATTTTACTGCCTTATCATCCAATTTTCTGCGATGTTGTTCAGGCACTAATGCATATGCCAAACAACCAAAAACACGCAGATGAGCAACAAATGGCTTGCGGTCATGCCAAGCCTCATATGGAGTGATAGACTGCAACGCTTTAGTGGGACACCTGTTCAGTACATATGCTGCACACATGACAGCCTCAAGCCAGAAACTATGTGGTAAAGCCTGACTTTTGACCATGCACCTCGCCATCTCCATGAGTGACCTGTTCTTTCGTTCAACAACTCCATTCTATTGAGGTGCATACAGAACTGTACACTGGTGTTTTATCCCACGTTCAGCCAGAAATGCATTAAAATCTGAAGACATATATTCCCCCCCTCGATCAGAACGGAGGGTGCCCATTTTACATGCTGACAGATTTTCAGCCAAAACCAAAAATTGTTTGAAGCACATGAACACTTAGGACTTAGCTTTGAGTGGATATACCCATGCATGCCTGGAAAAATCATCAATGAAAGTCACGAAGTAAAGGTAATTTCCAAAAGAGGGTGTCTGCATAGGACCACAGACATCACTATGTACAAGGTGCAATTTCTGCGTAGCCCGAACTGAACCATCTTTTGGAAAGGAAGAACGCTGCATTTTGCCCAAAATACAGCCTTCACAAACATGTTTTCCAGGTGCCTCAAGTTTGGGCAAAGAGGACACCATTTCAGATTTCTGCAGGCGTAACAAACTAGCAAAATTCAGATGACCAAATCGTGCATGCCAAAGCTTTGCATCTGACATAGCCTGATAATCATGAACTGCACATGCCGAATCATTCACAGATCTTTCATAGTCTATGAGCTTATACAGCCCACGACATAAAATGCCAGAACCAATAATCACATCGCCATTTGAGAGATCATGGACTGTACACCTGTCATCAACGAATTTCACAACCAAGCCAATCTTGGCTAATGCAGAAACTGATAACAGGTTCTTTTTGATCCCTGGCAAAGCATCTGACAAAGTGAAAGAACTACCATCAGCAGTAGTCAGAATGATCTTACCAACTCCCATAACAAGATAAGAGGAGTTATTGGCGCATGTGACAGTATTCCCTGTAGGGGCAGGCTCGAGTGAAGAGAAGAAACTGCGCTGCGAGGTAATATGTTTGGTCGCCCCACTAGTACCAAACATCTGAGTCTACTGCAGACATGCACTGATCATGAGAAGATGGGTCATAACTGCAGACAGTAGTAAACGCCCATTCTTCTTCCTGCACAAGATTTGCAGACTCTGTTTTTGGTGTAGAGGCCTTTGCAACAACCATTCCAGCCTCTTTCTTCTTTGCCTCTTTAGCAGCCAGTTTTGGACAGTTCTTTATAATATGATCATTTCCTTTACAGTACTTGCAGAACAATTTCTGCTTTTCTGATTTCTTTTCATCTTTATCCTGGTTCTTCGATTGTGCAGCATTTGCAGATTTCTACTTACTAGTAGAAGAGCTCCATTTTCCTTTGCCCTTCTGACTAGCCAGGAAAGCTTGATCTGCAACACGCATAATGGACCTGTTCTGCCTGGACTGATCTTCCTGCAACAGAACAGAGACTAATTCCTCAAATGACAAGGCATTCGGATTGCCTTTCATCATCAACCGAAGAGTAGAGGCAAAACTCTGATATGAATCAGGAAGACCATTCAGAACGGTCTGCACAAGTGAGCTATCTGGTATAACCTCATCAGCAGAAATCAATTGTTCCTTCAGGTCTTTGATCTTTGTAAGAAAACTGTCCATAGAATCACCTTCAATCATGTGCTCACTCTCCAACTGTTTTCGGAGGTAAGCAACAGGAGCCTCATTCCTAGCCTGGTACAAAGTGGTAAGTGTATCCCAAGCATCCTTTGCTGTTCTGCAAGAGCGAATGTGAGGAATAATGGCACGTTTGACAGACAAGGCTATCAATGCATGTGCCTGGGCATCTCTGCCATCCCAACGAATCTGCTCTGCAGTAGGTGCAACAGAAACAGCAGCACGAATAGGAATCTGCGGAATATCATCTTCGACACCATCTTCATCAGCTCCAACACCTGTATTTGCAGTACCTGTCGTTACAGGTTTAATAGGACGTCTTTCAACACCCTGCACAATGTTCCACAATCCTTTTGCAACTAGTACATGTCACATCATATAAGCCCATAATGGGTAGTTGGTACCATCCAACTTATCCTCAACAACCAACATATGGAATACATCACTGCTTTCAGCCATGGCCGGTGACTAAAATACCTTGATGCAGAAAATTGACTGTATCTCAAAAAGTTGAACAGAACTGCCCAGACGAGTTCTGCTAGACCTGTAGCAGACTTTGAGACGCTTAAACTGGCAAACAGAAACTGGTATATACCTTTGGCACAAAAGGACGAAATAGCCTGCACAAGCGCTGCGATAGTGCGTTCAAAGGCCGAAACGAGCTCAGATCGCGATTTCGGCACCACATAGCGAAGCTGTTTTGATCAGGGAAACACCTTGAGTATGCTCACCAAATTTCATGCGAATCTGAGACTGCAAACGGAGGAGTGTCGACGGCGCCCTAGAAGAAGCGACGACCTGCTCTGATACCAATTATTGGAGATAGACGTCTGTGGAAGCACGCGAACAGCACAAGGAAGAAGAAGAAGCTTGGAGCACAACACACAAGACTGAATGTATTACTAGAGAATGTACAAAGATAAGTAGCCCATTACGGCAATAGGTGTATATACAAGCCGGGGGAAAAAAACCTCCTAAAGAGGGAAAAAAGTGCCCCGGCGGTCCTAGAGTGTTCACACACATCACTACCTAAATATATCAACAGATGGCTCCAAAACTTCAATCTGACAAAAACGAGTGACCCTAAAGGGATAACTCACAAAAATATTTTGAGGTATTCTACCTTCACGTCGATTTTCATAGCAAATAGAGGTTGTTTGTGAATCGCATTTTCTCCACGCCTTGCTGCATACTCTTCACCATCACCCTCTCCACGAGCTCTCTATAGCCACACTGGCTCTGATACCATGTCACAAGGAAGGAGATAAGGAAGACAGCTCTCACACACACTCTCACTCTGAAGGAGAAGCACACACACAGATTGAGGCAAGGAAGAATAATCTTCTTCTTCTTCTTCTATTACATAAAAAGGAATGTATAAGAATGACATAAAAAACAATAATACAATAAATGCAATATATAAAGATCAGTACATAAGGAAAAACCTAATGTCCGTGAATGAGTGAGCTGGCAAGGAACAAATGTGCTATCACTTTAAATATAATAAAGCTCAATGAAGTATCTGTGACATATACCAACATGACAACTATACATGTCAGAGAAACGAAAAACTTGTACGTGTCATCCTAGATCATCACATGTTGAGCTTGATATCTCAACATATTCGATGTGGTCTTACATGATGAAGCATGTTCTTGTTGCTAAACAACTTTGGAACATAGTGGAAAATTTAGATCGAAGACCTCCATGTTCTTCTACCTCACAGTGTACTGTCACAGATGGAGCTTCTTCTTTAAGTACGGTGGTTTCTCATTCTCCACCTACACAAGAGCAGCTTAGATGGGATGGAAAAGATGATCAAGATCATGCTTTGATTGCACTCTATGAAGCGTCATATAGTTCCACACATTTGGTCATGTTCTACATCATGAGAGGCATGGGACACTCTTGCTTCTTTGTATGTTGTGTGTAACGAAGCACATGTTGCATACTTGAGGAAGCAACTTGAGGATGCATGTATGGCTGAAAATGAGTCAGTGGATGTGTATGTGACACGCATCAAGGACTTGAAAGAGCAATTGGCAAACATAGATGAGATCATTCTAGATGCATCACTCATTTCTACATTGCTGAGAGGATTACCAGAATCTTTTCAAAGCTTTGCTACTACACTTCATTTGGTTGCAAAAGGAAATCCTAATATGTATGCATTTGATGAGGTTGTGTCTCTTCTTTTGCAAGAAGAGCAATCTAGAGTGAATAGGAGTGGTGTGATTGAGGGAACGCAAGCACTTTCTATCTCACAAAAGGGGAAAAGTAAGTATGGTTCAGCTTTGGGTTCATCAAAACCAAAGCCTCAAGCTTCCTCTTCCACTTATTCCTCTAATGATGGTGATTTACAAAAGCAAAAGAGATGCAAATATTGTCGAAAGTCTAGTCATACTATTGACGAGTGTAGAAAGCTTGCTAAACATTGAAAAAAAGAAGGAATCTGGCATTTTTATTGTTGAAAATTCAGCAAATGTAAAGAATGATGAAGCTAACATGGCTCAAGATTTTTGGGCACGTGTTGTTACATGTCATTATGATGCTTCTTTGCATTCTAAATGTATGGTTGTGAGTGAGGATGATTCAGATTGGTTCTTTTATAGTGGTGCTTCAAAGCGCATAACATGATGCAAAAGATTTTTTGCCTCTTTGAAAGATGCACCCAAAGGAGGAAATGTGGTGTGTGAAAACAATTCCTCTTATCCTATCATTGGAGTAGGAGAAATTGAGCTTATGGCTTCAAATGGAGGTGTGATTCTCTTGAAAAATGCATTGTATATGCCCGGTATAAAGAGGAACTTAAATTCAATTCCGTTGATTGCCAAAGCTGGACTTAAGTGTTGCTTTATATTTTTCAAGAGTACCATCAGCCTTCTACTTTAGCTTCCAAACCCACTTGGTGCCAATGACTTTATGCTTAGGGGATCGATCCACTAGCTCCCAAGTTCCATTCTTCATGATATTGTTATATTCTGTTTGCATGGCAGCCCTCCAATTTGGATCATGGAGTGCCTCTTCCACATTGCTTGGTTCCTTCGATTCTTCTTGAATGAGATCAGCCATCAAGGCTGTGTTTACAATATGGGCGCTTGCCCGCCTCTGTTCCTCTATTCTCTGTGATTGCCTCGGTCCATTTGCAGAATCATAGAGCTGCCTCACCCAATGTGGCAATGGCTTTTCCACTAGGGTGTCGGCAGGTTGGTGACTTTCAGACTCATCATCTAAAGATGATGCTTCCTTCTCTTGTGTAGAAGGGATAGCTCTTGGGCCAGGTTCATAGTGGATTGCCCCTTCACCTGATGATAAAGTGGAAGCTCTCTTTTCCTCCTCCACTGCATGTGGCTGCTCCTCCTTGAACACCACATCACGACTCTCCATGATCTTCTTAGCCTCAGGGTCATAAAGCTTATAAGCCTTCTTATCTTCGTTATACCCCAGGAAGATACATTTGATGCTTTTTGGTTGAAGCTTGTTTCTCTCCCTATTTGGAACATGTACATAACATTCACTTCCAAATACTTTGAAATGGGAAACAGAAGGCTTTTTACCAGTGTAGGCTTCTTGTGGAGTCTTTCCTTCAAGTGCCTTGGTGTAGCTTCGATTCAAGATGTAGACAGCAGTGTTGATAGCCTCTTCCCAAAATTGACTAGGCAAACCCTTTCCTTTCAACATGCACCTTTTCATCTCCATGATGATTTGATTCCGGCGTTCTGCAACACCGTTCTGTTGAGGACTATGTGCCACTATGAGTTGATGCTTGATTCCCTTACTCTTGCAGAAATCTTCAAACTCTATTGATGTGAACTCACCACCACCGTCTGTCCTGAATTTCTTCCTCTTCTTCCCTGTTTCAGTTTCAACAAGCTGAAGCCATTCTTTAAGCTTACCAAAAGCTTGAGCCTTATCGCAAAGGAATTACACCCACATCTTCCTGCTATAGTCGTCGACAAGTAACATGAAGTAGGAAGATCCGCCCAAGGCCTCTGTAGGCATTTTTCTACACAAGTCGGCATGCACCAACTCCAGAGGATAGCTTGCCCTATTCTTGCTTTCTTGTGGAAATGCCTTCCTCTGTTGCTTGCCCATCATGCAAGCTTCACATGGTTCCTTCATTTCTGCAATCGATGGTAGGTGTGCAACCATACCTCTACGATGCATCTCCTTCAATACAGGGGATCCAATGTGGCCGAATCTCTCATGCCATAGCTTACTTATGCCCATGTTTGTAGTGGTTGTAAGAGCACACATCTCATACAGGTTGTTCCTCCTTATGCTAGTCCCAACAATGTTGTTGTTACCGTCCATAATCTTAGCTCCTCTTACTGAAAGATACTTGATGACCTTGATCAGTTATAGAAGCTACGAAAAGTAGATTTCGTTTTATTTGTGGAGCATACATCACATTTGAAAGTTTTCTAATATCGCCATTAGAGTTAATGAAAGAAACCGTACCTTCGCCCTTTGCAAGACATCTTGCATTGTTTCCTACCTTTACTATGATGGGTTCCTTTAGAGGCTGTAAGGAACTGTAAAGGTCTTTTCTACTTGTCATGTGACGAGATGCACTGCTGTCCAACACCCATGAGTCATCTGTCCCTGAATCTTTAGCAGAAGACCACACCTCCTCTATCGTAACAAATAACTCAAGCTCTGTTTCTAATGTGTTGACAGACTCTTTGCCCTTGCCACCTTTTGATGAGCCACTCTTCTCTTCTGCCTTCTTGATGCGACAGTCTTGGATTCTGTGTCCCTTCTTCTTGCAGTGGAAACACTCTCCCTTGAACTTCTTTTTGTTGTTCTTCTTTTTGCCTCCATCTTTTGAAGAGTCTATTTTGCCTCCTTTGGCATTTGCTGTGAATGCAGCATCTCCTTTGCTACCACCACTCCTTGCCTTGAGCCGCAGCTCCTCCTCTAAGTAAGGCACTGAATTCTTCAAAAGGTAGTGGTTGAGGTCTGATTTGAGTGTTAAGAGCAGTTACCAGACCATCAAACTTAGGTGAACATATTCAAAGACAACGTCGAGCTAGCTCTTCACTTGACTTTTGAACACCTGCTCCCGCCATTTGATCTCATAGATTCTTTATGCGAGTGATAAACACCTCTGCAGTCTCCCCATCAGCAAACTATTCTACTACAAGCTGATTCTCCAAGTTCTGAATTCGTGTCTGATTACGAGTTTCATAATGATTTCTCAATATGTTCCATGCTTCACATGCCTTCGTAGTATGCTGAATGAGAGTCAGAACACTATCAAAAGTACTTGTAACAAGAGCACAGAGTGCATCTGCATTTCTACATTTCTAAGCATGTAGAAGATTAGCATCAGGAGGAATCATTCGACTAGGATTATTTGGATCAGGTCTTTCTTGGGGCTCATGATCAGTCCCAAGAACAGTCTCCAAAAGCTCATATGAATCAAGAATAGAAGTGATTTTGAACTTCCATAGGGTGTAGTTCATACCATCAAGTTTACCTTCTGTGAAGTCTGGTGGCTGTATCCGCAACGTTGGGATGACCGGCATCATTGCTGCTCCTACTTGTGCGCCACCTACTCCTGTTGATGAACCACCTTGGACCCCTACATAGATGATGACACACCGCTTGATATCTTCTCTCTTTTGTTGTTCAGACCTCTGCAACCTCTGCGTTTCTGCTTCTACACCACTTAGAGCCTCCTGAGCTCTAATACTATGTAAGAAAATAACAGCACAGTGGAATAGACCTGTAGACAGAGTTGAGAGAAAAACAGATAGATGCAGACTCAGAGATAGAGAACTCATATTCTCAGATTGCCGAGCGTAATGCAGTTACAATGATGGTGTTGTCCACCCGTGCGCTCCCATTGTGGAGCTTAGATGACGATCTAGATAGACGCTAGATGAAGGGCTTACTAGTGCGCAATGCTATGTAAAGCTCAACTTGCGCTGTGCTTATAAAGCTTTTACAAGATGGTTCTGTATAGATAAACATAGTCGGGAGATACAAAATAGTCAGTAAATATATGATCCATCAATATCTCCATGATTGGAAGTCCTACCATCTCGGCCCTCTGCACTCCCCCCATTAAGGTTCTATGGGGAAACCGCACGATGCCACAGGGCCTTTATTTTCACCTCAAATGGCAATCTAATGGCCTAGAAGTTTATGCCCTACCTAACCTAACGACTAGGCTCACAAAGATCATCTACAACCATCAATGGTCACACATAGACCTCATCTAACTTGGACGTTAGGATTCAACAAATGTCCGGGCTCTCATAATGGCTTCTCCTCATAATGGGGGCCTTACATCTTAGAGAACCATGGATCTTTTGTGGTCACATGAGGGTGGAGTATTGAGCATATCTAACAGATGCTACTCACCATACATGGGTGTATCCTATGAAAGCAAAGAATGAGGTATTTTCTTGATTCAAAGCATTTTTAGCTATGGCTGAAAATTTTTCTTCATAAAAGCTTTTGACTCTATGCAAGAATCATGGTAGTGAATACATGTCACATGAATTTAATGGTTTTCTTTGTGAAAGAGGTATTCTACACCAATGTACGATGCCATATACACCTCAGCGGCACGATGTATGGTTAAAGGAAAGCATCTTCATGATAAGTTTTGGATGAAAGCGTCATGTGTGAAAACTATGTGTTGAATCACGGCCCTAAAAAAGCATTGAGAGTCATCACTCCTTATGATGCTTGGAATGGTCATAAGCCTATGGTTACTCATATGCATGTGTTTGGTTGTTTGGCATATGCTCTTGTGCCATCACAACAATTTCACAACTTGATGACAAGGCAAAGAAACGTATATTTGTTGGTTATAGTGATTAAAGTAAGGGATATCATTTGTGTCGTCCATTGAAAAACACAATTATTGTGAGTCCAGATGTGGTATTTGCTAAAAATTCACTTTTCCCTCTACTTGAATGCAAAAAACAGCCAACAGTTAGCTCACAAGATGTGTTCGATACACTCATGCATTTGTTCCAAAATGGTGTGCTTGACTATGGCCATGTAGACCAAACAACTGAGGCTCAAAGGGCTGAAAAATTCCAAGCAAATAGGGCTGAAAATGTAGAGAATTTCCAGCCAAACATGGCTGAAAAATTTCAGCCAAAAATTGCCAAAACTAATGGAAATTTCCAGCCACATATGGCTGACCATATGCATCAAACTATGGCTGAAAATGAGCATGCTATTCAGCCCACACATGATGTACATGTTGAAGATGTATTAAATAATGAATGCATGTCTATCAAGAGTGCACAATCTATGCCAAAGTGGTTGAAGCAAACTTTGCAAGACAGCAAATTGAGTGCACCTTTACTTGGTAGAACAAGATCAAACTCTCACCATGCATCAAGTAATTTTGTGGATTATTCTCTTGTTGCTATAGTATGTAATGAAGAGCCACTTTCTTTTGAAGATGCATGTGATGATCCACAAAGGATGAGCGCTATGCAATCAGAAATGGCTTCCATACATAGGAATGGTACTTGGGAGTTAGGTGAATTGCCAAAAGGAAAGAATACCATTGGTACAAAGTGGGTTTACAAGATTAAGAGAAAATCTGATGGTAGCATTGATCGCCACAAATCTAGATTGGTTGCCAAAGGATATGCGCAACAATATGGAATTGACTATGAGGAAACTTTTGCACCTACTTCACGCATGGCTACCATTTGTACCGTGGTTGCATTGGCTACCCATCGAGGTTGGAAAGTGCATCAGTTGGACATAAAAACAACCTTCTTAAATGGTGACTTGCAAGAAGAGGTTTATGTTAAGCAACATCTTGGATTTTCTATGAAAGGGAAAGAGCATATGGTTTGTCGCTTGCATAAAGCCTTGTATGGTCTCAAGCAAGCTCCACGTGCATGGTATGACAAAATCCATAAGCACTTGATTGCTCTTGGCTTCACATGTAGTCCAATTGAAAGCACACTCTATGTACGCAAAAATGGGTTTGATCTCATAGTGCTTGTTCTTTATGTTGATGACATAATCTTGACTGGGTCATGTGCTACAAAACTTGACATTCTTATGGATGATTTGCAGCATACTTTTGATGTTACTTATCTTGGTCTTTTGAGCTACTATCTTGTCATCCAGTTTGTATCCATTGAGGGGGGAATTGTTATGCATCAAGCAAAGTATGTTGAAAAACTACTTCTACCTTTTGACTTTGAGGATTGCAAGCCAGTTTCCACACTAGTTGATACATGTTTTAGATTCTTAGTTGAGGATTCCAATGATGCATTTGACACTTCTCTTTATCAGCAAGCTGTGGGATGTCTTATATATGCATGCAACACAAGGCCGGATATACAGTATGCAATTTCCTAGTTGAATCGATTTATGCATAGCCCTTGCACTGAGCATTGGCAAGTGATGAAACGTGTGTTTAGATATCTTCGAGGCACTTTGAGCTTAGATATCTTTTATGGAAGAGATATTCATCCATGCTTGTATGCTTTTCTAGATAGTGATTGAGCTAGTTGTTATGATACTCGTGTGTCCACTAGTCGTAATTGCTTTTTCCTTGGAGACTCATGCATATCTTGGTTGAGTAAGAAGCAACCGACAGTGGCAAATTCAAGTTGTGAAGCTATGTATAGGGAAGTTTTCACAGCTACAGTGGAGTGTATATGGTTGAGACATCTATTGATGGATCTTTGCATGGAGCTTGATGTTGCTATGCATATTCTCACTGATAGTCAGAGTGCTTTGGCTATTGCACGAAACCCAGTGTTTCATGCACGGACCAAACATATTGAGGTGCATTATCACTATGTGAGAGAGCACCTCCATGCAGGAGATATTCATTTGGTATATGTGCCTACATATGATAATGTGGCAGACATATTCACCAAAGCTCTTCCAGGGGAAAAGTTTGAAGCTTTTTGCAAAGTTTTAGGCTTATTACCTTCTGGGGGCTGATCTGTCACTCCCTGTATGTGTTCACATCATTCACTCCAGGGGGGTTTTTGTTACACTTATGTGTTCCTCGAGTAGCTTTGATGTGAACCTTTTCCCTATACATGGGAAATTTTTACTCTAGTGTTGGCTAGAGGTTTTTTCCCCATGTTACCACATACTTGATACTCTCATATGTGGTGGTACTTTGTACTCAGGGATATTATTCAGATCTTACTTCATTTTAGTTCATCGTCAATAGAGAGAGTTATTCCAGACATCGTCTTCTTCATGTGTCTTGCTGCGTTTATGCTCCTTGTGTGTGCTTCTCGTGTGTCTCTTGCACTTCTACACACACCCAACAAACACTAGTCGCATGCTTTTGTAGACCTCAAACTCCAACACTCCCAACTTCTTTTTCTTACTTTTTCTATTTGCGTGCTTCTGTAGATCTCAAAATCCAACAATTGGTATTAGAGCAGCTCATCGCTTCATCTAGGGCATCATCAACACCTCTCTAGTCATGGTCTCAAAATCGCGCAAAAATTGGTGAGTATACCCAAAATTTTGATTTGCACTCATTTCAACTTCTGAATGCAGTATCATAGTGATTGTGCAAAAAATTTCATCCTTTTGCATCAAACATGTATACAAGTTTTGGTTCTTTAGTACAAGCACCTTGAATTCTGCTTTAGGTTTAGCAAAGCTCGATAGGATGGTTCTATTCAACCTTCTAAAATACAATCATTTTTTTTCATCAGGGTATTTAGTTAGTGGCCATGGCTAAAAGCAATTTTGTATTCCATATGTTGGCTATTAAGGACAAGTTGGATGGTACTCATTACCCCTTATGGGCATATGTGATGCTTCATGTATTGATATTAAAAGGGTTTTGGAATATTGTGTAGGATGTTGAAAACACCCTACTACATCCACAAATATAGTTATTGAAGGTCATGCAAAAGGCATTGAAGATGATGATCTTCAGATTCATGTTTGCATTGTGGTTGCTACTACACCTATTATAGAGCAACTTTGATGGTGATGCACAAGGCATTGAAGATGATGATCTTCAGATTCATGTTTGTGTTGTGGTTGCTGCTACACCTATTATAGAGCAACTTTGATGGGATGGAAATGATTTTGAAGCACATGCATTGATAGATTTTTCTATCAAATGTGCCACTATCCCTCACATTCACTCTTGTGAAATAGCAAAGCATACTTGGGATACACTTAGCACTTTATACTAGGAAAGAAATAAGGCCGGCATTACTTACCTCTAAAAATAGTTGGAGAGTGAGCATATGAATGAAGGAGATTGTATGGATAGTTTTTTTGACAAAGATCAAATATTTGAAGGAGCAGTTGATTTTTGTTGATGAATTCTTGAAATATTTCACTTATGTACACTGTTCTTAATGGTCTTTCATACTCATATTAGATTTTTCTTATAGATTTTTCTTCTACTCTTTGATTGATGTTAAAAGTCAATTCAAGTGCCTCGACATTTGAGGAGTTGTTCTTTGTTTTATTGTAGGAAGATTTGTGTAGGTAGAACAAGCCCATTATGCATGTCTTAGATCAAGATTTCTTAGCTATTCAAATGTTCAAAGGTAAATGGAGCTTATCTACTAGTAAGCAGAAATTTTCCAATGTAGCACAAGCAAAGAAGGAAGACAAAGATGAGAAGAAAATTGAAAAGCGGGAACAATTTTGCAAATAAAATAAAAGTAATGATCATGTCATAAAGGGTTGTCCAGAGCTAGTTACAAAAAAGGCAAAGAGGAAAGAGCCTGGAATGGTTGTTGGAAAGGCCTTTACACCAAAAGTAGAATCCATTTATCTTGTGCAAAGTAAAGAATGGGCATCTACTATTGTCTGTAGCTATGACCTATCTTCTCATAAGTACTCTATGTCTACACTAGACTATGATGTTTGGTACTTTGATAGTGGGGAAACCAAAAATATTACCTCCTAGCATAGTTTCTTTAGTTCACTTGAGTCTTCCCCCTACATGGAGTATAGTTACATGCACAAACAACTCATCATATCCTACAATGGGTGCTAGTAAGATCATTTTGACTAGTGTTGATGGTAGTTATTTCACATTGTTAGATGCGTTGTATGTGCAAGGCATCAAAGAAAATCTATTGTTAGTTTTTGCATTTGCCAATATTGACTTGGTTGTCAAAATTTTTTATGATAGGTGTGCATTTCATGATATCTCAAATGGCAATGTCATTATTTCTTTTGGGATTTTATGTCATGGGTTGTATAAGCTCATAGACTATGCGAAATCTATCAATGTTTTAGAATGTGTAGCTCAAGATTCTTAGGCTTTTGCAAATGCAAAGCTTTGGCATGGAAACTTTGATCATCTGAATTTTTATAGTTTGCTATGTCTGCAAATATAAAAAATGGCGTCCTCTCTACCCAAACTTGAGGCACCATCTAAACATATATGTGGAGGCTATATTTTGGGAAAAATGGAGTGTTCCTCCTTGATGGCGATTGTTAATATCCAAAAGAACACGTTATCCTTGATGTTAGAGCACCCCTATATCAAGAACAACTCAAAAACTCAACCAATTTTGAAAGTCTAATGCCAGATTATCAATCTTTGCACTAACTATGAAGAGAGTGAGTATTACTTAATTCACTCATTGAGTGATCAAATGTGTAAAGTTTTCAGTGAAACTTTGTACGAGGTGTCTCCTATAGTTTGCGTACCTTTTCAAAGTTAAACTTTCTAAAACATTTTAGTAAATCTTGAGATTTTCCAAACTATTCACCTATGTCTAAAACCGTACTTCTGTACAGTCGACTTTCACACATGTAATGTCTAATGCATAGTTCTCTTGAACTAGAACCTGTTATTCAAATGCTTTTAGCCATAGGTAGCTTACCTTACAAATTAAATATGAGTGCTTGATTGCTCAAGATGTTACACTGTGGAAGGAGAACTAATCAAAACATTATTATTAAATTCGCACCTACTACAGTCTTCTCTTCTTCACATTTACACATGTAAATGTTCCTACTCTCAATTCTCTCAACCTGATCACAATTAGAATCTAAAAATTTGTATAGAGGTCTCTCAACTATAGAATTAGACTTATACAAAAGTATTTCACAAAATGATAAAGAGAAAAGGAGGACTGAGCAAAATATTGGGTGCAATTTTTCTTCTGTTTAGGAAAATATTACATCTGATTGATGAGACATATTCTCTTCACTTCTAAAGTATCTAATGACTTCTAAAACTTATCATTCATCATCTCTCATACATGTCCTGAGTTTCTACTTGTATATATAGGCATATATGTACAAACTCTTAACCATAACAAAGTTATAAGTGAGTTAATTACAAGTCTAGTGTACATGTATATACAAGATTTCATTCTCTGATCATGTACTAACTTCAAGCTTCATATATTGGTCTTTGCTTCATCCTTTGACTTGAGAACTTTGTCCAAAAACATCAATTGATGGTTTTCCTACACCAACAACTCCCCCTCAATCATCAATTCTGATTCTCTCCATCTTCTTTATACATGACGTGTTTGAATCTTTGTAGCTTTGGTCCATCCAAGCTTTTGGTTAATGTCTGCAATCTGATCTTTTGTTGAAGTATGTATGACTTCAATCTACTTATCAATCACCTTCTCTCTTAGAAAATGATATTGAATCTCAATATGTTTGGTCCTAGCATGAAATACAGGGTTAGCAGCTAAATACATTGAACTCATATTATCTCCATGAATACTGGGTGTACTCTGAATGATGTCAAAACTCTTCATGAGAGTCTTCAACCATATGAACTCTTTTACAAGTTCAACCATCCTTTTATACTCTACTTGTGTGGATGACAAAGAAACTGTATGTTGCTTCTTAGAACACCAAGAAATTAGCTTATCTCCCACATAACATAAGTATCCATAGATTGATCTCCTATCATCAACATTACCTGCCCAATCTATATCACTATATATCATGATGTTTGTATCTGATGTGAAACCATAATAAAAACCTTCTTTGAGTGTAGCCTTAATGTATATTAACACCCTTTGTCCTACAACCCAATGTTCTTTCCTAGGACAATGCATGAATTGAGAGAACACTCAAACTGCATATGACAAATCAGGCCCAGTTAATGTAGCATGGATTAAACTACCAACCAGAATTTGATATAGCTTATGTCCTTGAATTATTCTCCTCCATATCTGCTCAATTTTTTATTCACCTCCATTGGAGTATGTGCTACCCTGCAATCTTCAATTTTAAACTTGATTACCAAGTTCTTTAAATACCTTTCTTGAGTTAGATATGCTCCATGTTGGGTATATGAAATCTCCATGCCCAAGGAATATGACAAATCTCCCAAGTCACTGATATTGAATTCCTTCTCCATTTGATTTTTAAGACCTTGTATGTCCTTATCATTTGTACGTGTAAGAATTATGTCATCAACATATATGCACATATAAATGAACCCATCATCACTTGCTTTAACAAGCAAGCTATTATCTCCTTTAGAAACTTGGAAACCAAGCTCCTTCAAGAAATTCACAAGTCTATAATTCCATGCCCTTGGGGCCTGCTTCAAATCATACAAAGCTCTCTTGAGCTTACATACATATTCTCGATACCTTTTATCCTTGAAACGTTCTGGTTGCTCCATGAAAACAGCATCTGAAATGTAACCATTTAGAAACGTATTCTTCACATCTAATTGACATATCTTCCAACCTTTACATGCAGCAATATCTATGAGAGTCCTTATAGTTGTCATCTTTGCCACACGAATATAAGTCTCATCATAATCTATCATATGTCTGAGCATACCTTTTCACAACAAGTCTAGCTTTATATCTAGACACACTTCTATTTGCATACCTCTTTGTCTTGTAGACCCATTTGCATCCAATGATCTTCTGACTATTTGGTTTGGGAACCCAATCCCATGTCTCATTATCCATTAATGCATCATGCTCTTCCTGCATAGCTTTCTTCCAATTTTCCTTACCTTTTGCCTCTTCATATGAAGAAGGTTCTTCCTCTGCTCTTACCATGTAAGCATTATCTTTAGTAGTAAAAAACGAAGTGTCATAGCTAAACTTGTAGGTTGCCATTTATGCCTTGATGACCTTTTGAGTTCTCCACTTCTTGAAGTTTCTGGTTCATCACATTTTGGATCAAACCTTGGAAATTTTTCAAATTCAACTTGTGCTTCATTGTTCTCTTCTTCATCAAATATTTGAACCTTTGATTTACCTTTCTTCTAATTCAAAGTTTCTTCATCACTTGCATAAATATTAATTGTATATGCATACCAAGTAACTTGCTCATCAAATGTAACATCGTTTGACACAAGGAATGGCTTTGTGGATGGACTCCACAACCTATAACCCATCTGCTTATCATCATAGCCAATTAACACATTCTTTTCAACTTTAAGTTCTAATTTATGTCTCAATTGAGATGGCACATATGCATAAGCCAAACATCCAAATACCTTGCAATGATCTAAGGTAGGTCTCTTACCCCACCAAGCTTCATATGGTGTCATACCCTGCAACACTTTACATGGTAGCCTATTAAACAACTATGTGGCTGTATTTAGAGCCTCACCCCACAAATAACTGGGATAATGTTTCTCCTTCATCATTGACCTTGCAAACTCAACAAGAGTTCTATTTCTCCTTTTTGCTACACAATTTTATTGAGGAGAGTATCTACAAGTAACATTCCTTTTTATACCTGCATTCCACAAGTATTCATTGAAATCATTAGAGAAATACTTTCCCCCTCCATCTGACCTTAGTCTCTTCAATTTTTGACCTGTGATTCTCTTTGCATACACATGATAATGTTTAAATATATTGAACACCTCTGATTTATCTTTGATCACATATATGGTGATCCACCTGATAGCATCATCAACATAAATCACATAATATCTTGAACGATTAATACTAAAGTCCTTTGATGGTCCCCACTCATTTGTGTGTACCAACTCAAGCTTCTCTAAATACATGAAACCATGCTTATTATATGATTTCTTATGACCCTTACCTAATTGACATGACTCACATCTATATGTCATGTGTTGACTTGCAACATTGGGTAATCCAAGCACTGAACCGTCGTTAATCATATCCTTAATACCTCTTTCATTGAAATGTCAAAGCCTTTTATTCCAAAGAACAACATTGCCTTGAATCGTCTATGTGAATAGCCTCTTATGTCCTCCATAAGTGAACAAGGCATGAACAACATGGCCTTGAATTGTCAATGTGAATAGCCTTCTTTCTTTCTTTCATGAAACAATTTGTTTATACCCATTGATAGGGTCCCAGAAAAACTCCATCATTAGTGAGCCTTTCTTCATAACCTTTCTCTACAATTTTCCCTACACTTATCAGATTCTTTGGGATTGTAGGACATAGAAAACCTTACTCAGAGGACTGCTTCCATCCTTGACCGTTACTGATCCACTAGACTTCACATTATGCTTTCTATTATCACCTATTTCAACCACATGATTACTTACTTTATTCTCCAAATCAGTCATCAAAGCAATGTTGCCACTCAAGTGATTGCTACACCCTGAGTCTATGTAGGAGACTCTTTGATCTTCACTTTGTCTTTCGCAAGTTGCATTCATAATTAAGGTTGAATCCTCCTTCTGATCTGATGCATAGTTGTAGTAGGTTTTATTGTAGGATTGACTTTGAAAGCCTCTACCTGCATTTCTTCCAAAGAAACATCTACTACCTCTACCTCTGAAATTACATCTCTGATTTCTATTACCTCTTCCTCTTGAATTAAGGTTCTAATTATATCCTCCACCATTCTGATTTTATGCCAATGATCATGAGCTAAATGATTAGTCTTACCACAAATCCACCAAGCTTTGGCACCTTCTTTATTGCTTTTGCCTCTACCTCTTTCTTTGCGTTCACATCTTCCTCTTAGGAAGTTAGCTTGGCTAGTTGTACCTTTTTCTTCATTCAATTGTTGGCCTTTGTTAAACTTTCTCAAACATTTTAGTAAATCTTGATATTTTCCAAACTATTCACCTATGTCTAAAACTATACTTCTGCACAGTCGACTTTGACACCTGCAACTTCTAATGCATAGTTCTCTTAAACTAGAACACTATTTATTCAAATGCTTTTAGCCATAGGTAGCTTACCTTCAAAATTAAAGAATGAGTGCTTGCTTGCTCAAAATGTTACATTGTGGAAGGAGAACTAGCCAAAACATTATCATCAAATTTGCACCTGCTATAGTCTTCTCTTCTTCACATTTACACATGTAAATGTTCCTACTCTCAATTCTCTCAACCTGATCACGATTAGAATCTAAAAATTTTTTATAGAGGTCTCTCAAAATATAAACTTAGACTTGGACAAAACTATTTCACAAAATGATAAACACAGAAGGGGCACTAAGCAAAATATCGGGTGCAATTTTTCTTCTGTTCAAGAAAACATTACATTTGATTGAGGAGACATATTCTCTTCATTTCTAAACTATCTAATGACTTTTGAAATGTCTCGCATACATGTCCCGACTTTCTACTTGTATATATAGGCATATATGTACAAACTCTTAACCATAAAAAAGTTATAAGTGAGTTAATTACAAGTCTAGTGTAGATGTATATATAAGACTTCATTCTCTGATCATGCACTAACTTGAAGCTTCATATATTGGTCTTTGCTTGATCCTTGGACTTCAAAACTTTGTCCAAAAACATCAATTGATGGTTTTCCTAGAGCAACACTTCATGCTACTCATAAGTTTCAGCTTGTTCCTAGTGATGCATGTGGTTCTATATAGACACCTTCTTTTGGGAACTACCTTTACTTCATAATTTTTATTGATAATTTTTATAGGCATGCATGGATATATACAAAAAGCAAAGTCCAAAGTGTTTATTTGCTTTAAATATTTTTTGGATTTGGTTGAAAATCGTTTAGCATGTAAATTGAGCATCCTTCATTCTGATTGGTGGGAATACATGTCTTCTGATTTTAATGCATTTGTGGATGAATTGAGGATAAAACATCATAGTATAATGCCATATACAACTCATTAAAATGGAGCTTCCAAAAGAAGGAACATTTCTCTAATGGAGATGGAGAGGTGTATGGTCAAAAGTCAAGCTTTACCACATAGTTTCTAGCTTGTGGTTGTTATGTGTGTAATATATGCACTTAACAAGTGTCCCACCAAGGCACTACAACTGATCACTCCATATGAGGCCTACTCTGGTCTCAAGCCATCTAATGCTCATCTACATGTCTTTGGTTGTCTGGCATATGCATTAGTGCATGAACAACAACACAAGAAATTGGACAATAAATTAGTGAAATATATTTTTGTTGGGTAGAGTTCTAAAAGCAAAGGCTACTGTTTGTATCATTGATAAAGTAAATGCATTTTGGTTAGCCATGATGTTTTTTTGGTGGAAGATGCAATTGAACCATTACTTTCATGTACGAAGGAGAAATTAGTTAGCTCTAAAGATGTGTATGAAACTTTTCTACTTCTTTTTATAGGTGGGTAGTCAAGTGCTGGTCCAACTGATGCAATTTTGTAGCCTTTGCATGTTTCGCATGATGATACAGATCATTCCATTTCTCTTGTAGATTTACATGATGCACTTGTTGATGAAAGGGATGATATAGAGGAGGCAAAAACTATACCAAAAATGGTTGGTGCAAACTTTGAGAGATAGCAAATTAATTGCAGCGATATCATATCGTACTCATTCATGCTCTTATAGTGGTTCTTTTGCATCAAATTGCTATGCAATGATTGCCTTTAGTCTTTGTGATAAAAAATCCTATTTCTTTTAACGAAGCATAAAATTCAAGATATTGGGCAGTTGCTATGCAATGAGAACATGATGTTATTGTGAAGAATGATACTTGGTCTCTATATGATTTGCCTCCAAGCAAAAAGTCCATTGGCAATAAATGGGTATACAAGCTCAAACATAAGCCTGATGGAACACTTGAAAAGTATAAGGTTAGGCTTGTTGCAAAAGGTTATGCTCAAGAGAGAGGCATTGATTTTTATGAGAAATTTCCACTTGCATGTGGAATGAATAGTTCATAGCACCTGTGCACTTGGAGCTCATCATGGTTGGAATGTAACCAATTGGACATTCAAACTACATTTTTTATTTCAACCTCATGGTTTGTAAAGAAAGGGCATGAAAACAATGTGTGCAGGGTGAAAAAGGAATTATATGGTTTGAAGCAAGCACCATGTGCTTGGTATAAAATGATACATGGCTTCTTGATTGCACTTGGTTTTCAGAGTAGTCCATGTTGGTGCAAATACCAAGCCTACACACTTGGCTAGACATAAAGACTTTATGTGCAAATTATTGAAGACCCATGAGACCATTGCTATGGATTCTTTACTTTTTACCATTTGTAAAAAGTCTATTTAACTTAGAGGAATATTTATAGCTACCACTAAACTCGTGGAGGTTGTTAGATGGAAAAGCTACGACTTTATTTGGAGAGAATATCTTGTAGATTAGAGAATCAATTTTCTAGAGAAAGCCAATGTTGAATTCAAATTCAAAATTCAAATGAATCATCTATAAAAGATGAATGTAAAACTCGCAGGATAGATGATTCCATATCCGAGTCTTTCTTGATCTCATTGTAGGAGAGTGTGGCTTACTTCATAGCCTACACCTCTCAGTATCATTGAGCATTGTTTAGCATGCCAATGATCACGTACAACATTGTTTCATAATCCAATAGATCATCCATTATATCTGCTAGTCTCTCTATCATTGTCACTTATAACAATCACTTTCTATCGCTCATATCTCTATCAATTCGCTATCATCTTCAAATTTCTATAGCTTATTGGAATCAACTCTAAGTCCTTTACATGGTGACAAATTTGAAGATATTCCATTTAGTGGATGGTGCAAAAACTGCATCAAACTGATCACTGGTCAATCTCTACAGAGGCCCTAAAAAATTGGGGGTAATGCTTTGATTGCTAAATTGATTGCTTTGTGTATAGTACATCATTTCAGGTGATTCCACTTGGAATAATTATCTCATTAAGCTAATTTAATATCTCCAAAAGGAATGTTTCTAATTCCTAGTGTACTGGAAGAACTCAGCTTAACAAGCAGGAGATGTGTGTACCAAAATAGAAGGTTTTTCATGAAGTTTACATCTTAGGAGATGAGGAGATGCCCATTTTCAAAAGCAAAGGACAACCTACAAGAGAGAGGAGCATGAAATACTCAATTCATGGTGTGCCAAAGATGCATTAGCAAGGTCGTACTTACTTAATACAATCTATGATTTCCTTCTTCCACACATTAGGAATTGTGTAAGACATCCCAAGAGACTTGGGAAACATTGTCTTCATATTTCTCTTCCAACACAAGGGCTAGGAAGAACCAATGGTGGATTGAGTTTACCACTCAAAGAAATCAACCCAAGGAAGGCATCTCAGAGTATGTGACCAAAGTCAAGGATGTAGCTGATCAATTGGCAAGCATAGGAGAAGAGATTGAAGAGGAGCAGATTGTAAGACAAGTAATCAATGGTATTAAGGTAGATGACAAATGGGAGAGCTTCACAACTACCATGGACTTGTACATGGACATGCAGATTTCAGACCTTACCACACTCATGGGGCAAATCTTCACCCATGAAGCGAAGCTCAACAAGAATGGAGATCCATCAAAGGTAATAGATCTTTTGTCCTATACATAGCTAAAAGTAAGTCTAAAGAGAAAGGAAAAAGCAAGAAGATTTAGGATGAAGGAGCTACCTCTCAAGCCAACTATGCAGGGAGAGGTATAAACTCAAGAGGAAGGGGCAAAGGAGGTAAGCAAGGTAGGGGGAGACCCTTCAACTCTTCCTCATGCAATATTTGTGGTTTATCAACTCATACTACAGATGAGTGTTATAGGAACTTCAAGAATCAAAGAGGTAGAGGTTTCCAAAGAGGTGGATATACACAATGAAGAGGAATATTCAACCATCATCAAGGCTACAATAACAACTACAACAAAAATTACAATAATAACTACCAAGGATGCTACAAGTCAAGTAAAGACTACAACAATTATACAGAGGAACAAGAGGATTCCCTTCTGATTACAAATATGACTTCAAAACAAGGTATGAATGATGACGATCTCTTCTACATTGACTCAGGATGTTTCAACCATGTGGCAGGCAATGTAGCTCTTCTCTCTGACCTTGAGGATCCCAAGGGTAAGCATCATGTGCAAACAAGTGATGATGCCAAGCACTCAATGATCAAGGTAGGAAATGTTAAAACCTCTGATGGAACTAAAAATATGTTGAGCAGAGTTCTATATGTACCTACAATTACCAAGATTTTTTTGAGTGGTGGACAAATTGTGGAAAAGGGTTTACAGGTTAGGTTCAACAAATATGGAGCATTTGTGGAGGATCATCAACATGGATTCAAGAGAATTTCCAAAGGATAAAAGACATGTACATTATTTACTTTTGAACTTGAAGATACAAGGAATATTGCACTTCATAGCTACAAAGATCAAACATTGTCAGAGCTTGAAATTTGGCATAAGAGATTAGGGCATATCGGTGAGATAAATTTAAAGAAAATATGTAGAGATCAATGTGTGATTGGGATATCCAATGTATCCAAGCAACACATGATCTATAAATGTGGTACTTGTCAGTTTGGAAAATCTCACATGTTACCCTTCTCAAAGAAAGGCTACATGCATTAGGACCACCTAGAGCTTGTCCATATAGATGTATGGGGACCAAGTAAGGATCCCTTAATTTTTGGATCAAGGAATCATGTATCTTTCATTGATGATTTTAGTAGGTGGACTATCTTATATTCTATGAAGCACAAAGATGAAGTATTCAGTTTCTTTAAAAAGTATCTTGCACTTGTTGAGAACCAAATAGGAAGAAGTTAAAGAGACTAAGGTCACATTGAGGAGGTGAGTACTTCTCAAATGAGTTTGATGCATTATTGTATGATAGAGGAATCGAAATAGAAATTACAACAAGGTATACCCCTGAGCAAAATGGGGTGGAAAGAGCAGAAATAGACTAATTGTTGAAACAACTAGGTCAATGTTAAATGAGAAAAAATTTACCTAATTACTTGTCGGTAGAGAGTGTATCTACTGCCACTTATCTTGTTAACAGGTTTCCATCCAAATCTCTTGATGGGATGACCCCATATGAAGCATGGCATGGTAGAAGACCTTAACTTGATCATTGCAGGATCTTTGGATGTGTTGCTTATGTCCATATACCATGTCAAATAAGAGGTAAGATAGACCCTAAGGTAGAGAAGTGCATCTTCATAGGGTATGTCTTGAATCAGAAAGAATACAAGTTCTACAATCCTTCCAACAAAGGATTTATGGTCAGTAGAGATCTTGTCTTTGATGAGAATGATTCTTGGTTTGTGTTGAGCCCATAAAAGTCATATTGGTCAATGTCAATCATGGTCAAAGTCAACCACAATCAAAGTCAAAGGTCAAAGTCAAATTGGTAATAGTCAACACGGTCAAGGTCAGAGTCAACACGTGCAAAGTCAAAGTGCTAAAGTGCAGGTTTCAAAGTGCACAGGTAGTGCACAATCAATTGTCCAGAAAGGGTGAATTTGAGAAAGTGGTTGCAGGTTGCATACGTATTTCTCTAATTTCCCTAAGGTTCAAAGTGTTTTAAAGGTGTTTTGGAAGGTTCAGATGGACCCTCTCTTATGTGCAAAAGTGAAGAATTAAAAGGAAAATGCGAAGGTATGTGAAGCAGCAGCGTACACAGAAGTGAAAGTATAACCCCCCAATTAAAATTTTTGTTTTAGGCTAAAGTCACTACAGGATAAAACAAGAATTTGTTGGCTGCCACTTGTGAAGGCAATCTTGGGACATAAAAGTGAGCACCACGATGCTCTTGTAGTTAGGAGCGTACGTGAATCGACACACAAAAATCAAGGCAAGGACTATTCTTGGGAATTCTAAGTGTAAGCAAGAGGAAGCATAGTCTAAGCAAGGCAAGAGAGAGAAGTGCAAGAGACACACAGTGTGCGAAGCAGAGAAGTGAAGTGCAAGGTGTGCATGAAGAGTGACCAAGGAAGTGTGCAGAGAAGTGCTAAGCTAGTCCCCCAAGGATCCCAAGGTCTTAATGAAGTGTGCGCATGCCCCCCTCCCCCCCCCTCTCCCCCCCTCCTATAAATATAAGCATAGGCACTCTCTCCCCTTACTCGCGTGGCCGTGGATAATCAGGTATGTTTCTTTTTTTAAATTTTTTATTTATTTTTTATTTTATTTTTTTCATTTTCTTGTTTTTATTTATTTATTATTATTTTAGTTTTTTTATTATTTTAATTTTATGTTTATTTTATTTTTTTTCTTTTTTTTTAAATTTTATTTTACTCCCCCTTCCCCCCCCTCCCCCCCTTCCCCCCCCCCCCACCTTCCTCCCCCCCCCCCTCCCCCCCTCCCGCCCACCCACCACCCCACCCACCCACACCCCCTGCCCACCCGCAGCCCCCTTCCCCCCCTCCTATAGATATAAGCAAAGGCACCCTCTCCCCTTACTCGTGTGGCCGTGGATAATTAGGTATGTTTTTTTTTTTAATTCTTTATTTTTTTTATTTTATTTTTTTCATTTTCTTCTTTCTATTTTTTTATCTATTTATTATTATTTTCATTTTATTATTATTATTATTTTATTTTATTTTTCTTTATTTTTTATTTTTTATTTTTTATTTTTATTTTTTATTTTATTTTATTTTTTTAAATTTTATACATATTTCATTTATTTAACTATTTATTTCTTTCTTTCTATCTTTTTCTTTTTATATTGCATATTTTTTTCATTCTTTTCATCCTTCCTCTCTATACCCTTCTCTATTTTCTATGTTTTTTAGGTCGTTCTTAGGGTTTCTCAACGTATACATTCTGATTTTTGAGTCAGTTTTGGTCAATTTCTGCATTTAGAGTGTTTACAACAATTCTCTTTCCTTCCTCACTTTTTCGTCTTCATTACAGAGTGTTAGCTTGTAGTGTCATTCGCATCCGATAGCCGCATGGCTTCCTCCATTCGCCAGCTAGCTTCTTCCAAGGCTACCAAGGAGTATTCGGAGCTCCCGCCCTCTACCCTAGGTCTGCCTCAGTCAGAATCCCAGGTATTTCATACCCACTCTACTCCGCCAACCCGTCCTCCAGCCCTAATCATATCCCCCATTGCCCCCCCACATCTCATTGCCCCATCCTTTTCTAGCCACTCACTGTCGGCCTCATCTTTGTATAGCCCTTCACGTCTCCCGCCTAGTTTCCCCTTCTCCGCGCCATCCACGGTTAGACCTACCATTCCGCCATCCCTTTCTGTGCCTGCTATGAGTGAATCATGCTCGGCCTCCTCCCAACAGGTGTGCACTTTTGATTTCCCACTTCCATCTTCCTCCCTTCGCCTCCCCCTTCACCTCGCCCTCCCCGAGTCCTCCCTATTCGATCTCTTCATGGAGGATTACTTACTCAAGGAGGGTATTCATCATCTGGCTTCGATCATGTGGTCGGCGCTAGAGGGTCATGATATTTATTCGGCCTTCACTTCGTTTCCCCATTTCCCTTCCGGTACTATATCCCCCCAGTCCATTGCGGTGGGTATTGGTTCTTCGTTGACCACATATCGGCCACCTCCCTTCCTTTATTTCGGTCTCTCTAGAGAAGAGACTATCGCTTTTTGCACTCGCATGTTTAACACTTCCACAGCCTCCCACAGGATGGTGCAGCTATTGTGTGCTTTCACCTTCCATTTCATTTTCCGCACCCTGGCTTCCAACCAGCCCATTTCTGAGATCCGTATAGCCGATCCCCTATATTGCTTTGTCCATGGGCGAGCCCTACCCCTATGCATTCCTCATGTATGCTTCTTTCCAGCTATGATGCCAATGCTTCCATGAGGCCCTCTCTCGTGGGTCTAGGTATTTTTCAGTCTACTCAGCCCCCGTCCTGACTTGGCTTTTTCATTTTCCCAGTCAGGTCACCCCACCCCCGTCTGCCCCCCCTCCCGTTGCTCCCCCTCCTCTGCATGAGATCGATATCACATCGCCCTCGCCCATTAGCCTTCCCCCCACTTCCTCCACCCCATCCACTCGTCGGGTACGCCCTTGGATTGCCACCTACTCCCCCAACACAGCTCACGCTAGCCCCCATGTGGACCAGATAGCCCCACCACCACTTCAGCACGCACCCTTACCACCTTCCCCTCCTCTTTCTATCGACTCTGCGTCCGCCCCGCCCTCCCATTCCCCGTCGCATCAGTCTCCACCTCGCGCCGCCAGCCCCATTTCCTCACCGCATGTGGGCCCGCGTCCTCCATGTGATGACGTTCCACCACCTTCAGTGGACCCCCCTTCCTAGACTTACTTGGAGACGCGAGCACCGTGGCTCTCGGTTACAGCGACCGCTACATTACATCGCTAGTATGCCTCTTTGATCGAGCACATACATGCTTCAACTACAGCACAGTGGTAGTCTTCTCCGGCCACTACGAGGACACTTTAGCAGGAGAGGGACAGGTTTTGGGCTGAGGCCGATTCAGCGACTCGGGCTCTTCTAGAGATCCGGGAGTGGGCTTCTTTGGGCATCTACGACAGCCCTGCTTGTCGGCTGGTTAGATGCGAGTACGACCATTTGTGCCGTTATCGGAGCATGGTTGCTGTTTATACAAAGCAGGCAGCTATCATCCCTCCATTATGGCCAGACCTGCCTCCCCATCCTAGAGATGCTTCCCCTGTGTGGGGTTCTCCCTTGTCCCCAGGACACCAGCATGACCCCGCCCACTAGTGGCCATTTCTACCACCTATGTCGCTGCTTCTTATCCCCTTTTGATCATTCTGCCTCATTTTGCTCTTTGAGGCTCGACCTCTTCGCATTCATCTAGTTCGATATCGTGTTTTTTACTTTACCCTTCTTTAGTTGAGTGGCTCTTTCCTGTACTTCAGGCCATTTCCATGGCACTTTCATGTATTTTAGGCCTTTTCAAGGCTATCATTGTATCTCATTTTGCTATATATATATATATATATATATATATATATATATATATATATATATATATATATATATATATATATATATATATATATATATATATATATATATATATATATATATATATATATATATATATATATATATGGGATTTTGCTTATTGGTTCTTCTTGTGATCTCTTGTCTGGTTATTTAATTGAGTATTTCTGCAGTTGTAAGTATTTCTATTTCACTGCCATTGTTTGATTTATTCCTGTATAGTTTATGTTTTTTTCTTTTACACTTTCCCTTCCTCTTCCCTTTTCACCCTATACTTGTCCCAGTCCTCCTTCACCTCCCACCCACTGTCCACTACCAATTCCCCAACCCACAACCCCAAAACTCAAACCTCCACCTACATAACCTTTTCCCTTGCCCTTTTTCCACTTCATTCCCTCCCCACTCAAATATCCACTTCACTGTCACTAATATTCACTACCATTTCCCTCCTATGGTTTTTCATTCCACATGCTCTTCATACATATTCTCCACATTCTGGTTTTTTAAGAATGCTGTTCTAGAGGAGCTGATCTTCTCAACGGAATCAAATGTCCTCTCTGCCCTGTCGGAGTTTTGGCTCTCTCTCTCCGGGACGGAGAGTACATTACATGGTGGGCAACTGTTGAGCCCATAAAAGTCATATTGGTCAACGTCAATCACGATCAAAGTCAACTCAAAGTCAAAAGGTCAAAGTCAAATTGGTCAAAGTCAACAAGGTCAAGATCAGAGTCAATAGGTGCAAAGTCAAAGTGCAGGTTTCAAAGTGCACAAGTAGTGCACAATCAATTGTCCACAAAGGGTGAATTGGAGAAAGTGGTTGCAGGTTGCAGAGGTATTTCTCTAATTTCCCTAAGGTTCAAAGTGTTTTTAAGGTGTTTTGGAAGGTTCAAGTGAACTCCCTCTTATGTGCAAAAGTGAAGCCTTAAAAAGAAAATGTGAAGGTATGTGAAGCGGCAGCGTACGCAGAAGTGAAAGTATAACCCCCCAATTAAATTTTTTGTTTTAGGCTAAAGTCACTACAGGACAAAACATGGATTTGTTGGCTGCCACTTGTGAAGAAAATCTTAGGACATCAAAGTGAGCACCAAGATGCTCTTGTAGTTAGGAGCGTATGTGAATCGACACACAAAAATCAAGGCAAGGACTATTCTTGGGAATTCTAAGTATAAGCAAGAGGAAGCATAGTCTAAGCAAGGCAAGAGAGAGAAGTGCAAGAGACACACAGTGTGCGAAGCAGAGAAGTGAAGTGCAAGGTGTGCATGAAGAGTGACCAAGGAAGTGTGCAGAGAAGTGCTAAGCTAGTCCCCCAAGGATCCCAAGGTCTTATTGAAGTGTGCGCGTGCTGACATAAGTGTTGGTGTAAATCACAAGCCTACACATTTGGCTTGAAAGATATCATGAAGATTCTACATACATGAAGAACCATAGGAACATATGCTAGTGGTTAATTACCACTTTATCTCATTGTAAAAGTCAAATTGACTTAGAATCTTTTGTAATCACCTACCAATGTGAGTCGTGGAAAAAGTAGCTCACTTGATTGAAAGAATATCTCCAAGCTTTTAGGAGCTTGATCATAGGGAGCCAAAAGTTTGAATTTGAATTCAAACTTTACTCCTTACATATAAAAGTAGACATGAAAAGTCGCGAGTAAGAGAGATCACTCCCGAGCTTCATTCTACTGTTTTTGAGTGTGTGTGTGTGTGTGAGGACTACATCATAGCCTACACATCTCTACACCGTTAGGAAATGTTATTCATGCCAATGGGATTGTACACAAGTGTTAATTAATAGATACATTTACATCATTCATCTTTGTGTTCTCTGCTAGTCTACTCAAAAGTCTGTGAACTTGTCAAGGGCATATCGCGGTCAATACTCGACCAAATTCATTGATTCAAAGCTTTTTGGATTCAGCTTGAAGTCTACTACATGCTGTCAAAATTTTAAGACATTCCATTCAGCAAATTCAGAGAAATCTGCGTCGAGGTGCTCACTAGTCTATTTTTGCTATACTCCTAAAAAGTTGGGGGTATAGCTAATCTTGCTAAATTGATTTCTCTTAGCATAGTTTATCTTTTTACATCATTCCACTTGCAAATGGTAGCTTACTAAGTAATTAAATACCCCCGTAAGGAATTTTATCAATTTCTACTGTACTGGTCACACTACGCAAAACATATAGCAGGTGTCAAGACATAAATAGAAGGTTTTCTTGAGTTTGTGACTTCCAAAGTTATCTAATTTGATTCAATCATTGGACCCATGATTTCCAAAGGACATAGGCTATTTTTTGGTGTCATTGGAAAGCTAAGGAGGTCTACTAATCAGGTCTGAAGCAAAAGAGGGCTGGTACAAAGCAGGTTTAGGAGTACCTACTCAAGCTCTTGGATCATCCATCCATCTTTCCCAACAATGGTATCAGAGCAAATAAGGTAAAATGGGAGACGGTTTTCCTTCATTTATTGATAAATTGAACAGGAATAACTATCAAGCTTGGTCTCTAAGGATGAAGACCTACTTAAAAGGAAGGATTCTCTACGGATACATCTCAGGAGATGAGGAATTGCCCTCATTCAAAGCAAGAGGATTGCCAACCAAGGAAGAACAAGAAAAGCTCAACACATGGTGTGCTAAGGATGCATTGGCAAGGTCTTATTTACTCAACTCCATCTCTCACTTTCTTTTGCCTCATATCAGAAATTGTAAGACATCCCAAGAGACTTGGGAAATGTTGTCATCATATTTTTCCTCCAATACAAGGGCTAGGAAAAATCAATTGTGGATTGAGTTCACAACACTAAGGAAGCAACCTAAACAAGCTGTTTCAGAATTTGTGACCAAGATCAAAGATGTTGCATATCAGTTAGCAAGAATAGGAGAAGAAATTGAAGAAGAACAGATTGTGAGGCAAGTGATCAATGGGATCAAGGCTGATGACAAGTGGGAAAGCTTCACCACTGCAATGGATCTCTACATGGACATGCACACTCCAGATCTTACAACTCTCATGGGTCAACTATTTACACATGAAGCAAAGCTCACCAAGAATGGAGATACATCCAAAGGTAATAACTCTTCTGCCCTATACACTGATAAGAAGTCTAAGGATAAAGGCAAGAGCAAGAAGGTGGAAGATGAAGGCTCTACCTCTCAAGCCAACTATGCAGGGAGAGGTAGATCTTTAAGACGAAGGGGCAGAGGAGGTTAGCAAGGTAGGGGGGACCCTATAACTCATCACCATGCAACATTTGTGGTTTGTCAAATCATACTACAGATGAGTGTTTCAGGAATTACAAAAATCAGAGAGGAAGAGGCTACCAAAGAGGTGGATACTCACAGTCAAGAGGAAGGTTCAACCATCACCAAGGCCACAACAACAATTACAATGGCAACTACCAAGGAGGATTCAAAACCAGAAAGGACTACAACAACTATATAGAGGAGCAGGATGATTCCCTTTTGATCATGAACATGACTTCAAAGTCAGGTACAAATGATGATAATCTATTTTACATTAATTCAGGGTGCTCAAATCATGTGGCTGGTAATGTGGCACTACTCTCTGATCTTGAGGAACCAAAAGGTAAACATCAAGTCCAAATAGGTGGTGATACAAAGCATTCAGTGGTTAAAGTTGGAAATGTTAAGACTTGTGATGGTAATCAGAATTTGTTGAGCAGGCTACTCTATGTACCAACCATTACCAAAAATTTGATGAGTGTTGGTCAGATTGTGGAAAAAGGTTTGCAGGTCAGATTCAATCAATATGGAGCATTTGTGGAGGACCCAAGACATGGATTCAAGAGTATTGCTAAAGGAGAAAAATCAGGTAGACTTTTCACTTTTGAGTTAGAAGACACAAAGAATATTGCAGTATACAGTTATAAGGATCAAACACTTTCAGAGCTTGAGATTTGGCACAAGAGATTAGGGCATATAGGAGAAAGAACCTTGAAGCAAATGTGTAGGGATCAATGTGTGCTTGGGATACCTAATGTATCCAAACAACATATGATTTACAAGTGTGGTGCTTGTCAATTTGGTAAGTCTCACAGGTTACCCTTCTCAAGGAAAGGATATATGCATGAAGACTACCTAGAGCTTGTACACACAGATGTATGGGGACCTAGCAAAGACCCCTGAGTCTCAGGTTCAAGGTACTATGTGTCTTTCATTGATGATTATAGCAAATGGACTGTATTATACTTTATGAAGCACAAGGATGAGGTGTTTAATTGCTTTAAAAAATATCTTGCACTAGTTGAAAATCAGAGAGGAAGGAATTTGAAGAGGCTAAGGTCAGATGGAGGAGGTGAGTACTTCTCCAATGAATTTGAAAACTTCTTGCAGGACAAAGGCATCAAAAGAGAAATAACCACAAGGTATTCTCCTAAACAAAATGGGGTAGCTGAAAGAAGAAATAGGTTAATTGTTGAGACAGCTATATCTATGCTTAATGAGAAGAAGTTACCTAACTATCTATGGGCAGAGAGTGTCTCTACTACCACTTACCTCATAAACAGGTTACCATCCAAATCTCTTGATGGTATGACACCCTATGAAGCATGGCATGGTAAGAGACCATCATTAGACCATTGCAAAATTTTTGGATGTGTAGCATATGTACACATTCCTTCTCAGGTAAGAGGTAAGCTAGATCCAAAGGCTAAAAAATGCATTTTCATTGGATATGATTTAAATAAAAAAGGTTATAGGTTTTATAACCCTACCAATAAGGGATTTATGGTAAGCAGAGATGTGATCTTTGATGAGAATGATTCTTGGTATGAGAATGAATGCAAGAAGGTCAAACTACCCTATGATGTGGAAGAGGAGTTTCCAAAACTTACAAAGGAGGAACCTACACAGAATGAAGACTCAAGTTCAGATGATGAAGATATTATCAACCTTGAAGAGTTCAAGGCATGGAAGTCCAAAGGAAAAATGAAGATGAAGAAGCTTGAAGACATACCTGAATCTTCAACTCAATCAATCAAAAGATCTCAGAGAGAAAGCAAAAAACCTATCAGATATGGGTATGATACATCATTACTAAACATTCAGTTTATCTTGCCAAGGATTTGTCAAATGAAGAACTAGGATCATATGAAGAAGCAATAACCAAATAAGAATGGAAAGAAGCTATGGATGAGGAGATTGAAGCACTCAAGGAGAGTGATACATGGGAGTTAGTACCTAAGAAGGACTCCATGAAGGTAATAGGATCCAGATGGATCTATAAATTTAAAAGAAATTCTGATGGCACAATTAACAGGTACAAAGCCAGATTGGTAGCCAAGGGTTTTCACAAACCCAAGGCATTGACTATGAAGAGACATTTTCTCCTGTGGCCAAGATGCCAACAATCAGAGTGTTGGTAAGTGTGGCTGCATCAAAGAATTGGAACATGTACCAATTGGATGTCAAGAATGTTTTCTTGAATCGATGGATTTCAGAGGAAGTATATATGTCACAACCTCCTGGCTATGAAGATCCTAAGAAGGTAACTTATGTTTGCAAATTAAAGAAGGCTTTATATGGATTGAAGCAGGCACCTAGGGCATGGAATTACTGGCTAACTACATACCTCCAAGACCAAGGATTTGTTATGAGCAAGGCAGATACTTCTCTTTTCATTAAGAGAAGTAATTCAGAGGTAATATATCTTTGTGTTTATGTTGATGACATCATCATTATAGGCAATGATGTCAATGGAATCAGAAGTATCGAAAGCCAGATGATGAAGGAGTTCAAGATAAATGATCTTGGACTATTGAAATATTTTTTGGGGCTTGAATTAATCTACACTAATTCAAGGATATACATTACTCAGAAAAAGTATGTACAGGATATGTTGAAGAAGTTTCACTTGCAGGATGCTAAAGCAGCAAGCACTCCAATGGAGGTAAACCTAAATCTAAGTGCCCATGAAGGTGATGAAGTCCAAGACATAATAGGTTATCAAAGTATGGTGGGTAGCTTGAACTATGCTACCTTAACAAGAATTGATATTGCATATGGAGTTAGTGTGCTAAGTCAATTTATGCACAAGCCAAGGATACCTCACTTAGGGGCTGCCAAGAGTATCTTGAAGTATCTCAAGGGTACACAAAACCATGGTTTGTATTTTCCTTACACTTCAAATATTGATATAAAAGTCTATTCAGATGCAGATTGGGCAGGATGCAAGGATGATAGGAGAAGCACTTCTGGATACATTTCCTTTGCACGTGACAAACCAATTTCATGGTCTGCAAAGAAGCAACCAACTATGGCATTGTCTTCTATAGAGGCAGAGTATAGAGGACTAGCTAATGCCACACAAGAAGCAATTTGGATTAAACTTTTGTATACAAAATTGGGCTTATATACTAGGCCTCCAATAATCTTTGGAGATAATACAAGTTCTCTCCGCCTTGTAGCTAATCCTATCTATCATGCCAGGACAAAACACATAGAAGTTCATTATCATTATGTGAGAGAGAAGTTGCTAAGCAAGGATATTCAGTTGACCTATGTGTCAACCAACATGCAATGTGCAGATTTGATGACTAAAGCTTTGGATGGAACCAAACTTTGCAGGTTCAAATCTATGATTGGATTGCAGGATATACATGAAGAATGAAGATGAAGACTTAAGCCAAATTGTTTGGCTTGAGGGGGAGCTGTTGGTGTAAATCACAAGCCTACACATTTGGCTTGAAAGATATCATGAATATTCTACATACATGAAGAACCATAGGAACATATGCTAGTGGTTAATTACCACTTTATCTCATTGTAAAAGTCAAATTGACTTAGAATCTTTTGTAATCACCTACCAATGTGAGTCGTGGAAAAAGTAGCTCACTTGATTGAAATAATATCTCCAAGCTTTTAGGAGCTTGATTATAGGGAGCCAAAAGTTTGAATTTGAATTCAAACTTTACTCCTTACATATAAAAGTAGACATGAAAAGTTGCGGGTAAGAGAGATCACTCCCGAGCTTCATTCTACTGTTTTTGAGTGTGTGTGAGGACTACACCATAGCCTACACATCTCTACACCATTAGGCAATGTTATTCATGCCAATGGGGATTGTACACAAGTGTTAATTAATAGATACATTTACATCATTCATCTTTGTGTTCTCTGCTAGTCTACTCAAAAGTCTATCAACTTGTCAAGGGCATATCTCGGTCAATACACCACCAAATTCATTGATTCAAAGCTTGTTGGATTCAGCTTGAAGTCTACTACTGCTATCAAAATTTGAAGACATTCCATTCAGTAAATGCAGCGAAATCTGCATCGAGGTGCTCCCTGGTCTATTTCTGCTACAGTCCTAAAAAGTCGGGGGTATAGCTAATCTTGCTAAATTGATTTCTCTTAGCATAGTTTATCTTTTTACATCATTCAACTTGAAAATGGTAGCTTACTAAGCTAATTAAATACCCCTAGAAGGAATTTTATCAATTTCTACTATACTGGTCACACTGAGCAAAACATTCAGCAGGTGTCAAGACATAAATAGAAGGTTTTCTTGAGTTTGTGACTTCCAAAGTTATCTGTTTCGATTCAATCATTGGACCCATCATTTCCAAAGGACATAGGATATTTTTTGGTGTCATTGGAAAGCTAAGGAGGTCTACTAATCAAGTCTGAAGCAAAAGAGGGCTGGTACAAAGCAGGTTTAGCAGTACCTACTCAGTCTCTTGGATCATCCATCCATCTTTCCCAACAAGAAGGTACCCATCCATCCCCCTTAGTGGAAGCTTGGTGCAAGGTGTGCACAAGTGCAGGCTTGGAGAAAGTGGAGGTTTGGTGCAGAGGAGGCCGGCAGAAACAAGTCCCTTGGGTATTTGGTATTTTGTAATTGAGCATTATGTGGGATTTTGCACAGAAGCATTGGATTGTATTGTGCTTCAACATTGTATTTGTCTTATTATAATCAATCGACAGAGGCTTCTAGTGTGTATCTTTCTTCTTGTCTTCCCTTTTCTCCTACAAACACTCAAATTCCTTCTTGTCCAAGAATCCCCCAATAGTTTGAAAGTGAATGCAAGAAAGTAAAGTTGCCTTATGACTTGGAAGAGGAATTTCCAAGCCTCACCAAGGAGGAACCAAACCAGATTGAAGACATCAACTCAGATGATGAGGACATCATCAACCCAGAAGAATTCAAGGCATGGAAATCCAAAGGAAAAGTCGAAATGAAGAAGTTGGAGGATATACCTGAATCATCCAACCAAGCAATCACAAGATCACAAAAGGAAAGCAAGAAGCTAATCAGATATGGGTATGACAATTTCTTAGTTACTAAGCACTCTGTTTATCTTGCAAAAGACTTGTCATTTGAAGAGCCATCATCATAGTCATTATATCTATTGGTCTCTTTGTCATTGTCACTTATAACAATCACTTTCTATTGCTCATATCTCAATCAATTCTCCATCATTTTCAATTTTCTATAGCTTATTGGAATCAGCTCTAAGTCCTCTACATGTTGGCAATTTTTGCAGATATTCCATTTAGTGGATTGTGAGAAAAATGCATCAAACTCATCACTAGTCAATCTCTGCAAAGGTCCTATAAAATTGGGGGTAATGCTTTAATTGCTAAAATGATTGCTCTATGTATAGTAAATCATTTCACGTGGTTCCACTTGGATCATTAGCTCATTAAGCTAATCTATTATCTCCAAAAGGAATGTTTCTAATTCATACTGTACGGGAAGAACTGAGCTTAACAAGTAGTAGGTGTGTGTACCAAAATAGAAGGTTTTTCATGAAGTTTGAATTGGGAAGTAGTCTATTTTGAACCAATATTTCTCATATCATTTCCAAAGTACATAGGCACTTTTTTAGTGTCATTGGAAAGCTAAGAGGGCTTACAACTCAACTTTGAAGGAAAAGAGGGCTGGTATAAAGCATGGATTCACAGTACCAACTCATTTTTTGGAGTGTCCATCCATCTTTCCCAAGAGTCCAACTGAGAGAACCTTATATGTTAAGTGTGTAGATAACATACTTATCATTATTGTTGTGTATGTTGATAACATGCTGCTCACTGGTCCTAATGAGAAGCATATTTTAGAATTTTAAGCTAATTTGCATGCCTCTTTTGAAGTGTCAGATTTGGGGCATTTGCATCATTATTTGGGCATTGAGTATATGAAAGTTGTGGGGGAATACCTTTGTGTCAAAAAAAAATATTGACACATTATTGCAATATTTTGGCCTTGGAGATTATAAACCTATTGCAACTCCTATGGGAGCAAGTTTACAATTGAGTCTTCATGATGCTGGAAATGTATTTGATGTTGTTCTCTATCAATAGGTTGTTGGATTCTTGATTTAGCACGGCTTGATATTCAATTTGTTATCTCACAAATGCACATGTTTATGTATTACCTAGGTGTCAATTACTAACAAAGCAGTTAAGTGCATCTTTCACTACTTGAGTGGTATAGGACTTCTTGAATTTCTTTTATCCCGAAGGGGTGTCACTATCAATATTTACATGCTTTTTTTGAATCTAAATGGGCTAGTTGCTATGACATTCATGTGTCCAATAGTGGTTTTTGCTTCATTCTTGGTAGCTCATGTATATCTTGGTTGAGCAAAAAGGAGCTCATTGTGGCCACTTCTAGTTGTGAGGTTGAGTATGGGGTAGCTTTCACACCGATTGCTATTGGAACATCAAGCTTACACTATGCTTGAGGTGGATCTGATCTACATGAAAGGATATCACGTCGAAAGAATATCCGTTGGAGAGTTGTTTTTCATATGCTCATTTATTATATTTTTTTGAGAGATTTTTGATGGTTCATTTACCGTTATAAAAGCTTTGAGCTTTACACATGTAAAGGTAGAAATATAGAGCTCAAATCCTGTTGGAGACCTCTTACTCTCCAAAGATTTAATCTATATTGATCTAATAACACTTCTATATGAGTTATAGATCAAACTTTACACAAATATTGTTTTCATTTATCAAAAGTTTCACTAGCACTTCTCTGAGTGAAGAAACTCCTTCAGAAAAGTCTGCTTCAGAAATTGACTTTAATACCTACACATATCTCTAGATTTCTTCAAACCAATGATGTATAAATCTTCATACTCCATTTGCGCAATCATATCAACCATTAGTTCACCAAATGATTCATTAAAACTTTAATTTGATCTTTAAGATCAAATACATGTCAAAAACTATCTTCCAGAAATGGCGACTTTGACATGCTCAACTTCTTAAGTTGATTTCTCACAGCACAAATCCCGTTTTGCTAAATGCTTTTAGCCATAGCTTCCTTACCTTCTAACTTATATTTTGAATGCTCACTCATTAAAAACTTTACACTATGCACTGAGATCTAAGCAAAACATTGACCTGGAAAAGTGTGCAACTTTTAGAAGTCTGTCTGCAAATTCTACATACAAATGTTCCTATTGATCATTCTCATAGTAGGAAAGGAATTAGATCATCAAACTTTGAACATAGCTTCATTAGCTTCTAGATTAGATGTGTACAAAAGGATTTTTGATCCACATGATCAGACTGAGAGAACTCAGAGAAAGACCCGTCGCTATTTTTGGAGAAAAGACTCTCTTCACATCTATCTTCCAAAAACTTATATTCTAATGACTCTCATACATATTTCTTTACATCATTGACTTATATACATATAGTTTTAGACTTATCCCACGTCTCTTACATTACTCCTTATCATCCTAAGAATTATCTATACTCAGATTACAAGAATTTCCACCTGTAATGTACATATGTATACATACTTCACTTCTGAAACCTCTTCACTTTCTCAAGTGATTTCTTTCACTTCAATCTGACCATAAACTTTCTTCAAGCTCTTTGTAATCACCAATTTGTGATTGGTTTGTTCGAACAACTCCCCCTCAATCACTAATTGTGATTATTACATTCTTCTTCACTCCTGCCATCTCTTTGAATCTCTGTAGCGTAGGTCCAAACAAGCTTTTTGTCATCATATCTGCAACTTGTTCTTTTGTTGAAGTATACATCACTTCAATCTCTTTATCAAGTACTTTTTCTCTCAAGAAATGATATTGAATTTCTATATGCTTAGTCCTGGCATGAAAAACAGGGTTAGCTGCCAAATAGAAAGAACTCATATTGTCTCCAAAAATAATTGGAGTACTCTGATCAGTTCCAAAACTCTTCAACAAGGTCTTTAACCATATTACTTCTTTTGCAGCCTCTACCATTCCTTTATACTCAGCTTCTGAGGATGACAAAGCAACTGTATGTTGCTTCTTTGAGCACCAAGAAACTAATTTATCTCCAATATAACAGAGATACCCATGAGTAGACCTTCTATCATCTGAATCACCTGCCCAATCTGCATCACTAGACACTTTGATTCTTGTGTCAGAAGTAAACCCATAATACAGACCTTCACTTAGGTTCTTTTGATATATCTGAGTACCCTTTGAGCTGCAATCCAATGAGTCTTCTTTCGACAATGCATGAATTGTGATAACACACCTACTACATATGATAGATCTGGCCTTGTCAATGTAGCATAGATTAAACTACCTACCAAACTCTGATATTTCTTCATGTCATTGAATTCTTCACCTCCATACCTGCTCAACTTATGATTTACCTCCAATGGTGTGGTTGAAGGCTTGCAATCCTCCATGTTGAACTTGACCAGAAGATTCTTCAAGTACCTCTCTTGTGTAACATATAATCCATGTTGAGTATACACAATCTGCATTCCTAAAAAATAAGATAAGTTTCCCGAATCACTTATCTTAAACTCTTTCTCTATTTGTTTCTTAATTTCATTGATTCCTTGAGCATCTGTACCTGTGACAATAATATCATCAACATAAATACACATGTATATGTATCCATTTTCACTTGCCCTCACTAGCAAGCTACTATTTACCTTAGATGCTTGAAATCCACAATCATTCAAGAACTTGACAAGCCTATAATTCCATGCTCTTGGAGCCTGCTTCAACCCATATAAAGCTCTGTTGAGCTTACACACATAATCTGATCCAATTGAATCCATGAAACCTTCTGGTTGCTCCATGTAAACTTCATCTGCAATGTATCCATTCAGAAATACATTCTTCACATCTAATTGTGATAACTTCCATCCTTTACAAGTAGCAATAACAATCAATGATCTAATTGTAGACATCTTAGCAACATGAATAAAGGTTTCATCATAATCTACCCCATACGTTTGGGCATAACCTTTGACCACAAGTCTAGCCTTGTATCTAGACACCTTCCCATCTGCAAACCTTTTTGTTTTATACACCCACTTACATCCAATGACTTTCTGATTCTTTGGTCTTGGCACCAATTCCCAAGTTTCATTTTCAAGTAGAGCATCATACTCTTCTTGCATTGCCTTCTCCCAATTTTGTTTACCTTTACCTTCTTCATATTTGATTGGATCCTCTTCTGTCTTCACAATGTAAGCATAATCTTTTGTTGTTAGAAAGGATGTATCATAACTATACCTTATAGGCTCTTTCCTTTCCCTTGAGGATCTTTTGACCTCTGCACTTCTTGAAGTTTCAGCCACATTTGATTCTGGATCAAACCTTGGCCCATCTTCTACATTATTCTACAATTTACTTTTATAGTCAACATCATCAATATCTTCTTCATACATATTTACTTTTGCCTTCCCTTTCCTTTGTATTTCTATGTCATCTGCATAATCATTTGTTGACCCTGTATACCATGTGCTTTGTTAATCAAATGTTACATCTTTGGTAACAAGAAATTGCTTTGTGGATGGACTCCACAACCTGTAACCCATCTGTCTATCATCATACCCAATAAACACATGCTTCTCTGCTTTGCGTTCTAGCTTATGTCTCAATTGTGAAGGAACATAAGCATATGATAAGCATCCAAATACTTTACAATGATCAAGAGTAAGTTTCTTACCCCACCATGCTTCATAAGGAGTTCTTCCATCCAAAGCTTTACAAGGTAACCTATTCACAAGGTATGTTGCAGTGTTGATAGCTTCTGCCCATAAGAAATTTGGACAATTCTTTTCCTTCATCATTGCTCTTGCAAACTCTACAAGAGTTCTATTTCTTCTTTTTGCAACTCCATTTTGTAGAGGGGAATACCTGCAAGTTACTTCTCTTTTTATACCTGCATTCCACAAGTAATCATCAAACTCTTTAGAAAAATACTCTCCCCCTCTATCTGATCTCAACCTCTTAAGCTTTTGTCCTGTAATCGTTTCTGCATAAGCATGATAATGTTTGAATGTCTTGAAGGCTTCTGATTTATCCTTGATTACATATAAAGTAATCCACCTGGTTGCTTCATCAACAAACAACACATAATATCTGGATCCATTTATGCTATAGTCCCTTGAGGGACCCCACACATCTATATGAACCAATTCAAGCATATTTGAATACTTGTACCCTGATTTATTGTATGAACTTTTGTGTGCTTTACCTAATTGACAAGCTTCACACTTGTACACCATGTGTTGCCCTTCAATTTTTGGCAAACCAAGCACCACCTGATTCTTTGACATTTCCTTTATAGCTCTCTCATTGAAATGACCTAGCCTTTTATGCCATAGGTCGAACTCAGACATCTTTTGACTTCCATAAGTAAATAAAGCATGTCCCACATTACCTTGGACTTTGAGAGTAAACAACCTTCCTTCCTTTTTTCGTGCAATGATATTTCTATATCCCTGATTTGGATCTTGCACATAGACACCATCATTTGTGAATCTGACTTCATATCCTTTCTCCACAATTTGCCCTACACTTATTAGATTTTTAGGAATAGTAGGAACATAAAGTACCTTGCTCAAGAGTGTACTTCCACTCTTTGTCTTCACTGATCCAATGCTCTCCACCTTATGTTTGGTATTGTCACTGGTTTGAATTGTATGTCCATTCACCTTTGCTTCCATATCAGTCATCGATGATATATTGCCACTCAAATGATTGCTACATCCTGAGTCAATATAAAACACCTTTGATCTTCTCCTACTGATTCATGAGTTGCATTCAAGATAAGAGTCATATCATCCTTCTGATCTGATGCATAATTATAATAATTATTGTTGTAGGACTGAGGTTGAAAGATTCTTCCACCTCCTCTAGCATATGATGACCTACCACCTCTTCCTCTGAAGTTGCCTCTTTGGTTTCTGCCTCCTCTACCTCTTTGATTAAAACTCTGATTATTACTTCCACCATTTTGATTGTTATACCAACAATCATTTGCCAAATGATTGGTTCTGCCACAAATCCAAAAAGCTTTAGTATTATCTTTGTTCTTATCACCTCTTCCTTTACCTCTGAAATTCATTTTTCCTTTTGTAAAGTTAGCTTGACTTGAAGTCCCTTCATCATTAGTTGACTGCTTCCCTTTGCCATTCTTTTCTTGTCCTTGGAGTACATGGCTGGACTTGCACTCCTATCATTATCTCCCTTAATATCCTGCTCAAAAGTTAGCATGTGTCCTAGCAATTGATTAAGATCAGGAGTAAAATGATCAAGTGACAATTCTATGGACAATATGAAAGGCTTCCACTTCTCATCTCCTCTCAGACCTATAAGTATTTGCCTTACCAACTTATCCTCTTCAATGTCTTCATCTACTATTCCCAAGCTATCTGCAATATCCTTCATCCTTGCCACATAATCATAAATTGATTGTGAGCTCTTCTTCTTGAAAGTTGTGAACTCTGCCCATAGTGAGGATTTCCTTGACTTGGTTGTGTTTTGGAAATGCTCTTCTAAAGCATTCCAAACATCTGTTGCACTTTCCAATCCTCTAATGTGAGGTAGAAGATAGTCATTTACAGCCATGTAAATGATGCTCCTAGCTTGAGCATCCTTTCTCATCCAATCTGCAAGCTTTCTCCCATCCTTGATCTTCTGTGTCTGCAATTACTATGGTTTATTATAATAGAGTGTACCTTTGATATGAAGCTTTGATCCTTCTTGATCTTTCAAACTCCTTTGTACTTCTGCAGGTTATCTTCAAGAATTTATCCTTATCCACCTTTGATTAGAAAGAACTTCAATATCTGAAGCACTCGAGACTTCCAGTGCCTTTACTTCCCTTGTATTGCACCTTCTGCTCTGATACCACTATTGGAGACCTCTTAATCTCCAAAGATTTAATCTATACTGATCTAATAACACTTCTATATCAGTTATAGATCAAACTTTACACAAATATTGTTTTCATTTATCAAAAGTTTCACTAGCACTTCTCTGAGTGAAGAAACTCCTTCTTCAGAAAAGTCTGCTTCAGAAATTGACTTTAATACCTGCACATATCTCCAGATTTCTTCAAACCAATGATGTATAAACCTTCATACTCCATTTGCGCAATCATATCGACCATTAGTTCACCAAATGATTCATTAAAACTTTAATTTGATCTTTAAGATCAAATACATGTCAAAAACTATCTTCTAGAAATGGCGACTTTGACATGCTCAACTTCTTAAGTTGATTTCTCACAGCACAAATCCTATTTTGCTAAATGCTTTTAGCCATAGCTTCCTTACCTTCTAACTTAGATTTTGAATGCTCACTCATTAAAAACTTTACACTATGCACTGAGATCTAAGCAAAACATTGACCTGGAAAACTACGCGACTTTTAGAAGTTTGTCTGCAGATTCTACATACAAATATTCCTATTGATCATTCTCACAGTAGGAAAGGAATTAGATCATCAAACTTTGAACATAGCTTCATTAGCTTCTACATTAGATGTGTACAAAAGGATTTCTGATCCACATGATCGGACTGAGAGAACTCAGAGAAAGACCCGTCGCTATTTTATGAGAAAAGACTCTCTTCACATCTATCTTCCAAAAACTTATCTTTTAATGACTCTCATACATGTTTCTTTACATCATTGACTTATATACATATATTTTTAGACTTATCCCACATCTATTACATTACTCCTTATCATCCTAAGAATTATCTATACTCAGATTACAAGAATTTCCACCTGTAATGTACATATGTATACATACTTCACTTCTGAAACCTCTTCACTTTCTCAAGTGATTTCTTTCACTTCAATCTGACCATAAACTTTCTTCAAGCTCTTTGTAATCACCAATTTGTGATTGGTTTGCTCCAAGAAATCCCACAAATTAGTGGTGGTTGAAGTTGCATTCAGTCAAGCAATCAACCACCTAAAAGGAGATCAAACTAGATCTTCACTTTTCCTAGATTGTAGGGAAGTGAATTGATTCCCTCCAACAACCATTCCCACCTTCATTTGAATTCAAATTTCACTTTTAGAAGTTGTGGAACACTCCTAGATTCTATATAAAGACTTGAAATCACTTGTACATTACATAGAAGCAATATACATACACTTGTGACCATCATTGTCTTGCTCCTTCAATTCTCTGCATCATCTTCTTGGCCAACAGTAATCTTGTAGAGGCTGCTGCTCTCTCTTGAGAGCTTCAAATTGAGTGTCAAATGGCTCATTGGAAAGGTATACGTGTCTAGTTTATGCCTATAAATTTTCATAGCATTTAGTTCAGTAGATTGGGAGAAAGCTGGGTTTTTCTGTCTCGAGGTCAATCTCTTCGTGTTCCTGAAAAATAGGAAGTACCCATAAGGGGAAAAAATGAACCCTGAATGGGGATTTTAGATTAAGAAGTGATTAGTGATGGACCAATCAGAAGAGGGTGGTGTCCACAATATATGCCCTATAAAATAATAGGCTAAAGGGGGAAGAGGGGACATATTTCTCCCTTATTTAATGAGCTGCCTCTAGAGAGAGAAGGAATCTCGTAACTCAGTTGGGCCCAAAAATTCAAAATTTCTAAAAAGTTAAAAAACTCATCATAACACCTGAAAATGGACCCCCCATTACTTTTTAGGGTCAAAAGTACTCTTTTTGACCTCAAATTTAAAATCCATGCATGTTTTGAGCTCAAAAAAATGGGTTTATTCAGAAATACTCAAAAAAGAGTTATTTCCCTCCTAACCCTCACATTTTCATACCCACGTCCCAAAAAGTCATCTTTTCTCACTACTTTCACTCTATAGCACACCATTGAAGCTCCTGTTTCTACACTCCAACCTACCTGCATCTCCTATCTTGAATTACTGTTGTAGCTTGAAGACCTTTAGCTTCAATGGCAACAGCTAAAGCTTCTAGGCGACCGAAAGATGAAATCCTCACGTTAAGATGTCACAATATCAAAGCCATAGATGGACAATGGCTATCACATGGGTACTCCAAAGGTGCATGGATGTACATGCAACCCTTTAGAGTTGGGCCTCATCGAGTTAGAGATCGTGGAAACTTAGATCTTCATTGGAAAGGAAAGTTACTTGGCTTCAGGAAGCACGCAGACAATGGGATGGTTGCTATTGTACAACACGTTTTTACAATGGAAACTATGAAACTTGAAAACTCTAGTAGAATGAGATATCCTATGAATTGTAAGTATTACTCTACAATATTTTATGTTTTCTTGTGTCGGATATATTTCTGAACTATTTAGGTATGTTTTTGTTTGTTTCAGATATATTTCCTTCTACTTTGGTGGAAGAGCAACCACTTGATAGTCTTACAGGTACTTTCCAGGCATTGCATGCAGATGTTGGTGCACTAGTCTTTCGAAAAATATCTCCTGCTCAACTTTACCATGATAGAGTTTTCTTTTACACACATAGATATGTTGTACCCTCTACAATGAATGGTTTTGGAAGGTTAGAGAGAATTGAAGTACATTCTCTTCTTAGCTTGGAGTGGCCAAAACTTGATATATGGTCCGTATCATCTTTGAAGCAAAATATGGTAATGGATATACATAACTCTTTGAAATTCACAAAAGTTTCTAGGTCTGTAGGTTTTCACTGGTCTTTTCCCATTCATTGTTTTGTATATTTATTCCAAGGATTCTCATTCCAAGAGGCTTCCACCATGTTCATGTGTAAAGATATTACATATGAGCAAGTCGAAAGTCTTCTTGACAACGTACTTCATTATACATCAGATTCTACTATGATCGTTGGATGTGTAAACTTGGCAAATGGATACCATTTCAAAGTTCAGAGGGATCTTTACATTCATTTGAAATAAAGCTTAGATTGCCCAATAATGAAATAGAAACTATTTTTAGTGAATAATCATTGGACCTTGGCTAATCTGAGAGAACACTTGATGATTATGGGGTTTGAAGGACTAACTCAATCGAAATTCAAAATTCAAGGACATAAGGTGAGAAATGTTTTGTGCTTTTGTTAAAGTAATCTTTTCATTATTGTTTATTTTACTTTAATGACTTCAATTTCTTGCAAAATTGATTACAGGTGGGCAGAAGAATGGACTACAAAATGCAAGTCCCTGTAGATTGGAGCAAAGATGAAACAGAACTCTCATTGTCATAGTTCTTTTGCAACCTGATAATGTCACTTCTTGGACCCTAGTCATTGTATCTCATGGTTTTTGCACTTTCAAGAGCCTTGTAAAAAGTAGGACAATCGATTCATGTCATATATTGTATATACCTTCTTCTCTGATCCCCTCTCTCCTACTAAGATATCTAAAAATCCTCTTGATCTAGAATTGGTCTAGAAATACTTTACATCATGGATGAGCATCGCAAATTTTTTGATGCGTTCTTACATTTGCAAGCACTTCAAGTTGTACAATCATTGATACCAATAATTTGTAAATTTTGTAAGATTTGATATTTGTAATGAAAACATGTCTACTCTCACATTTTTGTAGTCTACAACTATGCATTTATAATTTCTCTTGGCCTATGTGTATCACTCCCATAAAAGGATTTTTTCTAATTGTAATCACGCTGGTCACTATGGGCATTTGAAGTTCATTTTCTCTTCCATAGATAGTAAGTTTTTCAGCTAGTCGACCCACGAACCTATCTGTTTTGTATCCACTCATTCTCCTTGATGCTCCAAAGTACATAGCGTGTTTCTTTGCACTTATCGCATGCCTATAAGGTCTATTTGAGTCTCCATAAGCTCAAGGGCTGGTCTTGTGCCGGTTGGTTTGACCAAAGTTTGTCGTTTCAAAACGCACTTTTCTACCTTCTACAAGCTCTCCAAGTTCTTTTAGTGGTATCAGAGCTAGATCAAGATGGGTGATGAATTTTCCTCAATGATCGAGAAGCTTGATCGACACAACTATGTGGCTTGACAAATCAGAATGGAGGCCTATTTGCAAGGTAGAAATCTTTATGGAATTGTAGCAAGTGATGAAGTTATGCCTATTTGAAGATCCAAAGGAGGACCTACACAAGAGGAGACAGATAAACTCACACTTTGGTGCGCAAGGGATGCTCAAGCAAGGTTGTACATACTAAACTCTATCTCTGACTTTTTATTACCACATATTAGAGGATGCAAGATATCTCAAGAAACTTGGGATGCCCTCGAGACTTTCTTTTCTGCTAGTACCAAAGCAAGAAAGAATCATCTTTGGAATGAGTTCAACCAAATGAAGAAGACACCTAAACAAACCATCATCGAGTTTGTTACCAAGGTCAAGGATATTGTGGATCCGTTAGCATCCATTGGAGAGCTGATTGAAGAAGAGGTCATCATGAGGCGAATTCTCAACGGCATTCGAAGTGATAAGCAATGGCAATCCTTCACGACGGTTTATGATCTCATCATGGATGTGCAAACTCGAGACTTCAACATCTTTCTTGGAAAGCTCTTCAATCAAGAATCCAACAATAGCATAAAGGAAGGTAACTCTTATCATGGTAATTCAACTATTGCTCTATATGCAGATAAGAAGGATAAGAAGCAGAAAGGCAAGAAGAAGGAAGAAGATGAAGAAGAGACTTCCCAAGCCAACTTTGCAAGCAAGAGCAAGTGGAAAGGGAAGAAGAAAGGACCAAAGCAAGACAAAGCCAAAGGTCAGAATGTTCAACCTTGTGCCATATGCGATAAGACCAACCACACCACTCAAAATTGTTGGTTCAATGGAAAGACCCAGAAAGGAAGTGGAAGAGGTGGATATGGCAACAATAGAGGCAGAGGTGGACACAACTTCAACAATAACAAAAGAAGCTATAATAGAAGGGGTCTAAGCCATAAAGAAGGTAAAGAAGATGATCATTTGTTCTACATAGATTCAGGATGTTTGAATCATGTTGCAGGCAACATTGCTCTTCTATCTGACTTGGAAAGTCCAAAGCATAGACATGAAGTGCAAATAGGGGATGACACAAAGCACAATGTGGAGAAGATTGGTAATGTCAAAGCTTCCAATGGCAGGACAAACATTTTGAGTAAGGTTCTTTATGTACCCACTATCACTAAAAACCTAATGAGTGTAGGCCAAATAGTTGAAAAAGGCTTGCAAGTTAGGTTCACCCAACATGGAGCTTTTGTGGAAGATCCATGTCAAGGCTTCAAAAAGATAGCCCGAGGTGAGAAGCATGGTAGGCTCTTTACTTTTGAGGTAGGAGAAACCAGGAACATAGCTCTATTCAACTTTGGGTCTCAAACCCTAAGTGATCTTGAAGTGAGGCATAAGAGACTTGCTCATGTGAATGAAAGAACCTTGAAGGATATATGCAGGGATCAAAGTGTTCTAGGACTGCCGAACATATCAAAGCAACACATGATCAACACGTGTGAGTCAGATTTGGAAGGCACAAAGACAATCATTCAACCACAAAGGCTACACCCACAACAACTTATTGGATTTAGTACATACAGATGTATGGGGACCAAGTCCAAAACCTTCATTGGCAGGATCAAGGTATTATGTCTCATTTATTGATGACCATAGTAGATGGATTGTTCTATACTTTATAAAGAGTAAGAATGAAGTGTTTGATTGCTTCAAGAAGTATCTTGCACATGTGGAGAATCATACAGGTAGATCACTAAAGAAGCTAAGATCTAATGGAGGAATCGTAGAGAGGCGACACAAGACATTGGTTGGATCAGCCCAAACTATGCTTGAAGAAAATAAGTTGCCACATTATCTATGGGTAGAAGCTATTTCAACTGCTGTGTACCTTGTCAATAGACTACCATCCAAATTACTTCAAGGTATGACTCCTTATGAAGCATGGCATGGAAGAAAACCTAGTCTTGGACATTGCAAGGTTTTTGGTTGTTTAGCTTATGTTCATGTACCATCACAAATAAGAGGTAAGCTAGATGAAAGGGCAACAAAGGTAGTGTTTATTGGATATGATTCAACTCAGATGGGTTACAGGTTTTTCAATCCTTCAACCAAGCAATTCACTACAAGTAGAGATGTTGTGTTTGAAGAACACAGATCTTGGTATGATGAAGACAAACAAAAGGTAACACTACCATATGATCTTGATTATGACTCTCATCAATTAGGAAGCAAGCATGATACACAGGTCTAGGATCCAAGAAGTGATATAGACAATGACCAAGATGAAAGAGAAAGAGATTACAAGCTATGGAAGTCAAGAGGCAAAGCAAAGATGCAAGAGGTTGGAGAAAGCTCCAAACAAGCACCTAGAAGATCAACAAGAGAGAAGAAACAACCAGAAAGGTATGGATATGATTCCACATTTGTTACGAAGCATTCAATCTACTTGGCAAAAGACTCTATTACAGAGGAACCCTCAACCTATGAAGAGGCAAAGGGAAACCCTAATTGGGAAAAGGCCATGAAAGAAGAGATAGATGCATTGAAGGAAATGGGCACTTGGGATTTGGTTCCAATATCGCCAAATCAAAAGGTAATTGGTTGCAGATGGGTATATAAAGTTAAAAGAAATTCAAATGGATCAGTTTGCAGGTACAAGGCAAGATTAGTTGCCAAAGGATGCTCACAAAATCATGGTATAGACTATGAGGAAACATTCTCACCAGTTGCAAAGATGACTACAATCAGGACATTGATAAGTGTAGCTGCTACAAGGAATTGGAGACTCCTCCAACTTGATGTGAAAAATGCATTCTTAAATAGTTGGATAAGTAAAGAGGTATACATGTCACAACCACCATGTTGTTGTAGTATGCCCTTGGGAGCCAAGACCCACACCACCTTGCATGGAAGCAAGAAGGAAGGCCCAAGAAAGACTCTCCTTTCATCCACCCCATCCTCCATCATGTTCAAGCCATTGGCCATCAGCTCGCAGCTATGCCACATGCTTGAAAATATGGAGCAATGGGAGTCAAGGATCCTAGTCACATATGTAAAATACAAGACAATTGCAACACTCTACTTACACACAAAGGAAATGCTAGCATGCACACACACCTCACTCTCACACTCTCCAAGACTAAATACATATATGCACAAAGCCTTAAGAGAAAGGAGAGTTCTTCCATTGAAAGGATTTTACATGAGAGCACGACCAAAAGCCCCCCTTTTACAAGAAATAAGCCTCTATTTATAGGCTAGACACATTCCCCCATGTGCTCCTTTTGACTAGTCAAAAAGGAGCACATGCCTAACTAACATATCTCAAAAAGATCTTGGAAAATATTCTTTCTAACAACCATATCTTCCAAGAATACGTGCGTGGGGATTTTTCTACATTTCTACAAAAGGGATGGGTATTTTTACATGCTTCCAAAAGCCTTACTTTAGGAGAAATATTAAAAAGTGTCTAAGAGGGAGTTTTCATGTGAAACTCTAAGTAGATACAAAAAGAGGGTTCCTATGCACAAATAAGATGTGTGCATACTCAATACTCAACACCCTCCTCTCCCTAGACTTTGTCGTCCTCGACAAAGCTAAGAAAGAAGAAGCATACATTGCAGTACTATCCAGGTTTGGGTCTTCAAGTCTTCGAATCTGCAGCACTTCAAGTCTTCAAATTTGCAAGTCTTCAGTCTTCAGGTCTTTAGTGTTTGAGCGACACAATCCCCCTAAGGGGCAGTCAGCCCAACCATGTACACAGCCACCTGTGTTGCCAAATATGCAGCAATTCTTCTGAGCAATTGTTTAGAGGACCTGAAAACTGCAAGTCCAAAGACACAATGTGCATACACAACCATTGCAAACAGGACAGAGCAAGAAAGGGCACATCACACTTAGGATAGCAGTCCTGGCATCAAAGATGTACCAAGCTTCCCACAAGATGGCTGGGGAAGTGAACCTAGTCCCTAAAATAGGGCAGTCACATTCAAGACAGCAAGTTCCCTGATCATCCCCTTTTTTTCTATTTCATGAAAACCATGCTTGTTCTTTGTAGCTCAAGTCTAATATCTAACAACACATCCTGAGTAAGAGTTAGGTTTACAGGGCACCACCAGCTTTGGCATCCAACAAGCTTCCTCAACCCCAGCCATATGAGTAGACAAGATCAAACCAGAGTGGAGGACCCACTCTGAGAATCTGAGAGACAACAATCTGTATGCTGCAAAGCAATATCATTTAATGTAGATCTTTGTCTCCAAGAGAGGACAAGGGCAATGGACACAATCCCCACTTGGGATAGCCAATATCTGCTGAATATTCATATATAAACAATAAACCAAGGAGCTTGAACCATTTAATAGACACAGGCACGTCAACACATTAAGCTTAGTTTTCTGGATCCAAGCAACTTGGTGAGGAGCAGCTTGCAACATATTGACCAGAAGACTATCAGTAGTCATTAAAGCCCAGGAGCCGCCTCATGAAGATGCCTCATGATGAGTTGTACAGGAACCAAACCCAACATTAGCTACAGATGTGATCAGAGCATAAGCACAGACAATGTAGAATTGATCACCATAGTAGACTGAGATACCCCAGCTTTCATATGCATCCATAACTGATGGCACAAGTACCTTTGTTACATTAATCACTAGGTGCATCATAAACAGGAACATAACGATAAGTGAGTCATGGCATATTGTCCATATCCAAGGACAATTTACTTCCCCCATGCTCATAAGTATTCGAAGAATAGGCTTTATAGCATTCAAGGGAGCAGAAGAAGATCAAGTCTGAGTAATCTCGGCATCAACTTTATCTCAGGTAGCATGTCACTTTGCATAGCATTCCATCAGCTAGCACAAAAGATAGATATGCTCCATTTTGATAAAAGTTCAGCAACCGCCTCTAGAACCTAGTGTGATTTACGACAATAGCTATGTCGATTGTGAGTTTTAGTTATCTCCGAGGTATCCTTGCTGGGAAAGGACTTATTGTCTTCAGCCATAAAAATAACCTTGTAATTAGCCTCCAATAAGGATCCTCCAGATGCAGCATTCATAGCAGCCTTGATGTCTTCATATGAAGCCTCCTTCGCCAATCTTCCTCTTAGCCACATCTGCACAGCTAAAACTGATTTTTGGAATAGCACCTCAGCCATCTCTCCCATCCTTGCTAGATGGTACATCCACCAAGCATGCCCACATGCCAATAGTCCTTGAAGAGTCCCTACTTCTTCATGCATCACCTGCACAAGAGGTGCAAAGCAGTTTGTAGTGCAAGTTGTACAATCATATGCACCTGGTTTGTATGCCTTCTCATAACATTTATTTCCACATTTTTGCCACATGCCATGTACAAGGCATTAATGAAAGTGGCCTTCAGGGCAGCTTATTCTTCAATAAAAAGTAGTCCATGCACGTGTATCATAGCTCAAAGCCTGGCTTCCTGGGGTGTAGTCATATAGCATTAATTGTAAGAGGATGATTAAGTATCGCAGTAGCTTCGAAAATGAAGGGGTTGGGATCTTCACAAACTCCGCATATCAGGGGGCATCAATATGCTTAAATATAGGGGGTACTCCGAGTGATTTGAAGCTCCCAACTTGTCTTGCCCAAGACATGGAGAGGAAAGAAGTTTGTAGGGAACCCGATGAGGGGAGTTCCAAGCTCGTATGTGGAGATAGAATCACTAGGAACGACACAGCCCTGCTCGAATGGCACCTTGTGGAGGATTCTTCAAAGTGGACTCGGTGGGACACCAGTTAGAATGGCCAGAGAAGTTGGGCACAGGAGGAGTACAAACTTAGCGAGCAGATGATGAAAGGGGAGACTTTTAGTTGTGCCACAGTATCCCCAAAACTCATTTTCCCCAAATTCATCTGCCTAAAGCCTCCAACCTCTGAGACTCCACAACTGTTCTCCTCCTGGGAGGTCGTTGCTGTGGGATCATGTGCAAGAGGGGTATCCCAACACATTGAGACATGGGGTGGCTTCATAAGGGAGGAGAGTCACTGATTTGGGTGCGCATCAGCGAGGCCTGGAGAATTCCGAAAAGAGTTGGGACATGGGCACGAACTTGCTTTGAGCTCTGAGAAGCACAATAGTGCCTGCACGCAAGGCCACTGATAGTCACCTTGAAGGTCTCTGCACGCGAAGTTAGAGGGAGAAGTACTCAATAGATTTTCAATGTGGCCACATAGTAGTCGTGGAGGGAAGCCAAAAAGAGAGACGCCAAGCTCTTGTGCAGTCAGGAATTAGAGGACCGCAGCATTTCCACTACCATGGGGCGGGAATCACCGGATCATATTGCTCATGCTTCGGCAGTTGGATGGCCACGAACAGGATCGTTGGCCCGCCATCAACGCAGAGGGGAGCTCCGAATGAGCTTTCCCCAGAGAATGGGCTCAAACCATAGGAGAGGGGCAAAATGTGTTGTGGCCTATCCTTTCCACCTACCTCGCACGATATAAGGTGGAGTTTAATGCGGTTCATGTAGGGTTTCATCGTTCAAGCATTCACGCGAACAAGACTTCATTTTTTTCTCTTTTTTTTAAGTGTTCTTGAAGTTGAAGAGAGAGAAGGGAGCAGATAGGTACTACCCCTCTCCCTTTTCCAGGCTATCACTGAAATCAAGAAATGGAGGAGAGATGGATGGTGATGCCTCAGTGAGTGTGTGGGAGTGTGTGTGTATGTGAGAAAGAAAGAGAGAAGGGGGTTAGGGGATGTTTTTGTGAAACATTCAAATTGAACTAAAACTACCCTACCATAACAAGAACATAGGGAGCTAGTGGCCTAATGGAAGGGTGAAAGTGCCATGCCAACACACATATCCTATGTGAATAAGCAGAAACATTGCAAATCAATACCTTACCACATGCTCTTGAGCACTCCAAGTGATGAAAGGCCGTTCATCCCCGGCAACGGCGCCAAATTTGTTGTTGTAGTATGCCCTTGGGAGCCAAGACCCACACCACCTTGCATGGAAGCAAGAAGGAAGGCCCAAGAAAGACTCTCCTTTCATCCACCCCATCCTCCATCATGTTCAAGCCATTGGCCATCAGCCCGCAGCTATGCCACATGCTTGAAAATATGGAGCAATGGGAGTCCAGGATCCTAGTCACATATGTAAAATACAAGACAATTGCAACACTCTACTTACACACAAAGGAAATGCTAGCATGCACACACACCTCACTCTCACACTCTCCAAGACTAAATACATATATGCACAAAGCCTTAAGAGAAAGGAGAGTTCTTCCATTGAAAGGATTTTACATGAGAGCACGACCAAAAGCCCCCCTTTTACAAGAAATAAGCCTCTATTTATAGGCTAGACACATTCCCCCATGTGCTCCTTTTGACTAGTCAAAAAGGAGCACATGCCTAACTAACATATCTCAAAAAGATCTTGGAAAATATTCTTTCTAACAACCATATCTTCCAAGAATACGTGCGTGGGGATTTTTCTACATTTCTACAAAAGAGATGGGTATTTTTACATGCTTCCAAAAGCCTTACTTTAGGAGAAATATTAAAAAGTGTCTAAGAGGGAGTTTTCATGTGAAACTCTAAGTAAATACAAAAAGAGGGTTCCTATGCACAAATAAGATGTGTGCATACTCAATACTCAACACACCAGGTTTTGAAAACCCTAATCATCCATCTTATGTTTGCAGACTTAAGAAAGCATTGTATGGATTGACACAAGCTCCAAGAGCTTGGAATTACAGGTTGGTTACATATCGTCAAGATCAAGGGTTCAAAGCTAGTAGCTTAGATCCTTCTATATTCATCAAAAGGGATCACAATGAGGTTATCTATCTATGTGTATATGTAGATGATATTATTATGACTGGTGATGATCTAAATGGCATTCAAAGGATGAAGAGACACATGCAAGAGGGGTTCAAAATCAGTGACCTAGGTGAGCTCACATATTTCCTAGCTATGCAGGTGATATATACAGATGAAGGAATGTATTTGACTCAAAGAAGATACATTCAGGATCTTCTTCTCAAGTTCAAAATGGAGAACACTAAACCTACAGGTACGCCTTTGGAGATGAATCATAAACTAAGTGTCTATGAAGGTAAGAAAATTGAAGACATTAAAGAGTATCAAAGCTTGGTAGGTAGCTTGATATATGCTACTCATACAAGGGCAGACATCTCATATAGTGTGGGAGTGCTTAGTCAGTTCATGCACTCACTGAGAGGACCACACATGGATGCAGCTAAGAGAGTACTTAAGTATCTTAAAGGTACAATCAACGAAGGTATATTCTATCCTTACTCTTCAGATTTGGATATCAAAATCTACTCAGATGCAGTTGGGCAGGAGCTAAGGATGATAGACAAAGTACATCCGGTTACTTAGCATTTGCAGGCTCGAAGCTACTGTCATGGAGTTCCAAGAAGCAACCAACAATTGCTTTATCCTCAACTGAAGCAGAGTACAGAGGCTTGACCATAGCGACTCAAGAGGCAATATGGTTAAAAGAATTGTATACAGATTTGGGACTTGTGAGCTCCAAACCTCAGATATTTGGAGATAATGTAAGCTCCATGCATCTAGCGGCAAATCCTATTTTCCATGCGAGAACCAAGCACATAGAAGTCCATTACCACTTCATCAGGGAGAAGCTCATGGCAAAAGATATTGACATTTCTTTTGTTCCTACTAAAAAGCAAGTAGCAGATATGATGATGAAGGCACTTGATGGAATAAAGCTTTGTAGATTCAAAGCTATGGCAGGTATTCAACCTATCAGAGAATGAAGACTCAAGCATACTTTAGCTTGAGGGGGAGCTGTTGGAACATCAAGCTTACACTATGCTTGAGGTGGATTTGATCTACATGAAAGGCTATCACGTCGAAAGACTATCCGTTGAAGAGTTGTTTTTCATATGCTCATTTATTGTATTTTTTTGAGAGATTTTTGATGGTTCATTTACCGTTGTAAAAGCTTTCAACTTTACACATGTAAAGGTAAAAATATAGAGCTCAAATCCCACAAACTTGTGGTGGTTGAAGTTGCATTCAATCAAGCAATCAATCACCTAAAAGTAGATCAAACTAGATCTTCACTTTTCCTAGATTGTAGGGAAGTGAATTGATTCCCTCCAACAACCATTCCCACCTTCATTTGAATTCAAATTTCACTTGTAGAAGTCTTGGAACACTCCTAGAGGCTATATAAATACTTGAAATCACTTGTACATTACATGGAAGTAACATACATACACTTGTGACCATCATTGTCTTGCTCTTTCAATTCTCTGCATCATCTTCTTCACCAATAGTAATCTTGCAGAGGCTCCTGCTCTCTCTCCAGAGCTCTAAATTGCGTGTAAGATGGCTCATTGGAAAGCTATAAGTGTTGAGTTTATGCCTCTAAATTTTCATAGCATTTAATTCAGTACATTGGGAGAAATCTGGGTTTTTCTATCTCGGGTTCAATCTCTACGTGTTCCTGAAAAATAGGAAGTACCACTGGTGAATGTTGCATTCATTCATATAGCATATTTTGCTTATTCCTTATTATTTTGTGCATTCCATACACTCAACCCTATGTGTACCACTCCCATAAACGTATTTTTTCTAATTGTAATCACGCTGGTCACTATGGGCATTTGAAGTCCATTGTCTCTTCCATAGATAATAAGTTTTTTGAGCTAGTCGACCCGTGAACCTATCTGTTTTGTATCGACTCATTCTCCTTGATGCTCCAAAGTACATAGTGTGTTTTTTTGCACTTATCGCATGCCTATAAGGTCTATTTGAGTCTCCATAAGCTCAAGGGCTGGTCTTGTGCCGGTTGGTTTGACCAAACTTCGTCCCTTCAAAACGCACTTTTCTACCTTCTACAAGCTTCTCCAAGTTCTTTCAATTGTTGACTGTGTGTGGCTCAGATGCCTTTTGGCAGATTTGGGTGTTTGTTAGTCTTCTGCCACGACCATATTCAGTGACACTTAGAGTGCATTGACAATTGTGAGAATCCCTATGTTCCATGTTCACACAAAGCACATTGAGGTGCACTATCATTATGTTAGGGAGAGGTTCTCTACTAGAAAGATCAGTTTGGGATATGTGTGCACATGTGATAACATTGCAGGGCTTTTCACAAAAGCTCAACCTCGAGTAAAATTTGAAGCTTTCCTCAAAGCTTTGGGCTTACTTCCTTTTGTGGATTGATCTCTTTCCACGTACCTTGGCACTTCCTTATGCATGAGCTCACACTTCTTGTTCAATGCATCACTCTCGGGGGGATTTGTTCATTTATTTTGATAGTGATGTGTGTGAACACACTTAGGATTTTTGGGGTAGTTTTTTACCTCTTAAGGAGGTTTTTTTGCCTATAACCCTAATATGTTACTTATCTTTGTGCATTCCCCCGGTAATACATTGTGTTGTGCTCCAAGCTTCTTCTTCTTCTTTGTGCTTTTCGTGTGCTTCTGCAAACCTCAGACTCCAATATTGGTTTCATAATCAATCATAAGAAGAATAGGCCCAAAGTTTCAATACACCCCATCCTGCTCTTTCCCTTGGCTATAAGGAGATCAGAGATGGGTATACTTTTAGAGTTCTTGATATCCTGTGGTGTGTACCTAAGTAAAGAAGACTTAAGGACTTGTGCCAAAGAGACTAAACCTCATTTGCCACACAAGTGCGTATAGTGGGAAATTGACACACGCTTATTTTTCAATCCGATCAAACGACTTAACCAAGTGTATGAGGACATGTGCACACATGATGGAAAATGAAGTGGTTCAGCTTATATGCATGAGAAAAGACTAATCCACCTCTCTAACTCACTGAAATACTGAAAGTCTCTGTCATGATACCACTTACAGAAGTTTTCACTAAATCGAGGATTTCTCTCAGCTCCAAACTCCGAATATGGCGAATAGCGGGTTTCTTTCGAAGCTCTCGACGAGACGCTTCTATTGGAGGGGTCTCACTCAATTTTGACAACCGTGCTTCAAGTTATGACCAAAATAGTGAATGGCAGGAAACACCCACACTCACTCCACAACTCCTACAAGCTCATGCACACACTATAGTAGCTCAAAAACTGTGGGGAGGGGACAACAGTCCTATACACACATTCCAAGCTTTACACACACATAGAAGATCAAAGAGAAGATGGAAATCTGCAAGAAAGAAGCAAATTCAAAAATCTGGATCTCTCCTTCTTCACAATGGCAAAAAGTCCTTACAAAGAGTCACAAAGTGACTTATATACATGTGCCCTAAAACTGGTCCTTTCACACAAGAGACCGACACTTTATTAACTAAAAGATGAATTTCCTACTACTTTACAAGGAATATGTTACAATGAGTTGGGGATATGCATCTAGAGGACTCTTCTAGTGCAGTTACATTGCTTGAGGGAATTTCGTAAGACTTTGAAGAAGAAAAATGTTCCCAATAATTTGAAAATTTTGGGGCTCCTCTTTTGTGCCTCCTTACTCTGCAACACTCTCCCCCTCTTTGTCTCTGTCGTCCCTTGACAGGCTTTTGCTTCTCATATCTAGCTCATCTAAGAGTTCTCAATACATGCACCCAGTGGTCGAAGCGGCAACGAGGACTGTCAGAGAATTTGTTATTTTATCCGCTGTATGTTCTTTGCTTCTGTTTTCCCCTTGGTATTCCGTACATCACAATTCTGGGTTGTTGTATTCAGTTGGGCTATAATGCACGCCAGTAGTGACTAAGAATGTGCTGTTCTTAGTCAATCTCTTCAACTTTTCAGCCTCTACCTCTTTCTAACTTTTGGTCTTCTGATATTTCTTTGTCTTCACATATCTATGTCCTAGTTCTGATTGTTCTTTATTTCCATTCCTCAGGACCTGGATGTTTCGCGTTGTTGCCTGATGTGTGCCCCTGCGAGGCTTTGGGCAGAGGGTGGTTCTTCTTCTTTGTTATCTTCATTCTTTATTGAACAATTTTGGTCTTTGATTTTCTTCTTCTTCTCTTGTTGCTCGATTCCCCTTCCACACGTCCTCCTCCTGAACTCTATCATCCTCGACAGGCTTTCTGTGGCGACGTGAGTATGTTTGAATGGCGGTTTGCTCTCTTTGATCAAGCAGGTTGGCGTGACATATCATAAACTCTTTCCACTGTGTTGACTTCACTCCATCCTCTGGTGCTTGTCGGTGATCCGCAAAAAAGTTGGTTTCATAAGCCACTAGTTTTGCATTAAGGTTCAAAGTCATCTTTACAAAAAATTCTGAATCTATTTCGAAGAAGCCAGTGAAAAATGCTTCTTCAAATGTCTGCATGTATGTGGTCGGTAAAAACATAAGTCTTGAATAGTATACCATAAGGTGTTGGAGTTTATTGATCTCCAAAGTACAACTAGAAGTAGGTGAAACCCAACAGGACCTAGTTGACTTTTTCACAAACTTGTATGCATATACCAGTTTTCTTGCAGAGAAAACTGCTCTTTACTCACTTAGAATTTTCCAGAACTGTTTCACACACATAAACTAGACTCTAAGAGCTTTCCAACAAGCTATAGAACACCTCAAATGGATAAATACACAATGAGTTATGACCTCTGCAATATGCAGCTTTAATGGAGACCTTGAAACAGAGATGAACCCGAGGACACACATCACTTGCAGAGACTACTGCTCTTATCTCACAACTCCAATGAATCTTAAACTTTTCAGAAAACATGTAGACTTTGAGAGCTTTCTAAAAAGCCAAAGAACACATGATTTGGATACATACACAAGGAGATATGACCTCTGCAAGTTTGAGGTTTAATGGAGACCTTCAACAGGGGGTAAAACTAGAGAACACACACTACTTGTAGAGAGTATTGCTCTCAGCTCACACATCCAATAATTATGAAAATTTAGAGCAAGAAATTAGACACTTTGAGCTTTCAAATGAGCTATCCAACATGTAATTTGGATATATAATGAGGGAGATACAAGCTCTGCAATCTCTGCATAAAAAACTACAGAAGCATAGAGATACACATATGCCTCTCTTGGAGTTCCCACAAGATCACGACTTTTCTCCTCTTTTTATAGCATGGGAAAATAATCTAAAACCTTCCTAATACATCTTAATTCGTGGTAGAAACTTAGGTGGAGGTATTACATGACTCAAATGCTCAAATAAGCAAAGTATTGATGGACTTTGAGAACTAGCCACATTGACATTCCACTAGGACACCACTGCAGCTCCCTTGTGACTCACTAATTTGACTCACCCTGTTCTAGAACTCACGTGGTATTTTTGCTATCTTTTATGAATAATATGAGCCTTCTTGAAGTATTTTAAGACTTCCCAAAGGTATTTACATAATTTGAAACTTGTACCCTACATAAAACAAATGTTCGCAACATTCTCCCCCTCAAGTTTCAAAGGGTATTTCCTTCATGCCAAAAATATAGTTGAATCTTTGAAGCTTTGGTCCATCCAAGGATTTGGTGAAGATATCTGCAACTTGATCCTTTGTTCCCACAAAAGAAACTTGTACTTCATTGTTTATGGCCTTCTCTCAAACATAATGATAGTGAACCTCTATATGCTTTGTTCTAGCATGAAAGATAGGATTTGAGGTCATATAAATGTTGCTCAAGTTATCCCCATATATCTGTGGTACATCAACCTGCACATTCAAGTCATGAAACAACTTTTTAAACCACATAACCTCAGTAGTAGCCAATGCTAAACCTCTATACTCAGCCTCTGTAGAAGATAAAGCAATAGTAGGCTGTTTCTTTGAACTCCATGTTAATGTCTTGTTTCCTGCTATTACCACATATCCACTTGTGGATCTTCTGTCATCTTTGCTTCTAGCCCAATCTGCATCACTAAAGACTTTAAGGGTTAGATCAGCATCATGACTATAAAATAATCCTTCGTTCATGGTACCTTTCAAATACCTAAGCACTCTTTTCGCTGCATGCATATGAGGTACTCTAGGTTCATACATAAACTGTGACAATACTCCCACTGCATAGCATATATCAGATCTAGTTTTTGTTGCATAAATCAAAGATCCTACCATGGATCTATATGCATTCGTATCATGCAACTCATCACCTTCCTTTGCACTCAACTTTACATTACATTCCATTGGAGTAGAAACAAATTTACATTCCTGCATACCAAACCTTTTCAGCATATCATAGATATATTTTCTTTGTATCATTTGTTGGAGTTAGACGTCTGCGGAAGCACGCGAACAGCACAAGGAAGAAGAAGAAGCTTGGAGCACAACACACAAGACTGAATGTATTACTAGAGAATGTACAAAAGATAAGTAGCCCATTACGGCAATAGGCGTATATACAAGCCGGGGGAAAAAACCTCCTAAAGAGGGAAAAAAGTGCCCCGGCGGTCCTAGAGTGTTCACACACATCACTACCTAAATATATCAACAAATCCCCCCTGGGAGTGATGCGGTGAACAAGGAGCTGGCACTCATGTATAAAGAAGTGCCGAGCTATGTTGAAATCACTCCACAAAAGAAAGTAAGCCCAAAGCTTTGCGGAAAGCTTCAAACTTCTCCCTAGGCAGAGCCTTCGTGAAAAGGTCTGCAATGTTCTCCTGCGTGGGCACATATGCCAAGCTGATCTCCCCAGAAGAGAACCTCTCCCTGACATAGTGATAATGCACCTCAATGTGCTTAGTGCGAGCATGGAACACAGGGTTCCTCGCAACTGCCAATGCGCTCTGACTATCAGTGAAGATGGTGGTGGCAGAAGACTGGCCAACACCCAAATCAGCCATAAGGCGTCTGAGCCACACACACTCAACAGTCGTTGTAAAAGCTGCCCTATACTCAGCCTCACAACTGGAAGTGGCCACAGTAGGCTGCTTCTTGCTCAACCAAGATATACATGAGCTACCAAGCATGAAGCAAAAACCACTGGTGGACACACGAGTGTCATAGCAACCAGCCCAATTTGAGTCAGAAAAAGCATGCAAATTTGGCGGTAGTGATCCCACCTTTTCATGCCCTTTCTGCACAAAGCCACGACGCTGAAAAACATACACTTCTTCATGCAAGTCACCATTTAGAAATGCTGTTTTAATGTCCAACTGATGTACATTCCAACCATGATGGGCTGCAAGTGCACAAATGCTCCGAACAGTAGTCATACGGCATGTAGGTGCAAAGGTCTCATCAAAATCAATGCCTCTTTCCTGTGCATAACCCTTTGCAACAAGCCTAGCCTTATATCTGTCAACTGTACCATCAGGTTTACGCTTCAGCTTGTATACCCACTTAGTGCCAATGGCCTTCTTGCCAGGAGGCAAGTCACATAAAGACCATGTACCATTCTTCATTATAGCATCATATTTAGATTGCATAGCAGCCATCCAATTTTCTGAATTTTGTGCTTCATCAAAAGAAACAGGCTCATTCTCATCATAGAGACTAGATGCAGCCATAGCATAGCAATTTGATGCAAAGGAGGTACTATGAGAGCATGAACGAGTACGATATGACAAAGGTGCATCTAATTTGCTGTCATGCAAAGTCTGCACCAACCATTTTGGCATAGTTTTTGCCTGCTCAATATCAACTCTCTCATCAACAAGTGCATCATGTAAATCTGCATCAGAAATGGAATGATCTGCATCATCATATGAAACTTGCAAAGGCTGAGAAGTTGCCTCATTAGGACCAGCACTAGCCTCTCCACCTGTAAAAAGAGGCATCAAAGTATCATACATGTCTTTGGAGCTAACAGATGTCTCCTTAGTACATGAAAGCAATGGCTGAATAGCATCTTCCACAAAGACAACATCACGGCTAACCAGAATGCGTTTAGTCTGTGGATGATACAGACGATAGCCTTTACTTTCAGAACTGTACCCAACAAAAATACATTTTACTGCCTTATCATCCAATTTTCTGCGATGTTGTTCAGGCACTAATGCATATGCCAAACAACCAAAAACACGCAGATGAGCAACAGATGGCTTGGGGTCATGCCAGGCTTAATATGGAGTGATAGACTGCAACGCTTTAGTGGGATACCTGTTCAGTACATATGCTGCACACATGACAGCCTCAAGCCAGAAACTATGTGGTAAAGCCTGACTTTTGACCATGCACCTTGCCATCTCCATGAGTGACCTGTTCTTTCGTTTAGCAACTCCATTTTGTTGAGGTGTATACGGCACTATACACTGGTGTTTTATCCCATGTTCAGCCAGAAATGCATTAAAATTTGAAGACATATATTCCCCCCCTGGATTAGAACGGAGGGTGCCCATTTTACATGCTCACAGATTTTCAGCCAAAACCAAAAAGTGTTTGAAGCACATGAACACTTCGGACTTTTCTTTGAGTGGATATACCCATGCATGCCTGGAAAAATCATCAATGAAAGTCACGAAGTAAAGGTAATCTCCAAAAGAGGGTGTCTGCATAGGACCACAAACATCACTATGTAAAAGCTGCAATTTCTGTGTAGCCCGAACTGAACCATCTTTTGGAAAGGAAGAACGCTGCATTTTGCCCAAAATACAGCCTTCACAAACATGTTTTCCAGGTGCCTCAAGTTTGGGCAAAGAGGACACCATTTCAGATTTCTGCAGGCGTAGCAAACTAGCAAAATTCAGATGACCAAAGCGTGCATGCCAAAGCTTTGCATCTGACATAGCCTGAGAATCATGAACTGCACATGCCGAATCATTCACAGATCTTTCATAGTCTATGAGCTTATACAGCCCACGACATAAACTGCCAGAAGCAATAATCACATCGCCATTTGAGAGATCATGGACTGTACACCTGTCATCAACGAATTTCATAACCAAGCCAATCTTGGCTAATGCAGAAACTGATAACAGGTTCTTTTTGATCCCTCGCATAAATAAAGCATCTCACAAAGTGAAAGAACTACCATCAACAATAGTCAGAATGATCTTACCAACTCCCATAACAGGATAAGAGGAGTTATTGGCCCATGTGACAGTATTCTCTGTAGGGGCAGGCTCGAGTGAAGAGAAGAAACTGTGCTGCGAGGTAATATGTTTCCTCGCCCCACTATCAAAGTACCAAACATATGAGTCTACTGCAGACATGCACTGATCATGAGAAGATGGGTCAAAACTGCAGACAGTAGTAAACGCCCATTCTTCTTCCTGCACAAGATTTGCAGACTCTCTTTTTGGTGTAGAGGCCTCTACAATAACCATTCCAGCCTCTTTCTTCTTTGCGTCTTTAGCAGCCAGTTTTGGACAGTTCTTTATAATATGATCATTTCCTTTAGAGTACTTGCAGAACAATTTCTGCTTTTATGATTTCTTCTCATCTTTATCCTGGTTCTTCGATTGTGCAGCATTTGCAAATTTCTGCTTACTAGTAGAAGAGCTCCATTTTCCTTTGCCCTTCTGACTAGCCAGGAAAGCTTGATCTGCAACACGCATAATGGACCTGTTCTGCCTGGACAGATCTTCTTGCAACAGACCAGAGACTAATTCCTCAAATGACAAGGCATTCGGATTGCCTTTCATCATCAACTGAAGAGTAGAGGCAAAACTCTAATATGAATCGGGAAGACCATTCAGAACGGTCTGCACAAGTGAGCTATCTAGTATAACCTCATCAGCACAAATCAATTGTTCCTTGAGGTCTTTGATCTTTGTAAGAAAATTGTCCATAGAATCACCTTCATTCATGTGCTCACTCTCCAACTGTTTTCGGAGGTAAGCAACACAAGCCTCATTCCTAGCCTGGTACAAAGTGGTAAGTGTATCCCAAGCATCCTTTGCTATTCTACAAGAGCGAATGTGAGGAATAATGGCATGTTTGACAGACAAAGCTATCAATGCATGTGCCTGGGCATCTTTGCCATCCCAACGAATCTGCTCTGCAGTAGGTGCAACAAAAACAGCAACACGAACAGGAATCTGTGGAATATCCTCTTCGACACCATCTTCATCAGCTCCAACACCTGTATTTGCAGTACCTGTCGTTACAGGTGTAACAGGACGTCTTTCAACACCCTGCACAATGTTCCACAATCCTTTTGCAACCAGTACATGTCGCATCATATAAGCCCATAATGGGTAGTTGGTACCATCCAACTTATCCTCAACAGCCAACATACAGAATACATCACTGCTTTCAACCATGGCCGGTGACTAAAATACCTTGATGCAGAAAATTGACTGTATCTCAAAAAGTTGAACGGAACTACCCAGACGAGTTCTGCTAGACCTGTAGCAGACTTTGAGACACTTAAATTGGCGAACAAAAACTGGTATATACCTTTGGCACAAAAGGACAAAATAGCCTGCACAAGCACTGCGATAGTGTGTTTGGAGGCCGAAACGAGCTCAGATCGTGATTTCGACACCACAAAGCGAAGCCGTTTTGATCTCGGAAACACTCTAAGTATGCTCACCAAATTTCATGCGATTCTGAGAGTGCAAACGGAGGAGTGTCGAAGGCACCCTAGAAGAAGCGACGACCTGCTCTGATACCAACTGTTGGAGTTAGACGTCTGCGGAAGCACGCGAACAACACAAGGAAGAAGAAGAAGAAGCTTGGAGCACAACACACAAGACTGAATGTATTACTAGAGAATGTACAAAAGATAAGTAGCCCATTAGGGCAATAGGCGTATATACAAGCCGGGGGAAAAAAACCTCCTAAAGAGGGAAAAAAGTGCCCCGGCGGTCCTTGAGTGTTCACACATATCACTACCTAAATATATCAACATCAACCACATACCTTCATCGCTATACACTATTTCAATCCCAAGAAAGTATCTAAGCAAACCAAGATCTGAAATTTTAAATTCGTTTCCCAAATTACCTTTGATCTCTTCAATTGCTTTTGCATCATTCCCTGTAATCAACAAGTCATCCACATAAATGCATACATAGACACACATCTCATCTACATGTTTTACATAAAGTGAAGGATCAACATGGCTCGTTGTGTATCCTTGCAGCATAAGATACTTTACCAACCTTGCATTCCATGCCCTTGGTGCATGTTTAAGACCATACAATGCCTTCTTTAACCTGCATACATGATTAGGACATTTTGCATCCACATAACCATCTGGTTGTGACATTTACACTTCTTCATTTAACTCACCATTAAGAAAGGAATTCTTTATATTGAGTTGATATATATTCCACCTTTTACTTGCAGCTAAAGCCAACAAAGTTCTCACTGTTGCCATGTTTGCTACTGGACTAAATGTTTCCTCATATTTCAAACCTTGAGTTTGATTATAGCCTTTTGCTACAAGTCTAGCCTTATATCTTGACACACTACCATCACTATTTCTTTTAATCTTAAAAACCCACTTGCAACCAATTACCTTTTGCTTTGGTGTCTTTGGAACTAAATTCCAAGTCTTGTTATCCTGTAGTGCTTCCATTTCTTCGCTCATTGCTTTCTCCCACTTTTCATCTCCTTTTGCCTCATCATAACATGTGGGTTCATTTTCCTGCTCAACTTTTGTCATAAAAGCATAATGAGTATTCATGAAAGATTCATATGTATACCTTTGAGGTTGCTTACTCACTCTTGAAGTTCTTCTTACCTCTAATGTAGATGCTCTTCCTTTCTTATTAGGAACCTTTGATGATTCTCCATACTCACATACATCACTAATTTCCTCTCCTTCATCATTCACTTCAACAAGTTTGAGTTTACCTTTACTTTTAACACTTGGAGGTGACTCTTGCCTTAATCGTCCATTGAAAGGTGATCCTCTTTCTTCATCCAAACCACTACTTTCATCATTTAAACTTCCTGATGGTTGAACTATGCATTCATCTCCTTCAACCACACCTTCTTCATTTTCATCCATGACCTACAAACAATTCTTATCTGCATACCATGAAAGTGATTCATCAAAATTTACATCTCTTTACACAACAACCTTATTGGTATGAGGATTATAACATCTATATCCTCTTTGAATATCTGCATAACCAATAAATATATATTTTTCTGATTTTGCATCAAGTTTAGATCTCACCTCACTAGGTACATGTACATAACATACACAACCAAATACTTTCAAATGACTTACACTTGGTTTCCTTCCATGCCATACCTCATATGGTGTCAAATGATGAACTCCAGTAGTAGGTACTCTATTCATAATGTACACACTTGTGCTCACAGCTTCAGCCCAAAAAGAATTAGGCAAACACATATCATTTAACATGCTTCTAGATGCTTCTGCTATGATTCTGTTTCTTCTTTCCGCGACTCCATTTTGTTGTGAAGTATACCTGCATGTAACTTCTCTTTTGATACCTTCATCATACAAAAGATCAGTAAAAGCTTGAGAGAAATACTCTCCCCCTCCATCGGATCTTAGCTTTTTAACATATCTTCCTGTTTGCTTCTCGACAAACGATTTAAAATTTTTGAAACAATCAAAGACTTCACTCTTATGTTTAATGAAATACACAAATATCATTCTACTATGATCATCAATGAATGATACATAGTACTTATTACCAGACAAGGATGCCTCTTTAGTAGGACCCCATACGTCCGTGTGTATAAGATCTAGCAATCCACTGCTTACATAGCTTGAATGCTTGAAAGGTTGTCTACTCTGCTTACCCATTTGACATGCTTCACAAAGATGCACCATATGTTGCTTAGTAAGATCAGGTAATCCTTCAACAATCCTCTTCTTTGATAGCTCCTTTAACCTGTGTACATTCATGTGTCCAATCCTTTTGTGCCATGAATCAAGCTCTGCTATTCGATGCATACCATAAGAGAAATAGTTTGTATGATTTGGGTTTACCTTGAATGTAAACAATCTACCTTGTTTTTGACCTCTAGCAATTAACCTCCTTTGCTTTGGATCCTCAATGAAGCAACCTGCATGATTAAATCTTATTTGCAAAACTTTTTCTACCATTTGAACAACTGACATCAAATAATTAGTAATCGTTGGCACATAAAGTACATCCTTCAAGCAATTTGTCTTGCTCTTATCTTGCATAACAACATCTCCAACCTGCATAATCTTATGTGTTGTATCATCTCCTGTTTCAACATGACCTTTACATGAAGGATTATGCATATTAGAAAACCATGAAGCATCATGTGACATATGGTTAGAGCAACCACTATCTACATACCATACATCACTAATGCAATTCATCTTAGTTTCTACATTCATCATAAGAAGAGAATCATAATCATCACTTTTACCTTCAACTGCATTATTTCCTTGTTGTTTACCTCTTCTTGAATAGCCTCCTCTTCGATTACCACCTTGATTATTTTCATTTTGATAGCAATCTTTGGCATAGTGTCCATACCTTCCACATATATAGCAATTGTTCTTATCTTCACTACTTTGTCTTTGATTGTAGTTGTAGTAGCCTCTCATACCTCTAGCACTTGATCTTCCTCTTCCTCTTGTGTTGAAGAAGCCACTTGAAGTCCCTTGATCATCGCTCCTTCTTCCTCGACCTCTATTTGAACCTCTTCTTCCTCTCTTTCCACCTCTTGATGATCCTACGTAAAGAGCTTGTCCTTGAGATCCTTTTTGATTTGAAGTAGAACCATCTAGATTCATCTCCTCTGTGACCATAAGAGCAACAAGTTGATCAAAGTCTGGTAATTCTCCTCTAACATAAACTGAAGTAATGAATGGTTTCCATCTCTCATCATCCTTGAGTCCGTTGAGAGTATGTGCAACCAAGTCGTCATCCTCCACATGAGCTTGAATTGATCCTAGTTGATCTGCAATCTCTTTAACCTTCAACAAGTAATCATTGACCGATGTCCTTGTATCTTTCTTTATGTTATTCAACTCAGTTTTTAGTTGAACCTTCCTTGCTCTTGTACCTGTAGCATACAACCTTTCCAATGCAAGCCAAACATCTCTACTTGTGTTTAGATCTTGTATGTGTCCTACCATTGAATCTTGAATATTTTGTGATAAAATGAATATAACCCTTTTTTCTCTCTCATTCCAAAGTCTAAACTCCCTCAATTGTTGCTGATTTGGATCCTCTGGTAATGTGGGTTTGATATCTATGCCATCAATCAAACCATACAAGCCTCTACCTTGCAAGTATGTTGTGATTCTAAACTTCCATGCTTGATAATTGGTCTTATCAAGCTTCTCTATTTGTGCATGTTGGTCTCCCATAATACAAATGCTAAGCTTCCTCCTTTAAGCCTTCTTTCCAATGTGTGTGATGAGAAGAAATATAATATTTACCTTGTAAATGAGGTATGTGCACCTTTCTTTGCTTGGATGTTGCTTGAGATGCCTCCTTGCGATCTTCTTCTCCCTTTGTGTAGTGTCGATGATGAACCGCTACTCCAATAGCTTCAAATTCTTCATCAAGGTATTATAATCTTCTCCAAGCTTCAATTCCTTGCTCTGATACCAATGTTGGAGTTTATTGATCTCCAAAGTACAGCTAGAAGTAGGTGAAACCCAACAGGACCTAGTTGACTTTTTCACAAACTTGTATGCACAGACTAGTTCTCTTGTAGAGAAAACTGCTCTTTACTCACTTAGAATTTTCCAAAACTATTTCCCACACATAAACTAGACTCTATGAGCTTTCCAACAAGCTATAGAACACCTCAAATGGATAAATACACAATGCGCTATGACCTCTGCAATATGCAGCTTTAATGGAGACTTTGAAACAGAGATGAACCCGAGGACATACTTCACTTGCAGAGACTACTGCTCTTAATTCACAACTCCAATGAATCTTAAACTTTTCAGAATACATGTAGACTTTGAGAGCTTTCTAACAAGCTAAAGAACACATGCTTTGGATACATACACAAGGAGATATGACTTCTGCAAGTTTGCAGTTTAATGGAGACCTTCAGCAGGGGGTAAAACCAGAGAACACACACTACTTGCAGAGAGTACTGCTCTCAGCTCACAAATCGAATGATTATGAAAATTTACAGGAAGAAATTAGACAATAAGAGCTTTGAAATGAGCTATCAAATATGTAATTTGAATATATAACGAGGGAGATATAAGCTCTACCATCTCTACATAAAAAACTACAGCAGCATAGAGATACACATATGCCTCTCTTGGAGTTCCCACAAGATCACGACTTTTCTCCTCTTTTTATAGCATGGGAAACTAATCTAAAACCTTCCTAATACATCTAAATTCATGGCAGACACTTGGTTGGAGGTATTACATGACTCAAGTGCTCAAATAAACAAAGTATTGATGGACTTTGAGAACTATCCACATCGACCTTCCACTAGGACACCACTGCAGCTCCCTTGTGACTCACTAATTAGACTCACCATGTTCTAGAACTCACGTGGTATTTTTGCTATCTTTTATGAATAATATGAGCCTTCTTGAAGTATTTGAAGACTTCCCAAAGGTATTTACATAATTTGAAACTTGTACCCTACATAAAACAAATGTTCGCAACATAAGGGTTAAGCGGCTCGGAATGGTGGGCGCTTCAGAGCCTTGTGTAATGCCGATGAAGTTCAAACATGTATATTTGGCGTGTTGAAAAACCTTGATTATTGTCAGGAACATGCTAAAAATTGTATTGGTCATTTTGACGGCTAAATCCGGAATAGTCGCATATCTTGCAATCCAAAATTTCATGGTTTTCACCATGTACTCTTTCGTTGGTAGGTAATTATGCGGTGGACTGGGTAGGAGCGGATCATTCAACCATTGATTATTAATGCTACCCTGGCACTATCCTTCCCAAAATTGCAACCAGGAGCGTCTACGGGGTACTAGACAAAAAGATTGGTTTACCTGAAGCACATATGGTGATGCTTCCCACTGTACCCACAGTGTAGGGTTCTTTTCCAAAAGCTTCCGCCTCCAAATAGGATCAATGTTCTTGAATTCCTGTTGAGTGTAATTGAAAGTATCATTGTTGAACTGGAGGTTGTTGTCAGGCTCTTTATTTGTTGTCGTCCGTATATATTGTCGCGTTTGCTCTTTTAGGAGACCGTATGGTACATTAAAAGGCTTCAAAATTTGTTCCAAGTTTTTTGTCTAAATTTGAGCTTCCTTCATTATCTTAATGATTTGATCTTCAAATTTTGCGGTAAGCTGGGACACCAATACTGCCCTCTCATGTCAGCTCAGTTCTGCAATATCCCGATTATTACGTTCAATTTGGATCTTTGGGTCCTCCCTTATCGGCGAATGATATGAGGGGGGAGAGAGAGGACGTACCTCAATCTCCTCAGCAGCCGCTGTGGATTGTGGAACTACTGGTGTCCCCTCAATTGCCTTCTTCTCTAGCTGCTCTTGCAGCTCCTTAATCATTTCATCTTTTTGCTTGATTTCTTCATTGGCCTTAGCAATTGTGTCCTTGTTTTTGAGAATTTCTTGAGCTACCACATCAAGGTGGTCAGTGTCTTCTTTACATTGCATTAAATATGGATTCTCTACTTTTTCCACTTCGTTGTTAAGGCTGATGTATCATCCATGTATCTCTTTTCCCATTCTGCAATGACTGCCTCCTCCTGCTTGAGCTGATCTTCATACTTAGCCATCTTTTCCTCTAGTTCCTTGATGTCTTTTTCTGGCCTTTCTTGAATATCTATGGGCTGATCACTTAGAAGAGTTGTCATGAGCTCCTTATTTTGGTTCCTTAGGTTTTCTGCTTCCTCCATATATACCTTTATTTGTGATTCTAATATCTTGCTTCTTGTGTTCGTACGCGTCTTCTCGGCCTCGCTAGCCTCATATTTCTTTTGTAGTTCTTGTAGTTGTTCCTTTGATTGTGCATTTTCTGTCTCTAAAGTTTTGCACTGCTTCTTGGCTTCTTGGCTTCTTGAACTTCATTTTCTTTATGTACTACTTGCTCTCTTGCTAGCTTTAGTTTGGCTGAAAGGTTCTTACCGATTTCATGTAGTTCATGCTTTTCCTGCATTGCTTTGTCATAGTCTTCATCAGCCTCAACCATTAACTATTGGGTATCCATTGCGGTTCTGATCATGTCTTGCACTACAGGCTTGAGCTGAGCGATGTCGACATTGAACCATGTTCGTGGTATGCTTGGAGCTTCTCCGGTTTGTACATCTTTTCCTTGCTCTACATGGATGGTTTCATTGTGGGGTTGTCTAATTTGTAATTGTATTTTTGGCTCTGTTCTTTCCTCGTCCAGATCAATGATTTTTGTGGCACTCCCTTGAAATGTGACATCCATTGGGGAGGGTTCTGCCACAACCCTTATCAGTGTGAAGGGTTCTGAGTCTTCGATTGTATCTTCTTTAGGTTCTTCCTTTGGATTCTTGATTGACTCCTCTCTTGTAAGCATTGTCTCCTTGATTTGAATCTTGGAAGTCTCATTGATTCTGATTACATGTGTTCCTTCTTGGTTTGTTTCTTTGCCTGTTTTTCTTGATCGAGGTGGACGGTGTTGTCATTCACCTTCATGCTCTCTTCTGCTTCATTGTAGTTGACTGCATTACATTCCTCCCATTTTCCATCATCCTTGGATTCACTTTGAATATCCACATTTAATAAGGATGTTTCAGGTTCTTCTTGGGCCTCCAAGGATGAACTTGAATTGTCTAACCCTAATTCTCTATATCGATGTACTTTAGTGAGCTTCTTTTTTACATCCATATCTTGGTGGGCCTACTGGTAATGGTGCCCTTGCACTGGTAGATTAACTTGCCCTTCTGTGTATTGGTGTGTATCCTCCAGGGCTTTAGTTAAGTCTTCTTCTGTAATAGGTCTTTGCTCGTCAATCTTGGTCTATGGAAGTACGTGAGCCCTTTTCTTGGTTGGAATTTCTTCTTTTACTTGCTTTACTTCCTGTAATCTCTTTGTTCCTCTCATTTTCAGTTGCGAGCTAGTTTCTGCCTCCTCAACAATCTTGACTCCTCTTTTCTTTTTGGGGATTGTGGTGATTTTTGCATATTTGGCCATAGCGGTTGATGATGGCATTTTTGGAGGTGCTCTCGAATTCCTAAAGCATGATAGATCAAAATGGTCAAAGCTACACTGCCGTTCAAGAACTTCTTATTGTTCCATTGCTTCTTCACCTCAAATAGTCGTTCCTGTATGTATGGAGTCAGATTGATTTGATTTCCAATCTGCTTGATGGCATGCGATAGCAGTTGGACAATGATCTTCTGAGGGGCGGTGTATCGATGCATGTTTGGGAAGCAGAAGACTTGCTGATGAATGAGCCTGACTTCTTCTTCTATGTCGACTCTGTTGATGTCGGTGAATGTTCTGGTCTTTGCCCCTTGACTCTCTTCTTTCAATATTGTGTTGCCATCTTTTCCCCACCCAAAAGCTTCCTTAATCAAGTCATGTGTAAATTGAATGACTACCCATTCACTGACTCCATCCATGACTTTGGCCTCTGGCACCAATGGGTCATGTAGTGCTGGCTGTAATGTATTCATGACTTGTGTGCATCGTTGGAAGTCGGGCTTGTAGATCGGCAGTTCGAAGTATTTGTGTAGACTCGCTTTCTTCATGATGTCAATAGTAGACGGGATCTCATGCACCACTTTAAAATCTTGGGACATTATCGGGAATTGATGATCCGTGTCCATTATTTTGATGTTCACCAGGAAGAGATACTCCCCAGCCGGTTGATCTTCTCTAAACCAATGTCCCTTTGCTTTAGTCACGCTTTGGAGAGGAAATTCCAAGACTTCCTCCTGAATCATTGCTTCAGAATCTTCAAAAGCCATCTGCACTTGTAATGAAAAGTGCATTAGCTTCAATAGAAAATATAGCCATTGTGCTGTGCATTGTTTATGACATGTCATCGTTTTCTCACTCTGTTTCCCTTGATTCTATAAGTGAGATCTCTTACCACATCTTTTTATTTATTTTTTGAAAGAAAACAAGGATTAGTATAGCTGAAGCATTTATTTATTTACATGGTATGTCGATTCCTATGGGAATCGAAGCTATGACCTATTCCCCATTGGAGAATGTGCACCACTAATTTTATTATGTTCATCAAGTGCCAAATGCTTGGCCTTGTAATGTGGCCCTATTATGCATACTTTAGGTGCATTTGATACTTCATGAGTGCAATTGGAATCTTCGTTGGTTTGGTGGTCCATTCCTTGCAGTTGCTTTGGTTTCCAAATCCATTTCGTGATCGCATTGATCGGCCTTGTCAACTCTCTGGTCCTTCAAACTTCATGTATTTCTTCTAATGTCCTAGTGATTAGAGATTTTTCTCTTCATGTTGCTATAACAAGTCTGTCTTGGCTTGATTTCCCGAATGTCTCGATGTAATGTGTCCTTCTGTTTGCTTATCCTCTTGATTGGTTGCTTGTCTAACCTTCTTGGGAATCCATATCTGTTGTCTTGCTTTTTGAACTTCAATCAAAGGCTTAGGGAGCCATACTTGTAAGAGTCTTTTTGGTTCGGATTTCGATGAAGCTGACTTTTTTTCCTCCTTTTTCTCCTCATGAGTTGGTGTTGCGATTTCTGGTTTCTGCACGATCCTTGCGTACCCATTTGAATTTGACATTTTCTAGATGCGAGTATTTGATGGTTCTTTTCCCAATTGGTGATCCTTCTGTCGTGTGAGAAACTCTCAGATTGTTGGTTTCCTTAGCATCTGGCTGTTCACCAATTGAATAGGATGAATTCACTTCTTCCTTGGACACATAAGGGTTTGAACTTTATGCTTCTTCTAGACTTGCTTCTGAGGTATTGGGGCTAGAATCATGTTCTAAGTGCTCTTCCTTGGGTTCTTCTGCACTCTTGATGGCTTCTGGTTTCGGTGAGGGCTTCTCCCCTAATAGACTAAAAATTTCCTTGTGTCCTATCTTGGCTGAAATATAGCCTTGCGCTAGGTGGATACTTACTTCATTCTCAATGATCCAATTGTGTCCTAGAATCAAGTCTTCTATTAAGTCTTCATCCTTGCACACTAAGACTCGTTGTTCCATGGAAGAATTTCCTAGGTGGAGGGATACTATCGTTGCTCCAATGCATTCTATGATTTGACCTCCAATTCCTATCATATGAGCTTTCGTGGGAGTCATAATCGTGTGAAGATCTCGTATGACCGTATTTCATATGCAACTAAGTCCTGCTCCTGAGTCTATCAAGGCATCTATCAATTTGTACTCTCTCTTGCCAATCCCTAGGTTTAAATAAGGTTGTCACATGTAGGCATTCGTCGTGTTAGGCTTATGGACTTGGTAATAAGCCATAGGGATAGGCTCTTCTCTTTGGAGATACCGTTCATCTCTTTGCCTAATCCACTCTTTCCATTTCTTAATACGTTATAGGGCTTCTTGTTGTGCCTCCTCTCTAATCCGTTCTTCCTCTTTCTTCCTATTCTGCGCACCTACGAGACGTGCTAACATCTGATCCGTCAATGGCTCCATGAACCGTTTCACTCTACATCCACTTATGTACTTAGGAAGAATGTCTCCATCCAGAGTGACTAGATTAACTGCTCCACTAGTAGAGATCCTATTAATGATTAGAGGTCCATATCTACGCTTTTGTAACTTCTTAGCATATTGTTTCAAGGTGTAGATTAGGACTAGGTCTCCTTCCTTTAGTCCTTTGTCTTTTATGTGAGCATCCTAATATGCCTTTTGTCTTCTCTTGGCTGCATATATTCCTACAAGAGCCTGCAACCTAGTTTCATGGAGCTTCTCGATTTGGTCTAGTTGTTGGGATAATTCATGTCCGATCCATTTGTGCTGTTGTGCTACTCTCAAGGTGGGTATCAAAAACTCAATTGGTAAAATTGCATGTTGCCCGTATACTAGATTGAAGGGGGTAGTTCTAATGGCAGTCTTGTAAGCGAATCGGAAGTCCCAAATTGCATGATGTAATTGTTTGTCCCAGTCAGACCTCCCATTATTGACAATCTTTGCCAATGCCATGCATAATACCTTATGGAACTTTCAGCTTGACCATTGGCTTGGGGATGGCATGGGGCTGGATTTTTATGGATCACTAAAAACTCATTCATTAGAGACTCTATCACTTCATTAATGAAGTGCGTTCCTCGGTCACTCACAATCTCTATTGGTAAACCGAAATGAGTGAATACATACTCAAAAAGAAACTTAGCCGTGGTTTGAGCATCGTTCTTTCTAGTAGCCTTTGCCTCTACCCATATTGTCAGATAATCGGTGGCTACTATGATATATTCGGCATGTGACCCTTTGGCCGGTGGGTTAATGGGTCCTATGAAATCAATACCCCATTTAGAAAATGCTCTAGCACAAACCATAGGTCTCAATGGCATGTCATCTCTCCGAATCGGGTATTTAGCCCTTTGGCATGTCTTGCAGCTTTGTACATATGTCTCTGCATCCATATGTAAAGTTGGCCACCACAAGCCCGCAAAGAGGATCATTTTTACGGTTCTCTTGGCTGAAAAATGACCTCTTGCAGCACCTGCATGTGCCATCTCTAATACGGGTAAATATTCTCCTTCATGCACACATAGCCGTAATTGGCTGTCTTTTCCTCTCTAAAACAAGTTTCTTCCCATGAGTACATAATCCTTGCTCATCTCTTCTAGGGATCGTTTTCTTGCCAAACTAACTCCTTCCTCGTGCTCTCTTGTCTTTAGGAATTTGACCAATCTTTTGCTTCAATTGGGTGCTATCATTGAGAAAGGTACGGATGTATGATCCTCGGGGATCGTCTCCTAGCATTCTGCACAGTTACTCACATAGTCGTGCACATCCTTAGGCATGTTAGGCCAGTACACTCCTAATCGCTTTAACTCCCTAATAGTTCCATGAGTTCCTTTGTGTATCCTCCATTTATTCACATGTGCTTATTCAATAAGCTTCAATTGTTCGTCCTCCTCAACACATCTCATCAATACACCATTGGGTTTCTTATAGTACACACTTCTCGCAATAATGTGCAAATTCCTTGATTGGAGAATTTCCTTTTTACTCTCTTTATTGATTGAGTATTGTGGGCCATGAGTAAGTATAGGAATTAGTTTCTCTGCCCACTTTGGACACACTTCCAGATTAAACAAATAAGTGTCCAACAGATCGTCGGGTACTCCACTTGGTGGTTCTTTGTGTGTTAACCTAGAAAGATGATCTGCTCTTACATAAGTGTTTCCCTTTTTCACTATCACTTCAAAGTCAAAATCCATCAATAGTAGGAACCATCTTACCAGTCTTCCTGTGTTACAATGCTTATTGACTAGGTACAATAAAGCCTGATGGTTTATGAAGAACTTGAATTTGTTGGCTAAGAGATAGTGTCTGAATTTCTTCACTACATAGACCATTCTTAACCCTTGTCACTCTGTATTTGTATAGTTCCTCTCAGCTTGATTCAATTGTCTACTTGCATAGGCAATTGGGTGATCTAACTTTCCTTCATCTGCTGGTTGGGCTAAGATACATCCTATTGCGTAGTTAGAAGCGTCTACATGGATATGAAAAGGCTTGTTCCAATTAGGTGTTTTCAGAATTGGAGTTGTGCTAAGCCGCTTTTTTAACTCATTGAATGCCTTCTCACACTCCTCTGTCCAGGTGAAATGAGTTAAGAGTCCATACAAGGGTTTGGCGATTATGGCATACATGTGGATGAATCGACGGTAGTATCCACAATGTCTCATAAATGCTTGCACCTCTTTCACATTCTTAGGTCTAGGAAGCTCTAAAATGACCTTAATCTTGTCTTCATCCGTGGAGATTCCATTTCTAGAGACTATGTGTCCTAGGATCTTCCCTTGTCTTACCATGAAGACACACTTCTTTGGATTCAAGAAGACTCTATATTGCCTGCATTTATTAAATATCTTTCGCAATTCAAGAATGTGGTCTTGTCTTTGATTTGAATATGTACATAGGTCATCTACATACACTTCCATGCTCTTTTCAGGAATTCCTTGAAAACATGACACATCAGTCATTGGAAAGTAGCAGGTGCATTAGTGAGTCCAAAAGGCATCACTTGGAAAGCATAGACTCCCCATTCAGTCACGAATGCGGTCTTATCTTGATCCTTGGTAGCAATAGCTACTTGATTGTACCCTGAGAATCCATCTAAGAAGCGATAGACTTCTTTTCCTGCGACTCTTTCCAATAGATGGTCCGTAATGGGTAATGGGTAGCTATCACATATGGTGGCTACATTGACCTTTTTCAAGTTAATGCACACTCTCAGTTTTTCGTTCTTCTTAGGCACAACTACTAATGGCGATACCCACTTGGTGTGTTCTATTTCATATATGAATCTTGTCGCTAGTAGCTTGTCTATTTCTTCCTTAATTTTAGCAGCATAGACCTCATTGTATGTATAAGGGCATTGTTTCGATGGTTTTGCATCTGCCGTCATTGGTATTCTATGAGAGCAAATCGAGGGTTCCACACCCTTGAGATCTTTATATGTCCATGCAAATACATCTCGATATTCCCAGATCAATTGTATTAGTTCTTCTTCTTCCTAAATTGACACATCTTTACCTATGTATGTACATCTTTCTTCTCCATCTTCCACTGTTACTATGATTTTTTTTGTTTGTTCTTTGTTGTCGTACGCTTCTCCTTCTTGAGCCTCTTGTTTAGGCATTTGAATGGCTACCTTTCTCTCTTCTACTTCATATCTTTGAAAATGCTCTGGAACCTCAAATAGATTAGGATTTGGTCCAATTTTACTCATTCGTTCCTCTTGCTCTTGGGGGGCGGCTTCTATTGACAAGATCTTTGTTGGCTCTTGCTTCTCTTTGGTTCGAATGGTGTCTAGATAGCTCTCTTTTGAATCGACTTCTGGTTCCATCTCTATACTCTCATATTCCTCTTTCCACTCGTTTTCCAAGATTTCTCCTGCTTCCACTTCTTGAAGAACAATCATGTACAAGTTTACATCATAGCCTTCTTCATCTATACACTCATTCATAGTTAGGACTTCCTCATTCACACACATCTAAGGTTGCTAAGATTTCCATCCATCCATGCGGTTCAAAGGTTTCATCAGGAAAGATTTGAGGCATATACTGTGGGTCCTCTACAGGTCTGTAATTAGGATGTCCTATTGGCCACAATTGTCTTTTATTATCCTCTTTCTTGGCCTCTTTATACATCCATAACTGAGCATCCTTGTGCATCCATGATTGATTGCTTGATCCACCAGTATGAATTGATAAGTCATCTTCCTCCTTGTGTATGGGATTCCATTGTAGTGGGGGGACATCTCGATATGCAAACGTATGTAAATTTATCTTGGTGGTATTTCCTTGATGTTGTAGGTACAATGAATCTCTTCCCCAGTCTTGCACTATCCCCATTTGTCTCATGAAGGGTCGACCTAATATCATTTCGTAATTGTTAGCCTTTTCAAACTTACAGATGGCTAATGTGTGTTCGAATTCAACTCCACAGGTGGTTAATTTGATCCTTTCTAATATTCCTAAGGGTTTCTCTACATGACCGTCTGCTAATTGGAGCTTGATGTGTGTGGGTCATAAAGCAGGCTTTCCCCATTTCTCCCAAATCTCCTTGGTGGCAATTCCTACTCCAACTCCTGTGTCTAGTATTGCCTTGTTCATGTACCCATTGTAAGTGATAGGTAGACACGTATTACCTTCGTCTCCTTCACTGAATTCTCCCACCTTATCTACTAGGATTTGTATCTTAGATGAGTTTTCTTTTCCCTTGTTTTCCTTTTCATCCTTCTCTTGCCTCTAATTCTAGTTGACATGCTATTTGCTTCCATAATTGCAGTTTAACCTGAAGTAATTCTTCCATAGTTAGTTTGCATTGTACTTTCATCTTCTTAAGCTCCATTAGATTGTGTGAATTCTTTTTTGAGTTTCCTTTTCCTTTTACATGCACTGTGGGTGCTCGGATTATCATGGATTCCTTTTCGTATTCTCCCATGTAATTTGGTAAGGTTGAAATGCTCTGCGCTTTTTCTCTATTTCGGTCTAATCTTGATACTTCCTCATATACTTCTTCCATGTTGGGATTTGGTTGATAAACTTCCACCTCTAATTCCTCAAAGGGAGGCTTAGTCTCTCCATTCTTCTTCCATTGTTCTTCTCCGATTCTATTCCATAACTCCTTTGGCCATTAAGCCTCTAAGTCAGGTATTATTGACACACGTTCATTCTGGGTTCTCACTTGCTCACACTTGTCATCCTTCTCTTTAAGTTCTTTATCCTTGGCTTTGACAGACTCCTTGTATTGATCATTTGCTATCCTTGTCTCTAGAAGGGTCGCGATAGTCTTTTCTAGGGTTGCTTGTGCTACCTCTATAAGTTTTCTACATATAGCGAGCCTCTCTTTTTCTAATTCTCCTTGTGGATAAAGCTTGTAAGGCATATTCAGGAAATCTGGGAATTATTCAAGTTCCATTTCTGTTACTTACTATGTTAAATTCTTAAGTTTAAGCCCAAACTTGATACCTCATTTATAATACAATTATCCTTAATATTAAAGTATTAATTCAATATACCCCAATCAAGAGATAATAACATGTTGTAGTTTGTGAATGAGTCAAAAAGTAAAACATTGGGATAGGAAGAACTATCTCAAAATCTTGTGTAATTCCCAATTTTCTTGAATAGGCCTTTTGTCGTGTTGTTCTACATTCGGTCCAGTCTTAATTCTAGCTTGGTAAGCTTTCAACCACATGTCTAGGTCGTCTAGTTTTGGTTTAGCTATAATTGATCTTGATTTCTCTGCTTCTCGGATAAGCGGTGGGATCGGAACCTCTTCCCGAATCCCTGGTTCTTTATGCTCTTTCTTACTTCTAGTTTGTTTCTTATTGTCTTGAGTCTTGTTTTTTATCCACTTATCTTTGAGCTTCTCTCTTCTTTCCTTCCATTTTTGTGTTTTTATGTTCGGGGTACTCTCACAGGAATCCTCTGAATCTTCTACTATTTGAATTTTGGGACTTATTGTTCTATTGTTTTCTTGTTCCCATTCTGGTTGTTTTCCTTTTTTTTCCTTCGTTTGAGCTCGGGTAATGGCCTTTAAAGGCACGGTGTATTCCTTATCACTTCTAGGTGCTTCTATCACTTCAATTACATTAATTGGTGCAGTGTCTTAGACTTTGGTGGGATTCTTAGGGCAATCTCTGAAAAGATGTTCTTTTCCGCAATCATTGCAATATCCTTCCCAAGTCCTAGGAGGTGGTGGGTTGTAAGGCCGAGGACATTCTCTAATGAAATGGTCTCCTCCACATCTGTAACAAGGTCCTCTCAGCACGGGTGGTCTAATGGGTGGTCTCATGGGTGGTTGTGCTTTAGGTGCAGTATACATTAAAGTTGCTACCTCCGTTCCATAAGCCTGATCATAACTTCCATATCCATAGTATGCCGAATCATAAGTTGTTTCATACTCTAACATGTTGGCTTCATAGGGATAGTAATCTGCTGGGGACAGCTCATATCCAGGGTTTGCTGATTCTACACTGGTCATCGTTGAGGATGGCACTATGGCTCTTTCCAAATTTTCTTCTGGTTGGGCATACTTTATCGGTACCACTTGTTGGGGTTGTGACAGTTGTGGTCCTAACACTGGTTGGGGTGTTGGATATGGTACTTTCTCATATGTCCTTGGTGCTCTTGTTGGTGTTGGGTAGGGATTGTATCTGGGCATCTCTCTACCTTGCTCTCTAGGTGGATATCCATATGGTCGATACTAAGGCAATTGGAGGGGTCGTGCTTGCCTATTGAATGGAAAGTTTTCAGTGGTGTGGTTGGTGTATTTTTGTTCTATGTGGCAATACAATGCAGTTCCTTGTTGGAGCTGTCTGTTGTAAGGATATGTCTGATGTGCACCGGTCCCTCTTCATACATGCATGTGTGTAGGGTGATCTCCTCCACATAGACTACATCTTCATAACATGGGCACTCTTAAGGCTGGGTGTTGGTAATTTCTCTGTCCTTGGACTCCCAATTTCTTTGCTACCAGCTTTGCTAATTCCTCCACATTACTGGAGTTGGATGTAATAGTACTCCGAGAGTCTTCTGATTCAGTGGGGATGGGCATGCTCTTGAGATCCTCAGCTAGATTGTCTTCTAGGTCAATGCACTCTTGAAGACACTCACTCAAGGTTTGCAACCTCTTCACGTAAACTAGCGTTCTTAGGGTTCCATTTGTTAGTCCGTCCAAAAGTAATGAACATTTTTTGCTGAGTGGGTCTCTCTACAGCTGGACATCTATCGACAGATTGGTTGAATCTACGGGCCATCGTTTTCACAGTTTCATTAGGGTTCTGTTTAAAGCTATGGATTAAAGATGTAGCATTGTGTTTAATCCCTCTCTTAGTGAATTCCCCAATGAATTCTTGAAAAAATTGCTCCATATTTCCAAATTGGTTGGGGTCTAATGGCTGGAACCAAGTCAGAGCCGTTCCTATGAGGGTGAGTCCGAAAGACTCATACTGCACGAAGAAGTCATCTACTTGTTCTGCCCTTAGAACTTGTTTAAATTCAGCAATGTGATCATAAGGTTCTCCCAATCCATCATAATGATTTCTCATGCATTTGGCTACCTGAATAGGTCTCAACCTTCTCATTGGTTCTAGCGGTCTATGCATTACAGGGAAGGCAAGAACTGCTAGTCTAACTGGGGATATTCCAGGTTGTACTCCTATTGGTGGTCGTGGTCTTACCGGTGGTCCGTATTGATTACCTACTCCAGGGTGGGTCTGATTGTGAGTTTGCACTCCTGCAGTTGCAAATTGCACATGAGTACGGTTTGGAACACTTCGTTGGATGGTTTGTCCTGACATAGTGTGCTCTACCTCTTGTTGGGTTCCAAAAGGGTTCTAAGAGGTGGTAGCCTGATCTCTTTGAGGGAATACAAGAAAACCCATGTATTTCAGTTGAGCCTTGTCTATGGCATCAACCATCCAATATCTTCTCTGATTTTTATCTAGGTATGTTATCCTAGTTTCATCTTCCGGATCCTTTAGCTCATAAAATGTCATCGGATTTTCTTCTCTTCCTTGAGCCTGTGAGTCTCTTTGAAGCAACAAATCCATTCCATGGATCAAATAGACTTCCAGTAGGTAGTCATCTTGAGGTATCAAGTCCCCTCTCAAGACTCATGTCACCTGGGACTTGCCTCTAGGGGTCGTCACTAACTCCTCAGGGTTTGGTCTCCCTGGGTTTTCCTGTCCCACTAACTCTCCCCTTTCATTGATCAAATCGGGAAATTTGGTCACTATGTATATGTGACCTATCTTGTCCATGTATGCTCCTCCTTCATACTTAACAGCCGGTCCGGGCACAATTGTTGCATCCATTGAAGTCACCATCCTAGCCACAAATCTGTTTAAGCCATCCAAGTAGATGGGAATCTACTAGGCATTAGTAGAAACATACTGTAAGGAAGTGCGATAATCTCTCTCCACAGTGGTCATGAAGTTTCTACTTGGAGCGGGACCCTGCATGCCTTCTGAGGCCATGGGTATCTCCTCCTCTGAGTCACTAGAGGTGTCTGAATAGACAGAGTGGTGACTGACCTGAGCGGCACTTCCAATAGAAGATATGACACTTCTTCGGCTACTGAGCACTCTCCCTGACCTCAAGTTCATTCACCCTCTTGCGCCTCTCTAGGTCTTTGAAAATATCCTTAAGTGGCTCCTCAAATGCCTCAAGGTTGCCCTTCAAAATGCTTCAAATACTCTGGGTGATACCACTCTAGGCGATACCACTTTAGGCGATACCAAACTGTCCACGATACGATACCTGAAACCTCAATGATACGATACTGTAGCAACAGGCGATACGATACTGTTGTTGGTCACGATACGATACTGGCTATCTTGACGATACGATACCTGAAGACTAGGCGATATGATACCAAGCCCAGTCACGATACGATACCTACGGGTTCCACGATACGATACCACAAAATTGGGCGATACGATACTTATGCTTTGGCCGATACGATACCACGTATTCTCACAATATGATACGAAAAATCTAGACGATACGATACGAAGTTTTGGACGACACGATACCAAAAAGGGCACAATACGATACTGGATTTTGGCCCAATACGATACCTGAATATTTGCACAATATGATACTGCCCTTCTCACACGATACGATGTCACAGTAGGTGAGGATACGATACAGAAATGGTATCGTGATACGACACTGGCATGAGAGACGATACAATACCTAGGGGCTCCACGATACAATACTACTGCAAGTGGCGATACGAGACCTCCGACCTACATGATACGATACTGAATGCTCTGATGGTACGATACTAGTAGTTACGCGATACGATACCACCTAACCACACGATACGATATCAAGGCAAGTGGCAATACGATACCACCACCTTGCATGATACAATACTAGTATGGTATCGGGATTCTAAACTAGTCAAGGCATGATACGATACCAAAAGTGGACCGCAATACGATACCACTTTGGTAAAATGCGATCGTGATACCAACCCAGCGATAGGATACCAAAATGGTATCATGATACCAAAGCTCGTAACTGACGATACGATACTTCGGTGAGTATCGTGATACAAGGAAATTTCTAGTATCGCAATACCAGAAAGTCAACCGATCATGATACTCAAGCCAAAATACCTCAAAAATAAAAAATTTTGGTTTCCCCTTGCTCTTCTCTCACCCCTCTTCACTCCTAGCCTACTATCTCTTCCAAAGAAGCTCAAAAAACACTCTGTCCCTCCCCGCGATACTGGTTGCATAAGTGATCACATTTTTGTGCACTTTTAAAGTGTTTTTGTCAATGAAATTTTATGGAATCTTACCTCAGTGCTGTCTTGCTTGAGTCTTGAGCTCACTACCTAGCTTTGATAGCCTAGAAAGCATGATACCAAGCCCACGATACCAATCACTTCTCTTTAACGATACTGCTTCTCTTAACCAGTGAGAAATGAACTAAAATTTTTGGTTTTTATACTTTTTGGTGACTGAAACTGAACTACACTAGTTTGGAAAATTTTTTGGGATTTCTCTTGGTGACCTTGACTTACTCCTACCTCACTCCTCTTCTCCTAACCTAACCCTAACTCTTCCTTCTCTCCCTTCCTACTAACCCTAAACCTAAAGTCATTACACACACCTCCGGGATGTGAAGTACTAACAAGTGCTGAAGTGGTGGGCTACTTGCCACTGAACGAGTTCACTTTTACAAGTACGATTTCATCACTCTCGAGTTATAACCATCATGAAGGCACCTTGGCTGAGTGTTCCCCGACAACTACGCCAAAAACGTGTGTACCTAAGTAAAAAAGACTTAAGGACTTATGCCAAAGAGACTAAACCTCATTTGCCACACAAGTGCGTATAGTGGGAAATTGACACACGCTTATTACACACATAGACACATGCATACAGACATAGACACACATACATAGACACACACACATACACATACACATACACATACACATACACATACACATACACATACACATACACATACACATACACACACATATATGCACACACATAGACACATACACACTTACACACAGACACACACATCGACACACATTTACACACACACATACACATGCATATAGACACATATATATAGATACACACGTATATACACACATAGACACACACATACACACATAGACACACACACACATATAGACACATACACACACATGCAAACACATACACACACATATATATAGACACATACACATACACACACATACACACACACATACACATACACATACACATACACACACATATAGACACATACACATGCATACACACATGCATACACACATGCATACACACATGTCTACGTATGCATACATAATGCACATGCATATGCATACATAATGCACATGCATATGCATACATACATGCTTAAATTCATACACACACATACACAACATACACACATACACATACACACATATATATGCATACACACACATGTAAAGAGACACACACAGACACACATAGAATTATACATATGGATACATCCATGCTTACATGCATACACACACATACACATGCATACACACAGACACATGCACACATATATATGCATACACATACACACACACACATCGAGAGAAATACACATACATGCATACATATGCATACATAATGCATATGCATATGCATACATACATACTTACATGCATACACACACATACACACACATGCATACATAATGCACATGCATATGCATACATACATGCTTACATGCATACACACACATACACACACACATACACACACACACATACACACATAGACACATAGACACATACACACAGATATATGCATACACACACATAGAGAGACATACACGCACATACACATACATGCATACATATGCATACATAATGCATATGCATATGCATACATAATGAATATGCATATGCATACATAATGAATATGCATATGCATAAATACATACTTACATGCATACACACACATATGCACACATAATGCACATGCATAGGCATAGATACATGCATACACATACACACACATAGACACACACACATGCACACACATATACACACAGATTTACACACATACACATGCATACAGACACATACACACATAGGCACACACACATAGACACATAGAAACATACACACATAATGCATATGCATATGCATACATACATACTTAAATACATACACACACATACACACACATATGCATACATATGCATACATATATGCATACACATACACACATAGACACATACACACACATAGACACATACACACACATAAACACATACACATGCATAGACACATACACACTTACACACACACACACATCCAAACACATTTACACACACACACATCCAGACACATTTACACACATGCATACACATGCATACAGACACACATATATATAGATACACATGTATATACGCACATAGACACACACACACATGCACACATAGACACAAACACACATACACATACACACACATATACACACACACATAGACACACACACTTACACACACACATCCACACACATTTACACACACACGTACACATGCAGACAAACACATATATATAGATACGCACACATACACACACATACATGCATATACATACATAATGCACATGCATATGCATACATACATGCTTACATGCATACACACATACACACCCATACACACATACACATACACACATAGACACACACACACACACATACACACACTCATACACACATACACACACATATATGCATACACACACATAGAGAGACATACACACACACACATACATGCAAACATATGCATACATAATGCATATGCATATGCATACTTACATACTTACATGCATACACATACACATATGAATATATATATGCATACATAATGCACATGCATATGCATAGATACATGCATACACATACACACACATAGACACACACACACATATGCATACATAATGCACATTCATATGCATAGATACATGCATACACATACACATACATAGACACATACACACACATAGACACATACACACACATACACACATATTTACACACACATACACACACATACACACATAGACACACACACACACATATACACACACAGATACACATACATACACAAACACATACACATATAATGCATATGCATACATACATAATTACATGCATACACACACATGCATACACACATACATACGTAGAGAGACATACACATGCATACACAGACATACACACACATGCATACATAATGCACATGCATATGCATACATACATGCTTACATGCATACACACACATACACACACATACATATACACACATAGACACACACACACACACAGGTAGAGAGAGAGACGCACACACATACACACATATATATGCATACACACACATGTGAAGAGACATACACACACATACACATGCATGCAAATGCATAGATATATGCTTACATGTGTACACATACACACATAGACACATACACACACATAGATACTTACACACACATGGACACATACACACATATACACATACACACACATATACACACAAATTTACACACACACATAGACACACACACACACACACATACACAGACACACTTACACATGCATACACAGACATACACACATAGACACACACACACACTTACACACATAGACACACACACACATACACACATACAAACTTACACACAGAGAGATACACACACATATATAAACAAACACATACACACATACACACATACAGACTTATACACACACATACACACATCCACACACATTTACACACACACATACACATGCATATAGACATATATATACAGATACACACATATATACACACATAGACGCACATATATACACACATAGACACACACATATACACACACATATACACACACATACACATATAGACACATACACACTTACAGAGACACATACACACATCCCCACAGATACATACACATGCATAGACACATATATACAGATACACATGTATATACACACAGACACATACACATACATACACACACATGGACACATACACACATACACACATATATATGCATAGATAGACACATAGAGACATGCACACATATATATGCATACACACACGTAGAGACACATACACACATACATATGCATAAATAATGCATATGCATATGCATACATACATACTTACATGCATACACACACATACACACACATACACACACATGCATACATTTGCATACATAATGCACATGCATATGCATACATACATGCTTACATGCATACACACACTCACATATACACCTACATACACATATACACACATACATATGTACACGTATATATATTGATTCCTAACCCATTTTTTTTAATGTGTAGAGGTATTATGGATCCTAGTAGAGAGAGAAAGCCAAAAATCACTCACATAAAAAGTCTTGTGAGAGCAAGATTTTTGCCTGATACTCTAAGGATCATCATGCATGAGTACTCAGAGGTTCTTGATGATCAACTGGATTATACGATCCAGATGCTTAACAAAAACAAAATCATGACTAAACAAAATGCATTTAGTCTATGGATCATATAGAGATAACGTTTGCTTTCATAGTTGTACCCAACAGAAATACATTTTAGTGCTTTATGATCCAAATTTTTGTATTTTTGTTTAGAAACTAATGTATATGGAAGGAAACCAAAGACACATAAATGAGAAACATATGGCTTGGGACCATGCCAAGCCTTGTCCGGATGAAATTCCTCTAGGATTGTGTACCAAGAAAAAATTTCAAAATTATTTTCTTTGCTTTTTTGAATGAGATATGAATATAGCTCAAACATTGTTCAAATATCTAACTGATCTAATTAATTAAGTCATGAGAAATTTTCATTTGTGCTTTTAAAGAGCATTTGACCTAGCTTAACCTTAGAAACTAGGTATTTGAAGAATTTGTTGATCAAGTTTAAAATGGAAGATTGCAGGGTAGCACCTACTCCAATGGAGGTGAATCACAAATTGAGCAAATATGGAGAAGAAGAATTCATGGATATGAAGCTATATCAAAGTCTGGTTGGTACTCTAATCTATGCTACATTAACTAGGCCTAATTTGTCATATGCAGTTGGAGTGTTGTCTCAATTCATGCATTGTCCTACGAAAGAACATTGGGCTGCAGGACAAAGAGTGGTGAGATACATTAAGAATACACTCAAGGAAGGCTTTTATTATAGATTTACATCAGATACAAACATCAAGATATATAGTGATATAGATTGGGCAGGTAATCATGATAATAGGAGATCAACTTATGGGTACTTGTGTTATGTGGGAGATAAGCTTATCTCTTGGTGATCTAAGAAGCAACATACAATTGCTTTGTCATCTACAGAGGCAGAGTATAAAGGTATGGTTGAAGCTGCAAAGGAGCTCATATGGTTAAATACTCTTATGAAGAGTTTTGACATCACTTAGAGTACACCCACTATTCATGGAGATAATATGAGCTCATTGTATCTAGCTGCTAACCCTTTTTTTCTTGTCAGGACCAAAGATATCGAGATTCAATATCATTTTCTCAGAGAGAAGGTGATTGAAGTCATAAATACTTCAACAAAAGATCAAATTGCAGATATGATAACCAAAAGCTTGGATGGACCAAAGCTACAGAGATTCAAAGACATGGCAAGTATAAAGAAGATGAAGAAAACCTCAATTGATGATTGAGGGGGAGCTATTGGTGCATGATAACCATCAATTGATGTATTGGACAAAGATTTGAAGTCAGACGATGAAGCAAAGATCAATACATGAAGATTGGAGTTACAACATAATCAGAGAATAAAGGCTTGTATATATATGTACATTAAACATGCGTATAAATTTTTGGTGGTCATGAGTTTGTACATAACAAGTAGAAAAGTCACGGGATGTATGAGAGATGATGAATTAGAAGTTGTAAGAGCCATTAGACACTTTCGAAGTGAAGTGAACATCTCTCATCATTCAGATGTAAAGTTTTTTGAATAGAAGAAAAAGTTGCGACCAATATTTTGCTGTGATCTACTTCTATGTTTAATCATTTCAATGATCCTTTTGTAGATGTCTAATTCCACAGTTGATGCTTCAATGGTTAACATTTGAGAGCCTAATTGTAAACAAGTTGAGAGAATTATGTGTAGGAACATTTATATGTGAAGAAGTGATGAGTGTCTTCTGAAACAGGTGCAATCTCGATGGTCAAATAATTGATGAGTGTTAAGTTTTGCACAAATGAAGAGAAAAAATCTAAGTTGGAAGGTAAGCCATCTATGACTAAAAGCATTTGTTTAAATGGATTGTACTTTGTGAGAACCATGCATTAGAAGTTGTTGGTGTCAAAGTCTACTATATAGGAGGGCAGTTTCAGACATAGGTAGATTGTTTGGATCATTTGTCAAGATCTACTAAATCTTTTGAAACGGTTTAGCTTGGAGAAGCTACATAATCTTTAGTCAACACCATGCGCAAATGTTTATAAAAAACTTTACACATTTGATTAATCAATGAATGAGTTATGTGCAGCAGACTTTCCTAAGTAGTGAATCTCTTCACAATTAGTGCAAGTCTTGATAACACTCTCCATCAACTTGTATATTTCCTTGTATGAAGTCTGTTAACCCTCAAACCATTGTTATATTTTGACAAGAACCCATTGAAATTTCCATGTGTATATTCAAGAGGAAATAAAAAACACATGTATATTATAGCCCCTAAAGAACCATGATACTTTCACCCTTAGAAACTCTAGCTCAAGAACCCTGAAAATTAACCTTCAAACCCTTGGAAACTGATTTTTGAACCCTTGAAAACCCATGATTTCAAATACTTTGAGCATATATTATGAAATAGAAGACCATCCAACAAGAAACCCTAGGTTGTACCTCATAAAAACCCTAATTTGGAACCTTAAAATCACAATTTGTCTCAACTCCAACGTCTTAATTTAATTAAATTTGTATATAAGTATGAAATGAGAATAAAAGCTTAATTAGAAATAAAAAGAAAAAGGAGTGAATTAATAAAATTGTAAAATAAAAAATAAAAAAAGAAAAATAAAAAGAAAAATAAAAATAGAAAAAGAAAGATTGGATTTTCTAATATTAGAAAAGAAAATCCAAAAATAGAAAAAGAAGATCTATTTAAAATAGAAAGGAAAAAACAAGAAAGATCTAAAGTTCTAGAAAAAAGATCATTGGGAAAACTATAAATAAATTGTTGGTGCATGTCAATCATCAATTGAAGGTTTAATGAAGAAATGAAGTCAAGAAATTAAGAAGAGAACAAATTCAGAAGTTTGAAGGAAGGACATACTCAGAAATTCAAAGCTATGTATACATATGTACATTAGTTCAGATATAGGTTACTTATACTTTTGATTAGTCATAAGTTTATACATGTTTGCCTATAAATGGTTTTGAAAAAGTCGGGGCAAATAGAATAGAGAATAGGAAGAGAGAAATGAGAGGTAGAAAGTGTCATTGGACACATGAAAAGTGAGTTGAGTTATCTCTTCAATGTAGTTGTAATTTTTATGAGTAATCGAAGAAAATCTTGCGCCCGATGTTTCGATGTCTCCTACTTCTGTAGTTAATCTTTTGAGAAATCCTTCTGAACATATCTAAGTCCATAGCTCATCAAGCTATGGCTAGAATTTGAGAGTCCAATTGTAATCAGACTAAGAGAATTTTGCATAGGAACATTCATATGTGAAGATGTTCTGAGAGTCGTCAAAACTGGCGCAGATTTCATGTTCAGAGAATTGAACATTGCTCAGTGCACAGTGTAAAGTTTTACACAAGTGAGGGCTTAAAATCTAAGTTGAAAGGTAAGCCATCTATGGCTAAAAGATCTTGATCAAATGGGATTTACTTTGGGAGAACCAGTGTTAAGAAATTACAGGTGTTAAGGTCGCCATTGCAAAGAAGCTGTTTCAGACATAGGTAAAGTGTTTCACACATTTCTCACAGTATACTCAGTCATTTTGAGAAATTTAACTTGGAGAAGTTGCGCAACCTTAAGGCAAAGCATTGTGCAAAGTTTTATTAAAAACTTTACAGGATTGATTAGTCAATGAGTGATTAATCTGCAGCAGACTTTTCAGAGAAGTGATTTCTTCACAGTTAATCAATATCTTGGTAATGTGATAGTGGATTTCCAAAATCTTGTGGAGTCTAAAGTTATTCTTGGTTTAGAGGTGGTCTAATACCAAGGATAGCTTATTCTTTTGGAGATTAACACTCTCCATCAGTGGTACCAGAGCAGGTTGTGTCAAAATTAAGGAAAGGAAGACTCCGACTGCTGCAGATATACAAATTCTACATCCTGAAGGTTCAGAAGGATAAAGTGTGAAGAAAGATTGAAGGGAGACACGCAAAGATTATCAAAAGGATCAGAAGAAGCAACACTCGAAGTTAAGGTACATTTATTTCTTGTAAAGGCTAAAGCTTTGAGACTACAGGTGAAGCAAGGATGGGAGATAGTCTCCAAATTGAAAAGTTGGATAGAGAAAACTATCCAGCTTGGTCTATGAGAATGGAAGCTCATCTGATGAGCAAAGATTTGATAGCATACATTACAGGTGAAGAAGAGAAGCCTCAGTTCAGAGATCCTAGTGTTCCAACTAGGGAAGAATTGTCAGATTTAAAGAATTGGATGAAGAAGGATGCTCAAGCAAGGAGCATAATCTACATGGCAGTCAATGACTATTTGCTTCCTCACATTAGAGGACTTGAAAGTGCATGTGACATTTGGAATGCTTTGGAAGAGAATTTCCAAAACACAACCAAATCAAGGAAGGCTTCACTATGGGCAGAATTTACTACCTTCAAGAAGAAGGCATCACAATCAATCTCTGATTATGTGACAAAGATGAAGGACATTGCAGATTCTTTAGGTGCAGTGGATGAAGATATTGAAGAAGATAAATTGGTAAGACAAATTCTCACAAGGCTAAGAGGAGATGAGAAGTGGAAGCCTTTTATTTTGTCTACAGAACTTTCATTAGATCATCAAGGCCAAAGATGGGAGCACTCTTCTGAGTAAGGTTCTTTATGTTCCCACAATTCCAAAGAATTTCATCAGTGTAGGTCAAATTGTGGAAAAAGGATATGAGGTAAGGTTCACCAATGATGGAGTCTATGTTGAAGACCCTAGTCAAGGGTATAAACAGGTTGTTGCAGGAAAGAAGGAAGGGAGGCTTTTCACATTGAAGGTACAAGGAAATGTTGGACATGCTATGTTCACATATGGAGAGCAAAAGGTGTCAGAATTGGATCTTTGGCACAAAAGACTTGGACACTTCAATGAAAGAGCTATTAAAGACATGATTAATAATAGTTCAGTGCTTGGATTGCCTAATGTTGCAGGTCAACACATGACATACAGATGTGAGGCATGTCAATTAGATAAGGCCCATAAGCAATCTTATTCCAAGCATGGGTTTATGTATTCAGAAAGACTTGAGTTGGTGCATATAGATGTGTGGGGTCCTTCAAAGGACTTTAGTATAAATGGTTCAAGATATTATGTCATATATGTTGATGATGCTACCAGATGGATCACAATTTATGTGATTAAAGAAAAGTCAGAAGTGTTTAATACATTTAAACACTATCATGCATATGCAGAAAGGATTACAGGTCAAAAATTGAAGAGACTAAGGTCAAATGGAGGGGGAGAGTATTTTTCAAATGAATTCAATGATTACTTGTGGAATGCAGGTATAAAGAGAGAAGTTACTTGCAGGTACTCTCCTCAACAAAATGGGGTAGCAGAAATGTTGAATTTGCAAGGTCCATGATGAAGGAGAAAAATTGCCCAAATTATTTGTGGGCAGAGGCTGTAAATACAGCTACTTATTTGGTCAATAGATTGCCTTGTAAAGCCTTGCAAGGTATGACACCATATGAAGCTTGGTGGGGTAAGAGACCTACCTTGGATCATTGCAGAATATTTGGATGCTTGGCATATGCATATGTGCCATCTCAATTGAGGCATAAGTTGGAGCCTAAGGCAGAAAAGTATGTATTCATTGGTTATGATGATAAGCAAATGGGATACAGGTTGTGGAGTCCATCCACAAAGCAATTCCTTGTATCCAAGGATGTTACATTTGATGAGCAAGGTACTTGGTATGCAGGTAAATATAATATACATGAAGATGTTGAAGAAGTAGTGGATCAAAGGAAAGGTAAAGTAAAGATTCAATTACTTGATGAAAATGAGAATAATGAAGTACAGGTTGAAGTTGAAGAGAGGCCAAGGTTTGATCCAGAATGTGATGAACCAGAGACTTCAAAAAGTGCAGAAGTTAGGAGGTCATCTAGGCACAAATGGCAACCTACAAGGTATAGCTATGACACCTCATTCTTGACTACTAAAGATTATGCTTATTTGGTAAAAGCAGATGAAGATCCATCTACATATGATGAAGCCAAAGGCAAGAGAAATTGGGAAGAAGCCATGCAAGAGGAGTATGATGCATTGATAGAGAATCAGACTTGGGATCTGGTTCCTAAACCTAATAGCCAGAAAATTATTGGATGTAAGTGGGTTTACAAAACAAAAAGATTTGCAGATGGAAGTGTGTCTAGGTACAAAGCCACACTTGTTGTGAAAGGGTATGCACAGACATATGGAGTGGACTATGATGAGACCTATAGTCTTGTGGCAAAAATGACAACCATCAGAACTCTCATAGCAATTGCTGCTTGCAAAGGTTGGAAGTTATCTCAATTAGATGTTAAAAATGCTTTTTTGAATGGTTACATTTCAGATGAAGTTTACATGGAGCAACCAGATGGGTTCAAAGATCAAGTGAGTCCAAATTATGTGTGTAAGCTCAAGAGAGCTTTGTATGGATTAAAGCAGGCCCCAAGGGCATGGAATTATAGGCTTGTAAAGTTCTTGAAGGATCTTGGATTTCAAGCATCAAAGGCAGATAGTAGCTTGCTAGTCAAAGCAAGTGAAGATGGATTCATTTATGTTTGCATTTATGTTGATGACATAATACTTACAGGAACAGATGATAAAGGAATACAAATGATCAAGAAGCAGATGGAGAAAGAGTTCAAAATCAGTGATTTGGGGAACTTGTCATTCTTCTTGGGAATGGAGATTTTATATACTCAACATGGAGTATATGTGACTCAAGAAAGGTATCTTAAAAATTTGCTAACCAAATTTAAAATGGAAGATTGCAGGGTTGCACCTACACCATTGGAAGTGAACCATAAATTGTCTAGATTTGGAGGAGAAGAATTCAGAGATATGAAGCTCTATCAAAGTTTGGTTGGTAGCTTGATTTATGCTACATTAACAAGGCCTGATTTGTCATATGCAGTTGGTGTGCTTTCACAATTCATGCATTGTCCTAGAAAGGAACATTGGATTGCAGGACAAAGAGTACTTAAGTACATCAAGGGTACACTCAGAGAAGGACTGTACTATGGATTTACTTCTGATACAAGAGTGAAGATATATAGTGATGCAGATTGGGCAGGTAATGTGGATGATAGAAGATCAACACATGGATATTTGTGCTATGTAGGAGACAAATTGATTTCATGGTGTTCTAAGAAGCAACATACAGTTGCTTTGTCATCTACAGAAGTAGA
>CM035420.1:22497403-22514903 GCA_020310875.1 Ceratopteris richardii
TTGAAAGAGGCAGGAGCATTGCATAATCCAAAAGCCATCTTAGTATATACATACGTACCCCATGGAGTTACAAATGCAGTTTTCGCTTGGTCCTTTGGATGGATGAACACTTGGTTGTATCCGCTAAATCCATCCATGAAACTGTATAAAACATGACCAGCCACATCTTCCAAAACTTGTTTTGAAAATGGGGTTGGAAATCCATCGGGAATCGTAACCTTGTTGAGAGCCCGAAAATCGACACAAACACCCTCTAGCTTTTCTATTTCTTTTTTGACTGCTTCCACATACTTTGGATTCAGTCGATAAATCCTTCCTTTTACTGGCATCGCATCATGAATTAGGGGAATAGAATGCTCTCCAAGATGAACAGGAATTCCCTCTACGTCATGGTAACTCCATGCAAACACATCCTCAAAATTTTGCATGAAAGTGGTTACCTGATGGAGCAAGGAGGGATGATCCCAAAGCCATGTTGCTAGTAAGATTGGTTGTGAATGCTCCTCGTTTCCAAGATTGACTTGCCTTACAGGTTGAGATGTCATGGCTCATTGTTCGTTTTGATCTTCAAAAATGTGTTGTGGATAGGCTGGAGATTCCTCTATGTTGATTTTTTATTCCTTTTCTTGCATCCATGAAGGTGAAAGCTCTTTCATCCATTGTATGTCGGATGGTATCGATAAGTCACCTACTGGAGCTCTTTTCTCCTTTCCTTGGGTCAAATCCTTCGAAACTCGTTTCTTTCCCCTCCTCAAGTCCATGGTCGGTTCTCCAAGCCCAAGAGTTTCTATCTGTTCGAACTCCCCTTCACAAATAGATATGCCATAACATGGAAAGGCTTCCATCCATTCCAAAAGATCTTGGTCATCGTTTATTTCAATTTCATTACATGCTTCCGCGATAGGAACGTGTTGTTCTTCGAGATTAGTGAAAGAATGAGCATTACCTTCATGAGATCCTTTCGGATCTAAATGTACTTGTTTCTGTATTTGCCTCGGCAGGTTAGCTAAAATAGTATCATTTGCCCAATCATGCATGGCTTGGATGTGCCTTAGCCATGGCCTTCCTATGAGTAGAGGAAAGCCTCCATTGATCTGTGGTAGATTTAACACCACAAAATCTAAAAAGAATGTCAGCCCGTCCATCTCTATCGGTACCTTCTCTACAATACCAAGAGGTTTAACTCGACTCTGGTCAGCCAAGGTTATTGTGAACTTTGCTTCATCTGAAAGTTGGAGTCCAAGTGATTTGAGGGTAAAATTTGGCATGAGATTTATGCCTGAACCTCCATCGATTATTACTCCATTTATAGTTATTCCATATATAGTGACTGATAGACATGGACTCCTGAAGTCGGTTAGAGAGTTGGTTGATACCTTTGTGAAGTTCTCAAAAATTGAAGCTTTCATCAGGTTCGTTGGAGTGTGCCCACCACTTATTGCAAGCATTGTCGGAGGAGACAATGTCTCTATGATCCCTATAACTTCACTTCTAAATCTTTCATCCAGTCTTAATAGATCATACAATGATACCTGCGCGAAGGTGGTCTTTAATATTTCCTCAGTTTTGATGATGGATAGTATTGGCGAAGGTAGAGGAGGCTTGTTAGATAAATGGAGTTCTCTCATCATCTCTTCAAAAACCTTGTCTATTTCCTGCAAAACTTCAGAATTTTTCGTACCTGAGTCTTCTTCTTGGAGGACCTTGCTTCCGCTTTCGTTTTCTGGGCTCTAGTCTGCACCCCTTGTTCTTGATCCATTTCTTGCAACGCCACCACTCTAGCTTCTAGACTTGAGCTGAAAGATGGGTTTGCCTTGAGTTCTTGATTTCCTTCTCTCTGTTGTGAATCAGGTTTTAACTCTGGAGCATAGCTTGGGTTTTCTTTTTCTGGTCCATGATTGTGCAAGAAAACATCTCCATGAAGTTGACCAAGATCACTTAGTGGAGTGGCATGAATCTGGCAAAGGAGTCGACTTCAAAAAATTGTCTATTTTCCTGAATTGGGTTATCCTGGGAAAAATAAGTCGACTTCAAAAATTTGACCATTTTTAAGTAGACTATTTTCAAAAGTTTGGGCAACTTCAAGTTGACCATTTTCCAAAAATTGGTCTACTTTATGAACGTGGTCATTTTTACAAAGTTGGTCAAATTTTTTAGTCACTTGCCCAGCTTTTAAGTCGACTTCATGAACTTGACCATTTTTAAAAAATGAGTCAACTTCTTTAGGTGAAAAAAATTGTCCACATTGCCCTGGGGCATTACACATATTCGAGTCCTCTTTTCTAAGATGAGTGCCACTGTGAGTGTACAGGAGAAGATTGGATACCTGGATAATTGAGAGTGCTGCTCTCTTCTCTCTTATTTGAGACGGAGATAACATTGACTTGGTAGGATGGAGCTGATCCACTTGTAGAAGCCTTCTGCTTCGGACATGTTGATATATTTAGGTAGTGATGTGTGTGAACACATTAGGACCGTCGGGGCACTTTTTTCCCTCTTTAGGAGGTTTTTTTCCCCGGCTTGTATATACGCCTATCGCCCTAATGGGCTACTTATCTTTGTACATTCTCTAGTAACACATTCAGTATTGTGTGTTTGTGCTCCAAGCTTCTTCTTCTTCCTTGTGTTGTTCGCGTGCTTCTGCAGACGTCTATCTCCAACAATTGGTATCAAAGCATGTCATCGCTTCATCTAGGGCGCCGTCGACACTCCTCTGTTTGCAGTCTCAGATTCGCACGAAATTTGGTGAGCATACTCAACATGTTTTAGAGATCAAAACGGCTTCGGTTTGTGGTGCCGAAATCATGATCTGAGCTCGTTTCGGCCTCCGAACGCACTATCGCAGCGCTTGTGCAAGCTATTTCGTCTTTTTGTGCCAAAGGTATATACCAGTTTCTGTTCGCCAGTATAAGCGTCTCGAAGTCTGCTACAGGTCTAGCGGAATTCGTATGGGAAGTTCTGTTCAACTTTTTGAGATACAGTCAATTTTCTGCATCAAGGTATTTTAGTCACCGGCCATGGCTGAAAGCAGTGATGTATTCCGTAGGTTGGTTGTTGAGGATAAGTTGGATGGTACCAACTTCCCGTTATGGGCTTATATGATGCGGCATGTATTGGTTGCAAAAGGAGTGTGGAACATTTTGCAGGGTGTTGAAAGACGTCCTGTTACACCTCTGACTACAGGTACTACAAATACAGATGCTGGAGCTGTTGAAGATGGTGTCGAAGATGATATTCTACAGAGTCCTATTCGTGCTGCTGTTTCGGCTGCACCTACTGCAGAGCAGATTCGTTGGGATGGCAGAGATGCCCAGGCACATGCATTGATAGCTTTGTCTGTCAAACGTGCATTATTCCTCACATTCGCTCTTGCAGATCAGCTAAGGATGCTTGGGATACACTTACCACATTGTACCAAGCTAGGAATGAGGCTCGTGTTGCTTACCTCCGAAAACAGTTGGAGAGTGAGCACATGAATGAAGATGATTCTATGGACAGTTTCCTAACGAAGATCAAAGACTTGAGTTCTGCTGATGAGGTTATACCAGATAGCTCACTTATGCAAACCGTTCTAAATGGTCTTCCTGATTCATATCAGAGTTTTGCTTCTACTCTTCGGTTGATGATGAAAGGCAATCCAAATGCCTTATCATTTGAGGAGTTAGTCTCTGTTCTGTTGCAGGAAGATCAGTCCAGGCAAAACAGGTCCATTATGCGAGTTGCAGATCAAGCTTTCCTCGCTAGTCAGAAGGGCAAAGGAAAATGGAGCTCTTCAACTAGTAAACATAAATCTCCTAATTCTGCATATTCGAAGAAGGAAGATAAAGATGAGAAGAAATCAGAAAAGCAAAAATTCTTTTGTAAGTACTATAAAGGGAATGATCATATCATAAAGAACTGTCCAAAACTAGCTGCTAAAGAGGCAAAGAAGAAAGAGGCTCGAATGGTTGTTGCAAAGGCCTCTACACCAAAAACAGAGTCTGCAAATCTTGTGCAGGAAGAAGAATGGGCGTTTACTACTGTCTACAGTTTTGACCCATCTTCTCATGAGCAATGCATGTCTGCAGTAGACTCAGATGTTTGGTATTTTGACAGTGGGGCGACCAAACATATTACCTCGCAGCGCAGTTTCTTCTCTTCACTCGAGCCTGCCCCTACAGTGAATACTGTTACATGCGCCAACAACTCCTCTTATCCTATTATGGGAGTTGATAAGATCATTTTGACTACTGCTGATGGTAGTTCTTTCACTTTGTCAAATTCTTTATTTGTGCCAGGGATAAAAAAGAACCTGTTATCAGTTTCTGCATTAGCCAAGATTTGCTTGGTTGTGAAATTTGTTCATGACAGGTGTACAGTTCATGATCTGTCAAATGGCGATGTGATTATTGCTTCTGGCATCTTATGTCGTGGGCTATATAAGCTCATAGACTATGAAAGATCTGTAGATTTGGCATGTGCAGTAAATGATTCTCAAGCTATGTAAGATGCAAAGCTTTGGCATGCACGCTTTGGTCATCTGAATTTTGCTAGTTTGCTACGCCTGTAGAAATTTGAAATGGTGTCCTCGTTGCCCAAACTTGAGGCACCTGGAAAACATGTTTGTAAAGGCTGTATTTTGGGCAAAATGCAGCGTTCATCCTTTCCAAAAGATGGTTCAGTTCGGGCTACTCAGAAATTGCAACTTGGACATAGTGATGTCTGTGGTCCTATGCAGACACCTTCTTTTGGAAATTATCTTTACTTCGTGACTTTCATTGATGATTTTTCCAGGAATGCATGGGTATATCCACTCAAAGCAAAATCCGAAGTGTTCATGTGCTTTAAACAATTTTTGGTTTTGGCTAAAAATCTGTCAGCATGTAAAATGGGCACCCTCCGTTCTGACCGAGGGGGGGAATATATGTCTTCTGATTTTAATGCATTTCTGGCTGAACGTGGGATAAAACACCAGTGTACAGTGCCGTATACACCTCAACAGAATGGAGTTGTTGAACGAAAGAACAGGTGCATGGTCAAGAGTCAGGATTTACCACATAGTTTCTGGCTTGAGGCTGTCATGTGTGCAGCATATGTACTGAACAGGTGTCCCACTAAAGCACTGTAGTCTATCACTCCATATGAGGCTTGGCATGACCGCAAGCCATCTGTTCCTCATCTGCGTGTTTTTGGTTGTTTGGCATATGCACTAGTGCCTGAACAACATCACAGAAAATTGGATGATAAGGCAATAAAATGTATTTTTGTTGGGTACAGTTCTGAAAGTAAAGGCTATCGTCTGTATCATCCATAGACTAAACACATTCTGGTTAGCCATGATGTTGCCTTTGTGGAAGATGCTATTCAGCCATTGCTTTCATGTACTAAGGAGACATCTGTTAGCTCCAAAGACATGTATGATACTTTGATGCCTCTTTTTACAGGTGGACAGTCTAGTGCTGGTCCTAATGAGGCAACGTCTCAGCCTTTGCAGGTTTCATATGATGATGCAGATCATTCCATTTCTGATGCAGATTTACATGATGCACTTGTTAATGAGAGAGCTGATATTGAGCAGGCAAAAACTATGCCAAAATGGCTGGTGCAGACTTTGCGTGACAGAAAATTAGATGCACCTTTGTCATATTGTACTCGTTCAGGCTCTCATAGTGCCTCCTTTGCATCAGATTGCTATGCTATGGCTGCGTCTAGTCTCTGTGATGAGAATGAGCCTGTTTCTTTTGATGAAGCACAGAATTCAGAAAATTGGATGGCTGATATGCAATCTGAATATGATGGTATAATGAAGAATGGTACATGGTCTTTATGTGACTTGCCTCATGGCAAGAAGGCCATTGGCACTAAGTGGGTATACAAGTTGAAGCGTAAACCTGATGGTACAATTGACAGGTATAAGGCTAGGCTTGTTGCAAAGGGTTATGCACAGGAAAGAGGCATTGATTTTGATGAGACCTTTGCACCTACATGCCGTATGATTACTGTTCGGAGCATTTGTGCACTTGCAGCCCATCATGGTTGGAATGTACATCAGTTGGACATTAAAACAGCATTTCTCAATGGTGATTTGAATGAAGAAGTGTATGTTCTTCAGCCCTGTGGCTTTGTGCAGAAAGGACATGAAAACCAGGTGTGCAGGTTAAAGAAGGCATTATATGGTTTAAAGCAAGCACCATGTGCTTGGTATGAGAAGATACATGCCTATCTGATTGCACATGGTTTTGAGAACAGTCCAACTAAAAGCATCTTATATGTTAAGCGTGCTAATGATGTGCTTCTTATCATTGTTGTTTATGTTGACAACATGCGGCTCATTGGTCCTATTGAGAAACATATTGCTGATTTTAAGGCTGATTTGCATGCCTCATTTGAGATAGTCTGATTTGGGGCATTTGCATCACTATTTGGGCATTCAATTTATGCAAGTTGATGGTGGAATGGCTTTGTGTCAAACTAAATATATTGACACATTATTGCAACGTTTTGGCCTTGAAGACTGTAAGCCTATTGCCACTCCTATGGAGACAGGTTTACGATTGAGTCTTCATGATGTTGGAGATGCATTTGATGTTGTTCTCTATCAGAAGGTTGTTGGATGCTTGATTTACTTATGCATTACTCGGATAGATATTCAGTTTGTTGTCTCACAGATGAGCAGGTTTATGCATTGCCCAGGAGTCATGCATTGGAAGGCGGTTAAGCGCATCTTTCGCTACTTGAGTGGTACTCGGCTACTTGGGTTGTTTTATCCCAAGGGGAGATCACTACCGCAAGATTTGCATGCTTTTTCTGACTCAGATTTGGCTGGTTGCTATGACACTCGTATGTCCACTAGTGGTTTTTGCTTCATGCTTGGTAGCTCATGTATATCTTGGTTGAGCAAGAAGCAGCCTACTGTGGCCACTTCCAGTTGTGAGGTTGAGTATAGGGAAGCTTTCACAGACTGTTGAGTGTGTGTGGCTTAGACGCCTTATGGCTGATTTGGGTATTGGGCAGTGTTCTGCAACCACCATCTTCACGGACAGTCAGAGCGCATTGGCCGTTGCGAGGAACCCTGTGTTCCATGCTCGCACTAAGCACATTGAGGTGCATTATCACTATGTCAGGGAGTGGTTCTCTGCTGGGGAGATCAGCTTGGCATATGTGCCCACGCAGGAGAACATTGCAAACCTTTTCACGAAAGCTCTGCCTAGGGAGAAGTTTGAAGCTTTCCGCAAAGCTTTGGGCTTACTTCCTTTTGTGGAGTGATTTCCACATAGCTTGGCACTTCCTTATACATGAGTGCAAGCTCCTTGTTCACCGCATCACTCCCAGGGGGATTTGTTGATATATTTATGTAGTGATGTGTGTGAACACACTAGGACCGTCGGGGCACTTTTTTCCCTATTTAGGAGGTTTTTTCCCCCCGGCTTGTATATACGCCTATTGCCCTAATGGGCTACTTATCTTTGTACATTCTCTAGTAATACATTCACTATTATGTGTTTGTGCTCCAAGCTTCTTCTTCTTCCTTGTGTTGTTCGCGTGCTTCCGCAGACGTCTACCTCCAACAGGACAGTCCTTCGAATAATGATCCATTGTATCCAGGCAAAACCTGCAAGGTGGAGACCCTTCTGGGAGGGACCATTTTCTTTGAAAATGCCCATATTCACCACATCTATAGCACATGATAGGATGAGTCCTTCGAATAATGATCCATTGTATCCAGGCAAAACCTGCAAGGTGGAGACCCTTCTGGGAGGGACCATTTTCTTTGAAAATGCCCATATTCACCACATCTATAGCACATGATAGGATGAGCTCGTCTTCTAAATGGAGGTTTTCTTTCGTTAGAGGAGTTTACCTGAAGAGTGGTATACATGCTTTCGACTTGAAATCTTGGAGTTGGTAATAGGGGCTGATGTACAGATACACTTGGTGACTCCCAATTTGCTTGCATCCCCTTGAGAAAATAGCAATCCCTTGCTTCATGGCCTCGTTTTCCACAAAATTGACACACCAACCTCTCCGGACAATCTTGAGAAGAATGTCCTGATTTCTTATATAAGGTGCACCAAATCGATGTTTTTACCTCTTTTTGCGTTCTAAGCTCCTTCAATTCTTGTCGTAGGAGAGCTAGCGCTTCATCCCTTCCTTGTTAGGGAGCTTTTTCCTCTTGCAAGGTCTTTTGCAACTTCAAGGCTTCTAACTCTCTTCTTAGTTGTGTAAGAGGATCACTTGTGAATTCATCCGTACCTTCATGTTCTTTGAACTGGACTCTTGCTACTTCAATCCTTGAGGCTGTAGCTTCGAATTCTTCCAATGAGCTAGTTTTCCAACTAGGTGCTCAAAATCTAGTTTTCCAACTAGCTGCTCAAGAGCTACTTGCCCACTACTCACTCAGAGTGCCAAGCTAGCTGATTCCAATTCTACTGAGTGGAGCACTAGTGGTAAGCTAAGAGCTCTACACAAAGAGAAGGCAAAGTTGCATGAATGCATTCCTTCCTCGAGTCTCTCTCTGAGCTTGTTCTTTGTTCAAGGAGAGATCTACTTATATAGTTTTCCCAGAAGTGAAGGATAGCAAAAAGGGACAAAATTAGTTTCTTCTTTGGCAGGCTCTCTGACAATTTTGGTACTCTGGAAGCGTCCTTCTTGGTTCACTTTTCCACGCCGTCACTATCTTCCAAATTCTGGTATTCGGTGCCGTCCATCGTCCATGAGTTCTCCGCGTGCAAGTGGCTAAAAATTTAGACTATATGGAGATCTGGAAAATTTAGTCCCTTTTTTCAAGTGAAAAAGTAGACTAAATTCAAAAGTACACCCTTTTCTTAAAAAATAGACTACTTTTGAAGTAAGTAGACTAACTTCATAAAAATGGTGAACTTTTAAGTAAGTCGACTAACTTGTAAAATTTGACTAAAAAATAGACTAGTTTGAGAAATTGGTCAACTTAGGAAAATTAGACAACTTAGAGAATTGGTGAACTGGGGAGATTAGACAACTTGGGAAAATAGGTGAATTGCATTTAGAGACACATAAGAGGAAGGTAAACAATAAAATTTGGTATCTAGATAGTGGTTGCTCAAACCTATGACTCATAACATGAACATGTTTGTGAACTTACACAAGCCAGATTCAAGAGTCACAGTTGCTACAGGAGATAGTACTGAGCATAAAGGGGTTTACATTGGTGATTGTCCACTTAATGAACATGTAACTCTTAGAGATGTTTTGTTTGTTCCTACTATTACAAGAAATTTGATTTCAGTTTGACAGATGGAGGACAATGGAGTGAAGGTCGATTTTGGCAATGATCAATGGCAGGCTTATCAGAAGAAGGATGGGAATTTTGTTAGAAAAGGACAAAAGGTAAACAGATTATGTACTTATGACTTACTGTGTCTCAACCATGGTCTACCTATGAGGGGAAATCCATCCTTAACCATTGGCAAGGCTATTATTACAAAGTGTAAAATGAAGACAAGGCCCTCAACTATCACCTGTACTTTTTCCGTTATTCTTAAGGGGCTTACCTTGCTTTGATCTATTAGTGTGACATAGCAGATTAGGATGGCTTAAGGTTTGATGCAATGGTGTAGTTTGGCATGAGATTAATACTTGACCCTTGATCTACAATCACCCCAGCAAGCTTAGTGGTATTGATGCTCACACTTAGCCTAGGGCTTCTATAATCAGTCATGGGTGCTGATGAGGCGGGTTCTGAGCTATATGTGGAAGGCATGGGAAGACGAATATAAAGAGGATCTTTCCTTCCACTTATAGTGAAGTTAGGGGTCAAATCATTGATAGCAGTTATAACCTCTCACCTCAAAAGCTAGGGCTCAAGGTCAATAAGTTATATAATGATATGTGTTGATATCTATTTGTAGAGCCCTAACTCCTATGTGGGTACCAATTTGTGTAGAAGCACTAGTTATAGTGATATGTGTTTATAGGTATTCATAGAACCCTAACTGTATGATGGTATCAGTTTGTGTAGCAGCGCTAGCATGGAACTGTTGGAGATCTTCCTTGGTTTGTGCATATGCCTTGTTTATAGGATATTCCAAGAAAGTACCCTGTTGTTCCTTTACTCGGACTTCCTGAGGAGTTTGTTTGTTGCACTCAACGGGTACCTCACGCAAGGGCTTTACTGCTCTCTCCTTGCAACTAGTCACCCAAAGAGGGTTGGAGGAAGGAAGTTGTGAGTCCAAGCCCAGGATGACCAAGAAATGCTGAGACACTATCCCTGTCTCCAGCTCCATCTCCTGCTCAGTCTCCATCCGTGGCTCCTACTCCAACTCAGTCTCCTCCTCCTCCTACTCCTCCTCTTGCTGCTGCTCCTCCTCTTGGCCCTCCTGCTCCTATTCCTCTTCCTTTTTCTTCTTCTTCTCCTCCTACATTCTCCTCATCCCTCCTCCCACTTCCTCTTCCTCCTCCACCATGTCCTCCTTGTTCTGTGATATGACATCCTACCATATCATGCTAGCATATTTTATCATATATATTAGTCAAGAAACAAAGTAGATTGTAACCTGCGTATCTATCTACTATTTTTTAATCAGATAAATAGGAGATCCTCTAGACTAGAACAAATTCTCAATAATATGACAACAATTTGATAAGCTAATCTCTATTGCAAAGTTATAAAATCATTCTTGTTAAGAACCAGAAACAGAAAAAAGGAAACTACGTACCACTGAGTAGAATAAGTGGGAGAACATAATCACAAGACCAAATTGAAAAGCAGCATAAATCCAGATGTACTTCTTCACTACAATTGAAATTTAATGCCCAAAAATTAGTCATTGCTTGAACGATGTTCAAACTAGAAATTGGAAAACCAATAACATTCTCATGAAAGGCCCACAGAACCATGACTCACCAACTGTGGATGCAGTTATTGAAGCTAAGAAGCCCAGGACGCAAGCAAAAGGTAGAGCAATCGCAAGTGCACTTGAACCCATGTCTCCAACCTGTATGGATGCATGCATTGATCAATCATATTCTTGATAAAAACATTATTTGCAGACAGTTTCGATGTGCTTACCAATAGTTGTTCAAGAAAGCAGAAGTACCCCAACATGCTTATCATTACCAAGACGGGAATATCTTGCCATACCCTACAAAGAAGGATAACTTGTATGGTCAGAATGCATTTGGACTGCCTTGGAATAGGATCAGTTACTGAACATCAGCCTTCTTAAATTTAGGAAATAGGGGAACCAGAATGCTCGCTCACAAAAAAAAAAAAAGTGGTGCTTAGACTAGAGCATTACACAGGGCAGAATTTATAACATGGTTACAAATCTAAAGAAAAACATTAAACGTGAGACCCTCAGGGAATAAAATGAAATTTCAGCTCAGGAAAACACCCAGCCTATACAAGATAAGGGGAAGATAGATAAGCTGAGAACAAGGTGTTGTGGTGAAGGTACTTTGCATGACAGGGTATCCAAGACTTAAAACACAGCAGACCAGGGCAAGAACCCCCTTAGTGTATGAATTTTCGTAATGTAGCTGCCCTCACCAGGTGGCTACTTTAGGGATGGGCTCTCCTTGGAGAAGTATACCCTGTAACACCTCTACATACAAGATAACACCACGAATAGCAATAATCTTGAAAGTTCACGAACAACAAAGAAATGTAGTCCTAGACAGTACACAAAGGTGTTCAAAAGAATAGAAATGGTTCAAAATAACACGTATTGTTGTTACTATGAAGGAGGAAGAATACTCAGCTGATGACCGAATCTTAGCCCAAAATGGACCCCAACAAGTTCAGGACAATCTGAGGTACACTCAAGTTGAGTTGTACATCCAAGGAACAATAGATCCAAATAGTCTTAGACCAGCCGATTTCGCTTCCACTTGCCTACTACCACTGAAGTTATGTGCTCAGTCTCCTTCATCACCAGGACTTCTCCTCTTTCCTCTAGTAGCACAAGTGGCACATCAGCTGGCTGGATACTTAGACTTCCACCTTACAGGAATAACTAGACCCACAGATATACACGTTCAAATAGTAGAGAGAGAAGGTAAAGAGTTCAAACTCACAACTAAAGAATATGACAGTCCAGTACACAACCTAGACAAAAGGACTACTCCAGCATATTAATTTAGAGCATGGACTAACCCAGCACACAATTAGAGACAAGTCCAAACTGAGAACTCTACAGAGAATCCGTTTAGAATACCACAGAGACTTCTCACAAACTTGACCAGTCCAACAAAGAGAGGTCAAACACACAACAAAACTAGCCCCAAAACTCTACAAAAGTCTAGCCCAGGACTCATGACTACAACAGAAATACTACAGGAATACAACAGAATATTTCACGTAGAGGCCAATACATAAGCTCACACATGTCCCTACAGCATAAGTTTTTGATTTTCTGAGTCGGGAATGGGGCCCCAAGGAGGCTAACCCGCTCAGAAGGCAGAATCTATCCACCACTTCATCTCTCGAAGAAGACTTATATGTGATCTTGCAACCTGGAGATTGTGGTCAACTAATCCCGAAGGATCAGTGCAGTGAGATACCCAATGCCCCGGTTCTTGGACCTAGCATTTATAGATCAGTCACCACAAGGGGGCGTAAATTGACCACCCTTGTGGATAAAGGTTGCATTGGATCATTGGATCAACTGCACCCTTAACCATTCAATCATTGGAAGTGCTTGCAACCACATAACAGCCTTCTATCGCATATATAAAGAGGTTTCCAATATCACTTGAAGGGGTATGAGAAGTTGAATGAGATACAAGGGTGGCAATTAGTATGTGTGTAAGCAATCACCAACAAGCTTTCTTATGTTCCAATGAGAAAGTGTCTTCTCATGCTAGTGGAAGAGTCCAAGGGTGATGACTCAAAGAAGGAGTTGCACTCAAGGAAGGCTAAAGAGAAGTACTTCCATTGTTTGCTAATGAAAAATGTATAATGTTGTACGAACCATCTCTCAAGGGATGTATGTTTCTGGTTGACTTGCTAGCGAATTGTACTTGTTTTGGTTTTCCAACCCATGTATGCATTGACTTAACTTGAATCAACTTTTGAGACTTTAAAATCTTCACTTGTATTAACTAGTCTCTTGAAGGCTGAGAGCATTCTACGCTATTAATCAGTGTCTTGTTCGGTGCTCCTACCTGCTTAGCTCATATGATTTGCCTCCTCGCCACGTATTTGCTTCCTCTATAAATCTCCCTCACCTACTCTAATTGCAGTCATGTGAGAGCCCACGTGTGCTAGTACCTGAGGGATGATTCTCGTGTAACAAAGAATCACCGTAGCACATGAGACATGACTCAATGTATGAGCTCATATGGTGATTCATATTGAAACCAAGATGGATTCAGGTACTTGGGAGCATAACTTTCAGACTTAATGGACATATTTCGAATTACAACAATTAGTTGTGTTGAGCAAATACCCATCTTTAGAGGATTCAATTGAATTCAGATTCATCCAGATAATTCAGCTACAAAGGATCCAAAATTATGATCAAACAATCATGATGTATATGCAAAACTTAAATGCTGAAAAGAAAGGGTAATGGGCGTGAGATTTGGACCGATGGATTATCAACAATGAGAGATCGTCCTTCATCATTGCAATGATTTATGATGCCATAAGACCAATGGTGTGGAATTTTAAGAACCATAAACTACAAATTTTTTTGACATGCAAATCTTAGGTGGATTTTGCTTAAACACCAGATGATATTTATATAAGCATAAGCAAATGAGTCAAAACATAAAAGAATAAACAAAAGAACTCCAACAACAATGAAGGACGTGTCATAAGTTAGGACTGCTGAATCCTCTGAAATTAATGTTCTATGCTATCAATTACAATCAGGCTCTTATTCTGTAGGCTATCTACTGTGACTATCTACAGGAGATCAAGATATCTACACCTATTTGCGGGGATTATTTATATATTGGCTGCACCTCATTTATTATTTTGTACATATACATTTAATATCAATCGATCATCATCATTAACTATCAAATAAGATGATTCAAGCCTGTGGAAAACATACAACTATAGAAGATACACATTTATGGATGAAATATTTCTTCGACACTTTCACCACAAGAAGCTTGCCTCATTATATATTGAGGCATCTTCCAAAACCTCAAAGAACCAACTCCAAGACATTCCAACTATCATAGGATGCAACCAACTTCAGAAACTTTAGGGAAGAATAAAAATATTATACAGTAAAACCACATAGTACAAGAGGAGAACACACATTTCAAAGATGACACAGTAAAACCAAATAATGTGAGAAAAAAATGCACCTTTCAATAGTAAACATTGATCGATACAAATCTTCCACCTCATCAACCTCTCCCAAACACAATACAGGATGCAAGATGGAAAAGCACGTAGCCAAAACCTGAAGCTAAATGAAAAGCACAGGTCACTAGAGAAAGAAAACATGCAGATCAGTTGATATTCTGTGCTCTACGAAGGATAATCTAGCATTCAACCATAATCCTCGACTTTGATTCCAAGAAACTAAGTAACTGTCTAGCAGGCCTTAAACCGCTGAACAGCATATTACACATTTGCTTTATAGAATTTACGGTACAATGAATATGTTACCTATTATGAGATCATGAAAAGAAACGGATAAATCATCAAACAATCCTTCCACTGCGTCTATAGATCTGTTTAAGGTCACTCGTATAAAAAAGTCTTATAAGGGTCCATCAGCAAACTCATTTCTATTCATTATACCCAGATTCATGAAATGCATAAATCATCAAACAGTCATTCCACTGCATCTATAGATCTGTTTAAGGTCACTTGTATTAAAAAGTCTTATACAGGTCCATCAGCAAACTCATCTCTATTCATCATACCCTGATTTGTTTGCAAGCAGCATAACTAAATATAATATATTTAAGTCACGGTATCCTGATAATGACAAGAAATACCGGTTCATTTCTCCTGGCTGAGTTACTTGAATAATTGCATTCTGTGCTGGAAGCCTTACTAAAGTAACTGGTAGATTCTGAACTTCTTGACTGCAAACATCACAGGTCCTGTTTCCTCTTATTCCAAACCACTTCAATGCACAATCTTTATGTGCAAGAGCAAGTTCACCCTTGCAAGCACATTCCAGTTTCATAGCTTCACCCTTTTCATCCAGAACGTCGAAACAGATTCTGCAAACAGCCTCTTCTTCAGGAATTTCTTCTCCTTCTTCAGCTATCACACAAAAAATCAACAAGGCTCAAAAACATAAACAATCATGGACTTTGATGAGGTTTTATACGATATCTTTTAAAAGCAAATCATCATGATAAGAGATTTATAAAAAAAATTACCATCATTAGTCATGCCTAATTCCTTGCCTTTAACGCTCTCAGCTCTCATCACATGAGGAGTTGCTGGTCTTACCAACATTGTTGCACCCCCTGTTGATCCCATACGCCTTAAACTGTTTGTTTTTGGTACTGGAACAGAAAGAGATCGTGAAATACCTCCCTTGACAGAGTTTTTCTGCCAAAAGGCATTAATCAGATTATCTTGCAATCAAAGAGAAAATGTGTACTGATAGATTGTTTTCTACCAACATGTGAAAATAGATCGTGCTTACATTTGATGAGGAACGATCCACAGAAACTCCTTTAAATGATCCACCTAATGGGGAAGTAGAATCAAGTATGGGGGTTGTTGGCATCGATGATGTCCTCTTTGCAGATAATGGCATGACAACATGGGTCCAGAAAAATGATGATGACTGAGGTGCTTTATTATCAACTTGGACTTGGGTAGAACTTGGCGTAGAAAGCTCATGTACAGGTGTTTCCACAGAAGAGAGCTTGATCTTGGAGCTAGATCTGGGCAATAAACGTTTGCCATGAGGCTTGAAAGTCTTATTAACACTAATAGCTGCAGGTGGATTTCTAGAAACTGAAGCATAATCTGGATATTCTGATACCCGTGATGGTATTTCCAACTTAAGATGGGGGCGATTGTCCATCTTCCGAGTTGAAAAACCTTCTCTGCTTCGAACTTTTGAGGACTCAATTTGTTTTCTAGCCTGAAAGATCAAATATGCCATTCCTTGTTAAATCCATACTTAGTGCAATGTCATGGAATGAAAGTAGAAAAGAATATGTTACAAATGTCAGTTTCTTTTAATTTCATTTTATTGCAAATATATATATATTCCAACAAATAAGTTCTTGTATCATATATGTGACTATTCCTACAAGTTCATTTAAATAGTCACTAGATGGGTACTTTTAATGTATGCTAGAAGTATGTCACGCTTTCATTTTTTCCACCTTGCAAAGTTTAAGGTATTTATAATAGGCCGAATGAAAGACACATTATCTAAGGGGCCAAGCGGTCAACTCAAATAATCTGAGTTATGTGATAACCTAGACAATGAACAGTCAAATGATAGCAGTTGGGCAGATCTAGATGTAATAAGCAAACCGTCCTAACTGGGTGCAATCATGTGTCTCCAGTCGCTCCTAAGCTGAGGGTGGCATCTTTATATTTATGTCTGTGCTTAAGCCTTATACTAGTGGAGGCTAGGCACAGAAATAGTATTTCAAGCATTCATCGTGGACTTCAGGACCTGTCCAATGATCTCTCTACAAGCTATCCTAGGCTGCAGATATGTTTCTGCAGATAATCCTTTTATTTATTGAGAGACCATCCATCAAAGTATGCATGACAATCTTTCTAATATATCCATTTGAATGCTTCGCATACAATCTTGTTATGCATCTCAGTACAGCCCAAGTTTCTTGTTTATCAACCCTGAAAAGACAGCTATAAAAGCTATACTTTCTATATGAGCCAATTATCATATGGTGAACAGAACAGAGAAATGAGATAGGAGGTACGGCAGATATGCATAAGAGAGACATGCATCAGTCTCTCAAAGCCTTTCCCTCAAAGATGCACTATTACAGAGCATGGTTCATGCCAATAACAGAGCAAGATGCCATTGTACACAGAGATCCGAGACAAACATGGAAATATACTCTCAACACCTCGGGCCTTGTCTTGGATACACATGACATCTTACTTTGAGACTTGGCAGATGCCAGATATAGGCAAAGACTGTACCGTCCAAAGATAGTTCCAGTAGATTTTGAAACAGTATCACCAGAATATCAAAGGAGGGCAAGAGACTCTTTAGGAAGACAGCCATAGTCGTCTTCAAACACAAGTGAATTGATTCATGCCATTTGTGAGTACAAAGCAAGACTTGTTGCACAGAGCTACTCATAGGTCAAAGGGATTGACTTTTCTGAATCATTCGCCCCAAGTGCAAGGATGACTACTATTCAAGTAGTACTAGATGTGGCTGCGCATAAACCATGGCCAGTTTATCACATGGATGCCAAATCAGCATTTCTGAATGGAGACCTCAAGGAGTAGGTATACGTATCTCAAGCACCATGGTTTGAGGCTCCCCATTCAGAGAACAGCGAATGTAAGCTGAAGAAGGCATTATATGAGCTAAACCAAGGAACCAGAGAAGTGTGG
>CM035420.1:22519903-22527403 GCA_020310875.1 Ceratopteris richardii
GGCGGGAGTGAGAGGGAGGGTGGGCGTTCGGGAGGGTGGGAGGGTGGGAGAGGGTGGGCGGTGGGCGGGTGGGAGGGGGCGTGGAGGGGAGGCGGGTGGGCGGTTGGGTGGGTGGGAGGGGGTATGGAGGGGAGGCGGGTGTGAGAGGGAGAGTGGGCGGGTGGGTCGGTGGGAGGGTGGGAGAGGTTGGGCGGGTGGGTGGGTGGAAGGGGATGAGGAGTGGGAGGGTGGGCGGGTGGGAGGGAGTGTGGAGGGGGAGGGTGGGCGGGTGGGTGGGCGGGTGGGAGGGAGTGTGGAGGGGGAGGGTGGCAGGTGGGTGGGCGGGAGGGGGTGTGGAGGGGAGGCGGGTGGGCGGGTGGGAGGGTGGGTGGGAGGGAGGGACGTGGAGGGGATGCGGGTGGGCGGATGGGCGGGAGGGGGTGTGGAGAGGGAGGGTGGGCGGGTGGGTGGGTGGGAGGGGGAGTGGAGGGGAGGCGGGTGGGCGGGTGGGTGGGTGGGAGGGGGAGTGCAGGGGAGGCGGGAGTGAGAGGGAGGGTGGGCGGGTGGGTGGGTGGGAGGGTGGGAGAGGGTGGGCGGGTGGGTGGGTGGGAGGGGGCGTGGAGGTGAGCGGGTGGGTGGGTGGGAGAGGGTGGGCGGGTGGGCGGGTGGGCGGGTGGGTGGGTGGGAGGGGGCGTGGAGGATTGAGAGGATGGGAGGGTGGGAGAGGGTGGGCGGGTGGGCTGGTGGGTGGGTGGTTGGAGGATTGAGATATGGTGGAGGATTGAGGTATGGTGGCAGTGGTGTCGGCTATGGTGGCGGCGGTGGAAGGGTGAAGCTGGAAGGGTCAAAGTGCTCAAGGGTCAAAGTGCTCCGTGGGTGGGTGGGAGGGGGCGTGGAGGATTGAGAGGATGGGAGGGTGGGAGAGGGTGGGCGGGTGGGCTGGTGGGTGGGTGGTTGGAGGATTGAGATATGGTGGAGGATTGAGGTATGGTGGCAGTGGTGTCGGCTATGGTGGCGGCGGTGGAAGGGTGAAACTGGAAGGGTCAAAGTGCTCAAGGGTCAAAGTGCTCCGTGCTCAAGGGTCAAAGTGCTCCTGCGAAAAGACACACGCATGCACTGTAGAGTCTGGTAGCCCCTCTGGTAGCTCCTGTCATTTCAGTTGAGATGATCTTGCAGCAAGATGGAGTTGAAGGCGGAATGAATGAGGGTTCCCATTATATAGCAAGGAGGATTAAGGGCTCACCGCACAGCAAGGGATGGTTTAACATAAAAGAGTGTTCAAAAGAGAGGAGAAGCCAACTTTAATATCATCCATCCAAGAGATAAACAAAGAAAAGGCTAGCATTAAAAGCTTCTGTGTAGAACTAAGAGCCATCCAAAAAATTTTGCGCCAAATTTTGTAACTGAGCAACATACATTTTAGCAATTATTAACAATGATTAAAAGAACACAATAGAAAAACAAAATAACCTAAGAACTATGGAGTGGGATGTTAGAACTTTTTATGATAGGCTTTGAGTCTAGAAATATTTACTAGCGGCATGGTGGCTCCATTGAGTGTTTCTAACTGCACAGCACCCCAATGCAACGTCTTCAGCACGCGAAAAGGGCCTTCCCAATGAGGGATCCATTTCCCTTTTGCATTCGTATGAGGGTTAGGTTTATGGAGAAGAACTAACATGCCTGCTTCAATGTTGTTTTTCCACAGATGTCGATCATGTGCCTCCTTCCTCTTCATCTGATTCTCTATCAATTGTTTGGTCGCTAGTAGACAAATCTCCTCCACTTTATGTAGTGCTCCTAGCCTTTGAGAGACATCACAATCCTTCTTTTCCTGCATGAATGCTAGCTGAGGCGATCCATGTAAAAATTCAAAGGGCTCGATGGGTAATGTGCCATAAACCAGTTGGAATGGGGAATATCCGGTGGCCTCTTTGTAGGCTAACCTGTATGCCCAAAGTGTACCTTGGTAAGCAATGCCCCATGAAGTGGGTTGCAACATACACTCCTTTCTTAACATTGAGATTAAAACCTTATTTGTCGATTCAGCCTGTCCATTTGCTCGTGGATAGTAAGCACAAGAGGTCCTATGAAGAATTCTATACCTGTTTAAGATTTCTTGCAGGACTTTATTGACAAAATGGGTACCCTGATCAGTACAAATTTCAAGTGGACAACCAAACCTGCAAATGATGCTACTATAAATGAAATCAGCAACAGTTTGGGCAGTGCAATCGGGGGAAGCAATAGCTTCAGCCCACTTTGTCGCATAATCTGTAGCTATCAAGAGATATTTTTCTCTTTTTGGAAAAGCGGGAGGGTAGATGGGCCCTACAAAATCTAGCCCCCACTTCTCAAATGGTTGCCAGGAAGTGGAAACAACCAAGGGGTTATGTCTCTGCTTTGTTGGCTTAGGTCCACACCTCTGGCAAATGTCACATGCCTTTCCCCATTCATCGGCATCCCTAAATAGTGTAGGCCACCATAGACCAGCATCCAGTATCCTCTGACTCATAATATGTCCTGGAAGGTGCCCACTACCTGTTCCTTCATGTGCAGAGTGAAGGACTTCCCTCACTTCTTCTTCTTCCAAACACTTCCTGAACCGGTCATCCTTGCCCTGTCTATACAATTTATCTTCAATGAAGGTATATGGTCTACTCTTGATTAGCAGGCTCTTCTTTTGTACAGCACTAGCCTTTTCTGGATATAATCCAGTTTTAATGAAATTTTTGATGTCGTAATACCAACCTTGAGCTTTTACAGCAAACAAATGAGCATCTGGAAAGTCATCATTGATTCCACTAGTTTGATTCATCATATTTATTCTGGATAGGTGATCCGCCATAACATTTTCTTTTCCTGGTTTATGGACTACAGAAAAATCAAATTCTTGGAACAACAATAACCACTTCCATATTCTACCAGTGGCTTGTGGTTTGTTGAGTAGGTATTTTAGTGGTTGGTGATATGTTATAATAATAAATTTTACCCCCAGTAAGTAATGACGGAATTTTTGGACAGCAAAGACCATTGCTAGGGCTTCCCTTTCGGTAGTACTGTAATTCCTTTTAGCCTTGGTCAAGATTCTACTGGCATATTGAATTGGCCTGTCCACTTTAAATTCTGCACTGGGTTGGGTCAAAACTGCCCCCACTGCATAGGCACTGGCATCCACATGTATATGAAAGATTTTTGACCACTCAGGTGTGACCAAGATAGGAGCAGACACTAACCTTGACCGTAATGTTTGATATGCTTTTTCCTCCTCTTCTTCCCATTTAAAAGGTACTTCCTTACCTGTAAGTCTAGCCAGAGGTCTAGCTATCTCTGCATACATTTTTATAAACCTTCTATGGTATCCAGTATGCCCCAAGAAACTCTGAATCTCTTTAGGGGATTTAGGTTTAGGCAACTTTAATATAGAAATGATTTTGTCAGGATCTGGGGCCATACCTTTAGCCGACACCACATGTCCTAAGAGGGTTCCTTCTGTCACAAGGAAATGACATTTGTTTGGATTGAGCTTTAACTTAGTCTCCTTGAATCTTTTGAAAATATTCTGCAGCTGCCTCAAGTGGTGGTCCAAACAATCTAGATGAGTTTCCTTATGAGATCCTGAAAACGAAGAGAAGTCATCCATGAAGATTCTAAGTGATTCCAGCAATAGGGGGCCAAAAATGAGATTGACCGTTCTATTAAAGGTGGCTGGAGCATTTCTGAGTCCAAATGGCATTTTTACATACACATATGTTCCCCAAGGTGTGATAAAAGAAGTCTTTTCACGATCCTCTGGATGTATTGATATTTGGTTATAGCCACTGAATCCATCCATAAAGCTATATAATGCATGCCCATCCACTTCTTCAATGACCTGTTCTGCAAAAGGCATAGGGAACCCATGTGGAATGGTCACCTTGTTGAGTGCTCTAAAGTCAACACAAATTCTGATTTTATTAGTATTCTTCTTTGGTACTATAACCATAGGTGAGAGCCACTCTGAGTGTTCAACAGGAATGATGATTCCTGCATCCTCCATCTTTTGGATTTCCACATAGACAGCTTCGGCATATTTTGGATTAAGTCTATAACTCCTTCCTCTGATGGGTTTGGCTCCATCAACCAGAGGGATTCTGTGCTCTCCATAAGTTGCAGGCACTCCTTCTAAGTCTTTATAATGCCAGGCAAAAACATCTACATACTGGGTCAAGAATGATTTTACCTTTTCAAGGAGCCCTGGGTGGCTCCACAACCAAGTGGCCACCAGAACTGGCTGATTATTGTCTTGAGTGCCTAAGTGTATTTCTTGGACAGGATTTCTCGCTACCATATTATCTTCGTGTGCATCTGCTTCCTTGTCTTTTTCTACTAGCTTTTCGTGCATTGCTTCATAAGCAGGTGTATTTTGGACTTCAATGTGTTCCTCCTTGTCCTGCATCCATCCTGCAAGGATTTCTTGAATTGGGAAAGAACATTCAACACCAGATTTTTTTACCTTGCTTTTAGCTTTAGAAACTTCTTTATCTGTGGTCGTCACATCCTCCTCCAAGTTGTATTTGAGGGGTGTCTTCCTGCCCCTTCTGTGGTCCGTGATGGGCTCTCCCAATCCATCAACCTGGACCTTTTCCTTATCTTCATCATAACCTTCAGTCCTGCAAGGATTATTAAGAAAAATTCCAAAACAAGAGGAAGAGTTGCCTGCTTGGAGCCAATTTAGAATATCCTCTTCTTCCTCAAAATCTATTTGGGGTTGATCCTCCGATTCTGTTTCCATGCAAATGCTAACTGTTTGCATCATACTAGTGTTTCCTTGATTGTCTGGGCCCTCTTCTAAATGAATCTGTGTCAGCTCCTGCCCTTTCTTTTGTACCCACATAGTGTCCTTGCCCCAATCATGAATGACACTGGCATGCCTCAGCCAAGGTCTTCCAATTAAGAGAGGAAATCCTCCTTCAACCTGGGGCAATCTTAAAACCACAAAATCCAGAATGAATAGATTACCTTGTACTTCAAGTGGAACTTTTGGGATTACCCCCAAGGGCCTTAATTTGCTCTGATCTGCCAAAGTAACAGTGAAGTTTGCAGGTTTTGAAGGGTGGAGTCCAATCTTTTTCATGGTATGTTCAGGCATCAAGTTAATGCCAGAACCACCATCCACAATAACACCTTGAAATTCATGACCCTTGATTGATACTGTAAGCCGAGGACTTTTATAATCCGTAAGGGGTGCTTCCCCGATAATTATCCCTTTATGTAAAATAGCAGTCTTTGCCACTAAGCTTGTAGTAGAAGCCTCATCAATTATCTGCAATAATTCTGACCTGAATTTCCCATCCATCTTTATTAATTCAAAAATACTAACCTCCTTCTTCATGGACTTGAGTAGTTTTGAAGCCTCTGACTCTTTAAGAGAATGAGCTTCATTTGCTTTGCCAAACTCTTTTTGAGCCCTGTTGAAGGCATGCCCAATGGCATCACTGGTGCCTATGAGATATTCCTTTTGGTTTGTGTCTGCACTTGTGGTGGCTTTGTCTTCAGATGCAACTCTGTCTTTGTTCAATTCCCTAATTATTGATTCTTGATTTTTGTCCACTTGAGCCTTCCCCTTGCTTCTTGTCTGTACTGCAAAAGATTCAAGTTCTTCTAATTGTACCACCCTGGTAGACGGTGAGGGTTCATTGACATGAGGTAATGTTTCCTCCTTGAATACAGAGATCATTTGGAGATGGGGTCCGGAAGTAGAGGCTTGATTCTTAGGACAACAGTTTGTATAGTGATCCTTGGCCTCTGGACAATTCCTGCAAGGAGGGGCATTTTCTGGGAGAGTGCACCTAGATTGGTAGTGCCCGCACTCTCCACATCTGAAGCAAATGATGGGCCTTCTAGGCCCATTTGCAAAATTATTCCTTGGTCTAGGATTATAGTTGTTACCTTGGTTTGCTGCGGCTTCCATTACATTTGCTGGTGGCAGAGATCCTCCCTGTGTCCAGTATGTCGTTGCAGGCATTCCCCTTGATTGGCATTCATGGGCCTCATGGCCAACTTTCCTGCATAATTGACAAGTCACGTTTAGCAGAGGACATTCACTTACTATATGCCCTTGCTTGCTGCACATGGAGCACCAGAGTCCACTCTTGATACCGCTTCCTTTGAGTTCTTGCAATTCCTGCCTGAGCTGAGCTAATTCTTCTGCTTGAGCCTCCTCCTCCTTTTGGAGCTTGAGTGCTTCAATCTCCCTTCTCAGCTGAGCCACAGCAGTCTCCTCTTCTGTGTAGGGCTTATTCCTTTTCAAGCCCTCCAGCTCCCTTCTTAACTGGATCATTGGGTCCTCCAGTTCTGCATCATAGGTTGGTTGTGAAGAAGTTGCACCATACTGGTGCCTTATCTGCTCCAAGCGTGTGGCCGTATTGATGAACTCCTCAACAGAGGCGGTAGGTAACACTAACTCTTTTATTTTGCATTGGGTGACCACAGGTAGGGGTTTGGCTAACCACTTCTTGACAAAGAAATCATGCGGTGGATCTGGTAGTTTAACCATTAGTGCTTTGGCCCTGGTCACAAACTCTGGGAATTTTTCTCCTGGACCCAATCTCAAGTTTTCTAGCTCTTCTATAATGATCTCCGCAGTGTTTCCATGCTGAAACTGATTTTTGAAGGCCTCTTTCATCAAATCCCAAGAAGTAAAGTGGTTTTCAGCAAACTGGCTAAACCACTTGTCTGCCAATCCTTCCAATGTGGCCGGAAAGAGTATCAAGAAGGCATCTTCCCTACCCATTAGACCTCTAGTCTTGCTTAATGCCAGAAATCTTTGAATGTGCTCATCTATATCCTCATGAGCTAAACCTCTAAAAGAGGGAAATTTTATGTTTAATCTGGAGAGCAAGGTTTCTAGGTCCACCTGTCCTGCATGCTTCTTACCGATGAAGTTGATGAAAGTGGACTCGATGATCTTCTGATCGCCTTTCTTCTTGTCTGCTTGCACGTGACCCTCAAGGTTTGTGACCGGGTCGCGGTCATGAGCTGTTCATAGTTCACTTAATATGAGACACTTGATATAAGTATGTACCTCTTTAGTCAACTGGAGTGTTACTGTCGACACTGGAATATTGTTCTCCAAGTGCAATAGATCTTCTCCTATGCTCAATTCTCCTTGGATGTCCCACCGTGCGTGCCAAATTTGTTGGGGGATTCTTGGACGAGAAGGAGTTTGAGGGTTTGTAGGAGAAAAAGGAAAGAATAAAGAAAGAAATGAGCTGGGAAACTTCACAGAGGAAATAACCTTGGAAGCTTCTGCAGAAGCACACCTTGGAATCTTGAGTTTGATTACAGTAAAACAATTACAATGTTTGCGCACAATCCGAGTCAGTACTTCTGTGCGCACTACAGAGGGTGCTTAATTACAAAATACCAATTATCCCGAAGTCTTCTTGCAGTCGGCCTCCTCTGCACCAGTCCTCTACTTGCTTCAAGCTTATCCTTGTGCACACCTTGCACCAAGCTTCCACCAAGATGAGGAATGAG